>CM061552.1:164330034-164920757 GCA_030864225.1 Capsicum baccatum var. pendulum | reverse complement strand
TTTGTTCATGCAAATGGCCGTGTGTGAGTTGTTGATCGAACCAACCAAGGACCTAAACGTTTTTATGTGTGAAGAGGGGTCCTAAAGTGTAATAAACTAATCCCAAGGGTGCCACAAGAAAGCAAGGGCGGATGGTCTTTTTACTCCTTTTTGTTGTAGTATAAATAGAACATCATAGTGAGCTAGACTTAGTTTTTGAAATCTGAAAGTTGTAACCTAAAATCACAAACACTTCCTCTCTATTTCACTCATAGGAGCCGCCACTATCTCCTCACAAGTAGAGGGATACTTGGGTTGTATCTTTGGCTAGAAACAAGGGTTTTGAGGTCGTTGAGTGCCTCTTGGTCCTCGTAAGAACTTGGTGTTTATATTCATTAGACTTGGGGTCCTCTCTTGATGTTAGGGTTCTTAGTTTCTTGAATGTTATATGTCAAGTTATCTATCTTTCTTTATCTTGTGTTGTTGTAGATTTTGTTATCTTGAAAGTCTAGTGAAGCCGTGTGGGGCTCTTTCGATTCACTAGCATTTGTTTTCTATCTTGTTGTTCTCGGATTGTGGATTGAAAACGAAACTAGTTCTTGTTGTAAGCTGAAAAACCAAAACTTAAAACTTGTTGTTCTTGTGTTGTTGGACTGAACCCGAAACTCTTGGTGTTTTTGGTTGGATCTTGTATCATTTGGTATCAAAGCACGACCGGTTGTGTTCCAACATAACCATCTTGGGCTAGTTCACGGATCAAACAAACTACAAAAAAAAAAAAAATTCTGAAATCTGTCCACTAAAAGTTGAAACCGAGAATGATGTTGTATGCTTAGATCTAGGTGTTATTTTGCTTGTTTAGTGAGTTTCTAGTGTTGGTTTCTTTCTCACCAACACTAAGGCGTCTAGATCCGAAAGTTGAGCTTGAAAATTTGGGCATTGTGTGGTGACTTGAAGTGGCCGAAAGTTGCATGTTGTTAAAAACCAAAAGAAAAATCGGTGGTTGTGTTTATGTGCTAAAGAAGTTGTTGAAGTTTGTTGAAGTGTTCATCTTTTGAATTTGTCATCTTGTTCATCTTGTTGAAGTGTTCATCTTGTTTTGTGCTCAAGTGGTAAAGCTATAAAGTTGTTGTGAAAGACTTGCACCCATCACTTTGTAGTCTTGTCAATCACTTTCCCTAAATCAAGGAGCCTTGTTTTGTGGAATTTGTCAACCAAACCCACTTGCTTGTGTTTGAAAAAGAGTGAAAGACTTCAAGAATTTAGTTTTTCCCACCAAAACCACTTTTCAAATTATCACAAGTTGTGTGACTAATAACTCAAGACAAAAAAAAAAAAAATCCGAGAGAAGAAAAAAACCGTGTGGGACCATTGCATGCTACCATGTCACTATAAGCTCAACTTAGGATACTCTTTGGTTGCTAATTGTTGATTCTTGGTTTCCCCTACTTGGTCTTAGAACTAATTAACAAACTAGTACCTTCCTACTAGGTTGTTAACTAGTTCCTTGAACCGTTTGTTCGTTGTCAACGATTATTTGTGTGCTTTTATTCGTTTGAACGAGTTGCTGATTTTGACTCTAGTCCGACAAGCATTCTTTGAGTCTTCAAACAAGAATCCATTCCGGATAAGAGCTTACTCATACCTTAAAAAAATCTCACAGTTACTAGCCAATTATACAACACTTGTGAAAATGGACCGAATGATGATGGATTGGATGAAAGTGAAGATGTCTATCCACAAGAAGGGGAGTGTGTGGTTCCAAACTTTGTGGTTAGACGTGTCATGATTATTAAGGCGATAGATGATCCGAGTCAAAGGGAAAATCTATTCCATACTAAGTGTCTTGTAAAGGGGAGTGTGTGCACCATGGTAATTGATAGTGGAAGTTGTACAAATGTCGCGAGTCATGCTATGGTCAATTTCTTGAAACTACCGACTACTCCACACACTAGTCCTTACAAGCTACAATGGTTGAACGATTGTGGTGAATTAAGGGTCACAAGGCAATGTGTGATTCGGTTCAAGGTGGGAAACTACTACGACGAAGTGCTTTGTGACGTGATTCCATTGCAAGCGTGTCACTTGTTGTTAGGTAGACCATGGCAATATGATAGGTCTACTAAACACTATGGGAGGACCAACCGGTATACGCTTGAGAAGGATGGCCGAAAGGTCACACTTCACCCCTCTTTCACCCTCCCAAGTAAATGAGTGGCATCAAAAGATGCGAGAGTTAAAGGGAAAGGGGAAGGAACTCGAGAAGGGAGAGAAGGGGGGATGCCGTAGGTGAGGAGGTAGGGGCATCTGAGGCTGTCCCCCACACCAAGGGAGATGGAAAATGTAGTGATGTTGGCTAGGAGGAAAGAACTCTTCGTGGACCATGATGAAAACAAGCCGATGCTACTTTTGGCCCACTGCTTTAATACTAACCCCACTAATCCTTCTATTTCCCCTTTGATTTTTTGTGTGTTGCAGGAGTATGAAGATGTGTTTCCTCAAGAACTTCCGCAAGGATTGCCCCCACTTTGGGGAATTGAACACCAAATTGATTTGGTACCGGGATCACAACTTCCGAACAAACCGGCCTATAGGAGCAATCCCGTGGACACTAAGGAGCTTGAAAGGCAAGTTTAGGATCTTCTCAACAAGGGATATATCAAGGAAAGCTTGAGTCCGTGTGCTGTCCCGGTGCTTTTGGTGCCAAAGAAGGACGGAACTTGGCGCATGTGCGTCGATTGTAGAGCCATCAACAAAATCACTATAAGGTATCATCATCCGATCCCTAGACTAGATGATATGTTAGATGAGCTCCACAGATCTTGTGTGTTTTCTAAAGTGGACCTTAGGAGCGGCTATCACCAAATTCACATGCAACCCGGTGATGAGTGGAAGACCGCATTCAAGACCAAATTTGGTCTATATGATTTGCTGGTCATGCCCTTCAGCCTTACCAATGCTCCTAGCACATTTATGAGGCTAATGAATCATGTAATGAAGCCTTATATTGGAAAGTTTATGGTGGTTTACTTTGATGATGTGTTGGTGTATAGTAAGTCTATTGATGATCATGTAATGCATTTGAGATGTGTGTTTGATGTACTCCGAAAGGAGAAGTTGTATGCCAACATGGAGAAGTGTTCTTTTGGTGTTGATAAAGTTGTATTCTTGGGTTTTGTCGTGAGCTCAAGGGTGTGGAAGTGGACGACTCCAAGATAGACTCTATACGAAGTTGGCCGACCCCTAAAACTATTGGAGAAATCCGAAGTTTCCACGGGTTGGCAAGCTTTTATAGGAGGTTTGTCAAAGGATTTAGTTCCATAGCAGCCCCCTTGACCGAGGTAATTAGGAAGGATGGACCCTTTAAATGGGGTGAAGAGCAAGCTAGGTCTTTTGAGGCCTTGAAAGCTACGCTCATCTCGGCGCCTTTATTGCAATTGCCCGATTTTGATAAGATGTTTGAAGTAGAGTGTGATGCTTGTAAGGTTGGCATCGGGGCTGTTTTGATGCAAGAAGGTAAGCCCGTTGCCTATTTCAGTGAAAAGCTCAAAGGGGCAACTCTTAATTACTCGACTTATGATTTGGAGTTGTACGCCCTTGTTAGAGCCTTGGGAAATTGGCAACACTATTTGTGGCCTAAGGAGTTTGTGATACGAACGGATCATGAGTCGTTGAAACACCTTAAGAGCCAAGACAAGCTGAATAGGCGTCATGCTAAGTGGATTGAGTTCATCGAGACTTTCCCTTATGTAATTCATTACAAAAGGGGAAAGGAAAATGTTGTTGCCGATGCCTTGTCTCGGAAGCATGTGCTTGTTGCTACCTTGTATTCGAAGTTAATGGGTTTTGAGAGCTTGCGGATGTTGTATCCCGAGGATCCTACCTTTGCTCCTATTTTTAGGGAATGCGAAGAGTGGGGAAGGGATCGTTGGCTTAAGGAAAATAACCATTCCTCCTACTCTCGGTTCGAGGGGTACTTGTTCAAAGGGAGGAGGTTGTGTGTTCCTTCTAGTTCTTGGAGGGAATTACTTGTGAGGGAGGCCCATGACGGAGTCCTCATGGGTCACTTTGGGGTAGACAAGACCCTCGGAATCCTAGAGGAGAACTTCTATTGGCCCAAAATGCGCAAAGATGTCACAAAAATTTGTAATCAATGTGCGGCCTGCCGGAGTGCTAAATCTCGCCTCCAACCTCAAGGATTATACACCCCACTCCCTACTCCCCTTAGACCTTGGCTGGACATCTCGATGGATTTCGTTTTGGGGCTGCCAAGGACTAGAAAGGGCCGAGATAGCATTTTTGTGGTTGTTGATAGATTCTCTAAAATGGCTCACTTTATTCCATGTGCTAAAACCGAGGACGCTCCTAGTGTAGCTTCATTATTTGTTGAACATGTTGTAAAGCTTCACGGGGTACCAAGGACCATTGTGAGTGATAGGGACTCCAAGTTCCTAAGTCTCTTTTGGAAGTCCATATGGGGTAGGCTTGGGACGAAGTTACTTTTCTCCACGTCTTGCCACCCACAAACCGACGGCCAAACGGAGGTAGTAAATAGAACCTTAGGGTCTATTCTACGTTCTATGGTTAAAGGTAAACTGACTTCATGGGAAGAACACCTACCCTTGGTGGAATTTGCATACAACCGGGTAATACATTCGAG
Organism: Capsicum baccatum var. pendulum; assembly: GCA_030864225.1. NCBI lineage: Eukaryota > Viridiplantae > Streptophyta > Magnoliopsida > Solanales > Solanaceae > Capsicum > Capsicum baccatum. The sequence continues at coordinate 164,916,118 of CM061552.1, read as the reverse complement.
CACGGGAATGACTCCCTTTGAATGTGTTTACGGCCTAAATCCCCTTACCCCTTTAGATATCACTCCTTTGTCTAGTGATCTCATGACCAGCTTAGATGGAAATAAAAGAGCCGAGGCCATGAAGAAAATGCATGAGACGGTGTGGATCAAGCTTGAAAAGAAGAATCAAGAGATTGCAAAAAGGGCAAACAAAGGGAGAAGGAAGCTTGTGCTTGAACCCGGAGATTGGGTGTGGGTGCATCTTCGAAAGGATCGGTTTCCAGATCAAAGGAAGTCCAAATTGCTGCTGAGGGGTGATGGTCCTTTCCAAGTACTTGAGAGAATCAATGACAACGCCTACAAGATTGACCTGCCACCGGAATATCAAGTGCACAACACCTTCAACGTTGGAGATCTCTCCCTCGTGGATGCGGTTGAAGATGACCAAATGCCGAATTTGAGGTCAAATTCCTCTCAAGATGGAGAGGATGATACGGTTAAGGCATCTTCCACAGGTACACAGCCTTTCACACGAAGCCAATCTCGGGAATTACAAACACTCCAAGCTTTGTTCATGCAAATGGCCGTGTGTGAGTTGTTGATCGAACCAACCAAGGACCTAACCGTTTTTATGTGTGAAGAGGGGTCCTAAAGTGTAATAAACTAATCCCCAAGGGTGCCACAAGAAAGCAAGGGCGGATGGGTCTTTTTACTCCTTTTTGTTGTAGTATAAATAGAACATCATAGTGAGCTAGACTTAGTTTTTGAAATCTGAAAAGTTGTAACCTAAAATCACAAACACTTCCTCTCTATTTCACTCATAGGAGCCGCCACTATCTCCTCACAAGTAGAGGGATACTTGGGTTGTATCTTTGGCTAGAAACAAGGGTTTTGAGGTCGTTGAGTGCCTCTTGGTCCTCGTAAGAACTTGGTGTTTATATTCATTAGACTTAGGGTCCTCTCTTGATGTTAGGGTTCTTAGTTTCTTGAATGTTATATGTCAAGTTATCTATCTTTCTTTATATTGTGTTGTTGTTGATTTTGTTATCTTGAAAGTCTAGTGAAGCCGTGTGGGGCTCTTTCGATTCACTAGCATTTGTTTCCTATCTTGTTGTTCTCGGATTGTGGATTGAAAACCGAAACTAGTTCTTGTTGTAAGCTGAAAAACCAAAACTTAAAACTTGTTGTTCTTGTGTTGTTGGACTGAACCCGAAACTCTTGGTGTTGTTGGTTGGATCTTGTATCACAAGGGTACAAACCCCCTCGGGTTGGCCCAAAAACAAGGACCAACCCGCCCCTACAAAGCTTCCCGAGTCCAAAACAGTCCCTAAGTTCCCTCCGAAACCGGAGACTCACAAATATCCCAACCCAAAGGGGTTCCAATGCTTCAAGTGCCAAGGTTGGGGGCATAAGGCCAATGAATGTCCGAACCGGCGCAATGTGATCCTACTAGAAGGGAAAGTGTACTACCTTGGTGAGGAGGTGGTTTCCGAAAGGGGGGAGGATGAGGCCGAGCCTCAAGATGGAGAGGGGGCTGAAAATGGGCCGAATGATGATGAATTAGATGGTAGTGAAGATGTCTATCCACAAGAAGGGGAGTGTGTGGTTCCAAACTTTGTGGTTAGACGTGTCATGATTAGTAAGGCGATGGATGACCCGAGTCAAAGGGAAAATCTATTCCATACTAAGTGACTTGTAAAGGGGAGCGTGTGCACCTTGGTGATTGATAGTGGTAGTTGTACAAATGTTGCGAGCCATGCTATGGTAAATTTCTTGAAGCTACCAACTACACTACACACTAGTCCTTACAAGCTACAATGGTTGAACGATTGTGGTGAATTAAAGGTCACAAGGCAATGTGTGATTCGGTTTAAGGTGGGAAACCACCACGATGAAGTGCTTTGTGACGTGATCCCAATGCAAGCATGTCACTTGTTGTTAGGTAGACCATGGCAATATGATAGGTCTACTAAACACGATGGGAGGTCCAACCGGTATACGCTTGAGAAGGATGGCCGAAAGGTCACACTTCACCCTCTTTCACCCTCCCAAGTAAATGAGTGGCATCAAAAGATGAGAGAGTTAAAGGGAAAGGGGAAGGAATCCGGGAAGGGAGAAAAGGGGGGGGATGCCGTAGGTTAGGAAGTAGGGACATCCGAGGCTGTCCCAACGACAAGGGAGATGGAAAACGTAGTGATGTTGGCTAGGAGCAAAGAACTCTTCATGGACCATGATGAAAACAAGCCGATGTTACTTTTGGCCCATTGTTTTAATACTAACCCCACTAATTCTTCCATTTCCCCTTTGATTTCTTGTGTGATACGGAAAAGAGAAGGGAACACAAAACAAACACCAAATCAGTCCACTAATCTTAAGGATTCGAGGACCAAGATGGAGACCACACTCGGATTCGCTACTAACAACAAGAATACAAGATACAAGAGTGTATATTAACACCAAAACAACAATGAAACGTGATGAACAAGATGAACAACAATAATACAAGTTTTGGATTCAACGAAGACCCCAAAACAGTCCACTACACAACACATACACGATTTGCAAGAAAATAAAGATAGATAGTGAGACCAAGATTATTACAAGATTAAGAACCAAGTGTATTTCAACACTAACCCCTAATGAATGTAACAATCAAAACCACACTCTTACGGTGACCACCAAGGGAATGAACTAACCTTAAGATCTACCGTTTCCAAGCAAAGATCAATATTGGCTTTTCCAAGCCCTATGCTAAGGATGGCTTTTCCAAGCCCTACAACTAAGGGTGTTACACTCTCAAAAGAGAGAAAATATGTCTTTCAATTCTTCATCTTTCCAAATCTGCCAAGAAATGAGCTAAAATGACCTATTTATAGTGTAATACAAAAGAATACAAAAAGACCACTTTGCCCTTAATGATAGGTGCGGCCATGGTGTGTAAATACACCATGTGTAATGTCCAAAATGCCCTTAATTAAGGTCCAAAACCGTGAGTCCTCACTCTTAAATGCTCCAAGCAATCTTCCATACTCGAGATTGCTTTAAGTTACGCTCAAAACGGGTCCTCCATGCATGTTCTTGTATTATCGAGGTGACCAAGTTTTGAGCCTCTATGTGTTGGCCTCCAAAGATGTCATCCAAAGGTAAGATGGCCATTTGTCCCGTATCATCAATGATACGTAAAAGAGTAGGGAACACAAAACAAACACCAAATCAGTCCACTAATCTTAAGGATTCGAGGACCAAGATGGAGACCACACTCGGATTCGCTACTAACAACAAGAATACAAGATACAAAAGTGTATATTAACACCAAAATAGCTATGAAACGTGATGAACAAGATGAACAGCAATAATACAAGTTTTGGATTCAACGAAGACCCCAAAACAGTCCACTACACAACACATACACGATTTGCAAGAAAATAAAGATAGATAGTGAGACCAAGATTATTACAAGATTAAGAACCAAGTGTATTTCAACACTAACCCCTAATGAATGTAACAATTAAAACCACACTCTTACGGTGACCACCAAGGGAATGAACTAACCTTAAGATCTACCGTTTCCAAGCAAAGATCAATATTGGCTTTTCCAAGCCCTATGCTAAGGATGGCTTTTCCAAGCCCTACAACTAAGGGTGTTACACTCTCAAAAGAGAGAAAATATGTCTTTCAATTCTTCATCCTTCCAAATCTCCCAAGAAATGAGCTAAAATGACCTATTTATAGTGTAATACAAAAGAATACAAAAAGACCACTTTGCCCTTAATGATAGGTGCGGCCATGGTGTGTAAATACACCATGTGTAATGTCCAAAATGCCCTTAATTAAGGTCCAAAACCGTGAGTCCTCACTCTTAAATGCTCCAAGCAATCTTCCATACGCGAGATTGCTTTAAGTTACGCTCAAAACGGGTCCTCCATGCATGTTCTTGTATTATCGAGGTGACCAAGTCTTGAGCCTCTATGTGTTGGCCTCCAAAGATGTCATCCAAAGATTAGATGGCCATTTGTCCCGTATCATCCTCCCCTTCTTGAAAAGGATTCGACCTCGAATCCAAACCTTGCAAAACTGAAGAGAGGACAAACAAATACAAACTCCTCATGGCATGAGGGTTAGGGTTAGCATAACAAATCATCTCAACATGCCAAGGTTGCACATATTTGCAATATAACCAAGAATTCTTTGCAAGGAATATTAAAAACTCAATAAAAGATGCACAAAGGATTTGGTTATAGGATACATCAAGAGTGACACTTTGCTTGTCATGTAGACCAAGCAACAAGTTTGGTGCACCAACATCACCATTTCTAAATTTGGCACCGGGTTCAAATGGGAAAAGTAGCCGTAGACACGGGTCTCGACAACACTTCCCTTTCCCGTGGTCTACACCCAAACTAAATGACATACTCTCTATAATAACATACATATGATCCAAAGCAAATAGAGAGTAGAGAAAAGTATCACTCAAATCGACTTCTACTAAGGTGCTCTCATGTGTGTACTCACTACTAGTTTCCCAATAATCACCATGAGTACTCTCAACAATGAAATCACACAAAGTAGAAGAAGAAGTAGCTTTCGCAACTACACATTCCTTACCCTTAAGAGGACTCTCATCTTCCAAGAAGAGATTTACCTCTTTAGGAGGAATATTGTCACACCATAGTGGGTTAGCATATAGGCTATAGCTTCCAAGGCAAGCTATACCATCATTTTCACCACTAGGTTCATTAGGAGTGTTTAAATCATCTTCAAACAAGACATTGTACCTAAAAAGAGTGTGATCTACCTCACGGACAGATTTTGAACAAGCAAGTTCCTCACTCTCTAAATGATCAATATCAACTTTCAAGGATGTTTCAAACACAATATTACCCCAAGAAGAGCTCTCGGGTTCATTCTCACTTTGATCAACATTTTCAACATCATCACACACTTGAGGTTCATTAATTACATCATACACATCCTCAAGTGGTGGGTAATTTTCACACATAAGTTGATCAACACAAATTTCAGAAGATAATGTACTTTCATTCAACATAATGGTTTCAACACTAGGTGGACATAAATCAATCTTACAAGAAGAGTCTATTCGGTCATCAATAGGATCAACTATTGTATCCACACTCACAACATGTACATCATCATCAAGTGGCAAAGAAATAATACACTCACATATAGGCAAGCTACAACTCACACTCAATGGGCTACTAGCCACACAATTATCATTCACATGTACAAAAGTGTAAGAGTTTGCCATTTTACCTTGAAGTCCTTGAGTAGATTCGTCTTTGTCATGGTGTGAAGGTCCTCCAAAAGATTGGGCAGCAACTTTCTTTTGGCATTGTTCTTCTTCGCTTTCCATGTTGCTACCTACACAAATGTCCTTAGAAATAGAAGGACAAACAATGTTAGCATGGTTTGGTGGTAATCCTCTTACTTTGCTCCACACAACCACTCCTTTTTCCACTCTCGGATTACCACTTTTCACTCCCTTACTCCTCTCAATCTTTTGTCTCTCATAATAATTCGAATTGGAGTAGGTAGGAACTTCTTTTTGCGGCCCGGGCAGAATGTACGTCTCGAGGCAATTTCCCCATCGGTCTCTTACAATATTAGGCCAATTTTGCATATTTGGAACTTTATGTTGTGCAAACCAATCGGCGCCTAAGCTCACATGACCATAGGTTATGGGAAAAATATCACACCACACCTCCTCATGGTAGTTAAATTGGGAGAAGACAACTTTTACCCTCTCGGTAACCTTAAACCTGTCCAAGAAGTATGGAACAAGTAAAGGCTCACAAAATAACCCCAAGTAATCAACCATGGATTGAACAATGTAGTTTCTATAGTACCTATCATTTAACACAATGAGGAAGCCCGGTATCCCACAAATGGTCACCTTTCCGGAGTGTACAGTCCTTCTCGGATCAACATTGTAAAGCACATAAGTACCCCTCGATTTTGGAGATGTATACCCTCTTCTTCCCATTGGACAACCTACACTATAGCTAGTATAACCATTCACACTATATCGACCTTGATAAGAAGTACTACAAGGTGGAGAATATGAATCTTCACATTCCTCACGTGTACTCTCATCATAGCTCTCATAAGGTTTGCGAATGACAGGGTTATACCTAACACCAAATCTAGGTTCGGAGTGGGGAGTGCAAGACTCCTCACATGTCCCAACTTCATCATAAGATCCATCACGAGGTCCTACATCATCTCCAAAGTCACCATAAACACTAGGCAGTTCATTCACCTGATTTTCTCCCTCAAAACAGTAATTTTCAAATCTGTCTATGTTTTGACCATGGCTATTTTCATAGCCTCCGCAATCTTCCTCAACTTCGTAGCCATAAAAACCCTCACTACAATCATAGTCTCCCATATTGTAGTCACAATAATCCCCAGCTATCAAAGTCATGTTCCTCTTATATCACCCTTTAAACCTACAAAATGAACAAACAAGATTAGTAGTAAAGCTCCTCACCAATACTCGTATACACTCACCTTTGTGATTCTCACAATTGGAGCGGTGAATATTGAAAGCTGCTTATACTCCGGTAGTCAATAGGATGTCAATTCTACTTGGTGGCCGAAATAGATTCTTGTTTGATCGACTCAAGACACAAAATAAAATTTCCTTACGAACTTGAAATAAAGAAGTTACAATGAATTAAAAATGAGAAAAGCTCACAAATAACGAAGACACGAAAGAAACGGATTCAACAATTAATCTACAACTAAGTAGGTGATTACTAGTTGTTAATTAATTGGAAGCAATAAAATTGAAACTAAGGAACAACAAAAGGAAACTACTAAAATCTGAAATTTGAGCTTATTAATGATGTGAACAGTAGCAAATGGATGACGTGGCAGCATGCAATTGGTTTTGGTCCCACCCATTATAATCACAAATTCTGAAATTTTAAATCTACACTTAATTTGGAAAGGATAACAATTTGTCTTTGGAGGGAAAACATAAATCTTGAAATAAGAAAAGTACCTTGTCCCACAACACTAGGTTCTTGAAATACGAAAAAGTACTTGTCCCATAACACAAGGTTCTTGAAATAAGAAAAAGTACTTGTCCCACAACACAAGGTTCTTGAAACAAGAAAAAGTGGTTTGTCCCACAAAACAAAGTTCTTGAAACAAGAAAAAGTAGTCCCACAAAACAAAGTTCTTGATACAAGAAAAAGTAGTCCCACAAAACAAGGTCTTTGAAATGAGGGAAAGCTGAAAAAGTAGAAGTCTAGTCAAGGAAGTGTTGGGTTCAAGGTTTCTCACAACAAGCTTTACATCTTTTCATCTTCACCTTTTTGAATCTATATTGCCCTTTTGATTGTCTTAAGTTGTAAGAAAAGATGAAGAACTAGATGAACACCACAACAACCTTCAAGAACACAACAACAACTTCTTCAAGAACACCAAAAATTCCAACGGCCAACTCCAATCCACAACAACAAACAACCAAGTCTCTTTAGTGTTGTGTCTTCGGTTTTAACAAGAGATGAAGGTTGTGAAGAGCTTCAAGAACAACAATATTCACCAAGAATAACAACAACACTCCTTTCAACAACAACAACAACCAAATACACGGCCAATCAGGTTTCTCAACAACAATGTCTACCACAACAATGTTCAACAATAATGGGCCAAGCTTATGTTCACAATAACAACATCAAAATACAAGCTCAAATCAAGATATAGACTCAATGTGTTAGTGAGGAACAAAACTAACACCTAGAGACAACAAAGACAAATAAAAATCTCGGCCAAGACACAACAAGAACACAATTTTCGGCCAAGAACACAAAGTGGACAGATTGCTATTTTCTAGAATTTCCAGATTTCAGTTTTTTTTTTTTGTAGTTTTCAAGTCTCAAGCCCAAGATTGATCTTGTAGGAACAAGATCAAGCCATGCTTTGATACCAAATGATACGTAAAAGAGAAGGGAACACAAAACAAACACCAAATCAGTCCACTAATCTTAAGGATTCGAGGACCAAGATGGAGACCACACTCGGATTCGCTACTAACAACAAGAATACAAGATACAAGAGTGTATATTAACACCAAAACAGCTATGAAATGTGATGAACAAGATGAACAGCAATAATACAAGTTTTGGATTCAACGAAGACCCCAAAACAGTCCACTACACAACACATACACGATTTGCAAGAAAATAAAGATAGATAGTGAGACCAAGATTATTACAAGATTAAGAACCAAGTGTATTTCAACACTAACCCCTAATGAATGTAACAATCAAAACCACACTCTTACGGTGACCACCAAGGGAATGAACTAACCTTAAGATCTACCGTTTCCAAGCAAAGATCAATATTGGCTTTTCCAAGCCCTATGCTAAGGATGGCTTTTCCAAGCCCTACAACTAAGGGTGTTACACTCTCAAAAGAGAGAAAATATGTCTTTCAATTCTTCAACCTTCCAAATCTCCCAAGAAATGAACTAAAATGACCTATTTATAGTGTAATACAAAAGAATACAAAAAGACCACTTTGCCCTTAATGATAGGTGCGACCATGGTGTGTAAATACACCATGTGTAATGTCCAAAATGCCCTTAATTAAGGTCCCAAACCGTGAGTCCTCACTCTTAAATGCTCCAAGCAATCTTCCATACGCGAGATTGCTTTAAGTTACGCTCAAAACGGGTCCTCCATGCATGTTCTTGTATTATCGAGGTGACCAAGTCTTGAGCCTCTATGTGTTGGCCTCCAAAGATGTCATCCAAAGATAAGATGACCATTTGTCCCGTATCATTGTGTGTTGCAGGAGTATGAAGATGTATTTCCTTAAGAACTTCCGCAAGGATTGCCCCCACTTCGGGGAATTGAGCACCAAATTGATTTGGTGCCGGGTTCACAACTTCCAAACAAACCGGCCTATAGGATCAATCCCATGGACACTAAGGAGCTTGAAAGACAAGTTGAGGAGCTTCTCAACAAGGGATACATCAAGGAAAGCATGAGTCCGTGTGCTGTTCCAGGGCTTTTGGTACCAAAGAAGGACGGAACTTGGCGCATGTGCGTCGATTGTAGAGCCATCAACAAAATCACGATAAGGTATCGTCATCCTATCCCTAGACTAGATGATATGTTAGATGAGCTCCACAGATCTTGTTTGTTTTCTAAAGTGGAACTTAGGAGCGGCTATCACCAAATTCACATGCAAACCGGTGATGAGTGGAAGACCGCATTCAAGACCAAATTCGGTCTATATGAGTGGCTGGTCATGCCCTTCGGCCTTACCAATGCTCCTAGCACATTTATGAGGCTAATGAATCATGTAATGAAGCCTTATATTGGAAATTTTGTGGTGGTTTACTTTGATGATGTGTTGGTGATACGGTTAGGGCAGCCTCCACAGGTACACGGCCTTTCACACGAAGCCAAGCTCGGGAATCGCAAAAACTCCAAACTTTGTTCATGCAAATGGCCGTGTGTGAGTTGGTGATTGAACAAACCAAGGACCTAAACGTTTTTATGTGTGAAGAGAGGTCCTAATGTGTAAATAACTACTCTCCAAGGTTGGCACAAGAAGCAAGGGCCGATGGGTCATTTTACCCCTTTGTTTGTAGTATAAATAGAACATGTTAGAGAGAGTTATAGTTACTTTTTGAATGCTGAAACTTGTAACCTAAAAACACAAAAACCTTTCCTCTCTCTTCACTCTTTGAAGCCGCCCCTAGTATCTCACAAGTAGAGGGATACTTGTGTTGTCTCTTTGGCTAGAAACAAGGGTTTTGAGGTCGTTGAGTGCCTCTTGGTCCTCGTAAGAACTTGGTGTTTATATTCATTAGACTTAGGGTCCTCTCTTGATGTTAGGGTTCTTAGTTTCTTGAATGTTATATGTCAAGTTATCTATCTTTCTTTATCTTCTTCTTGTTGTTGATCTTGTTATCTTAAAGTCTAGTGAAGCCGTGTGGGGCTCTTTTCGATTCACTAGCATCATTATCTATCTTGTTGTTCTTGTGTTGTAAGTTGAAAAACCGGAACTTAAAACTTGTTTTTCTTGTGTTGTTGGACTGAAATCCGAGCCTACTTGAAGCTCTCGGTGTTGTTGGTTTGATCTTGTATCATTTGGTATCAAAGCAAGACTGGTTGTGTTCCAACATAACCCATCTTGGGCTAGTTCACGGCTTAAACAAACTACACCTAAAAGAAATTCTGAAAATCTGTCCATTAAAAGTTGAAAACCGAGAATGATGTTGCATGTTTAGATCTAGGTGTTATTTTGTTTGTTTAGTGAGTTTCTAGTGTTGGTTTCTTTCTCACCAACACTAAGGTGTCTAGATCCGAAAGTTGAGCTTGAAAAACTTGAACATTGTGTAGTGACTTGAAGTGGCCGAAAGTTGTATGTTGTTGATAACCAAAAAAAAAAGAAAATCGGTGGTTGTGTGTTTATGTGCTAAAGAAGTTGATGAAGTTTGTTGAAGTGTTCATCTTTTGAACCTATTCATCTTGTTCATCTTGTTGTGTGTTCAAGTGAAGGACAAGCTATAAAGTTGTTGTGAAAGATTTGCACCCATCACCCTTTAGTCTTGTCAATCACTTTCCCTAATTCAAGGAGCCCTGTTTTGTGGGATTTGTCAACCAAACCCCACTTATCTTGAGTTTTAAAAGGGTGAAAGACTACAAGATTTTATTTTTCCCACCAAAACACTTTTCAAACTATAACAAGTTGTGTGAATATTACACAAAACAAAAAACAGAAAAAAAAAAAAAAGAGAAAGAGTAAAACCGAGAGAAGAAGAACGTGTGGGACCATTGCATGTACCACGTCGCTATAAGATCAACTTAGGATATTATTTGGTTGCTAATTGTTGATCCTTGGTTGCCCTTACTTGGTCCTAGAACTAATTAACAAACTAGTACTTTCCTACTAGGTTGTCAACTAGTTCCTTGAACCGTTTGTTCGTGTCAACGATTATTTGAGTGCTTTTATTCGTTTGAACGAATTGTTGATTTTTGACTCTAGTCCAGCAAGAATTCTTTGAGTCTTCAAACAAGAATCCATTCCGGATAAGAGCTTACTCATACCTTAACATCTCACGGTTACTAGCCAATTATACAACACTTGTGGAACACGAACTTGTGGTGAACTAAAGCGGATAATACCTTGACAATGGAAGGAGCTACGTCTCATAATGTGGATACTAATGCCCTTGATTCTATGAGGGTCACTCTTGAGGCCGTTACCCGGACACTTGAAAGGTTGAATTCGGAATTTGGGGCCGTGAGCGGGGACTTGGCAGCAATAAGGGGGGAAGTGTCAACTATTAGTAGGAGATTAGAACAAGTGGAGAGTCAAAGGAACTCTCGTCCTTCTAATCCTCTACATGTATCTACCAATGGTCATGATAGGGCCTTCTCCGCAACCATCACCCCCGAAGCAGTCCACCAAATGCTAAATGCACCCCAAGCTCCACTAAATACCGCAAGCCAAACTACCTATTTTCCTCCAAACCGAGACTCCACTAGACCAATACATTTCCAAGCCCCTCCAATTCCACAAGAGGGATTTGGACGCCAAGTACCTCCACTAAATCCGAACCCTCCATTCCAAGCTCCATTAAACCAAAGACCGCAAATTCCAAATCCTCCGAATCAAAATGGCCAAGGCCGGCCAGGCCACTTTGAAGGATACGGTAGAGAGGAGTATGAAGGAGGTGGAGCCTTTGATGATGCTTATATGAGGGAGGAGGAGTTAAGAGGGGGTCGAGGAGAACCTAGGGGATACTGGGGGTATGGAGATAGGGGAAACCGACACCAAGAGAGAGACGTAGGCATCAACACCATCAAGTTGAGCCTAGCCATCTTTAAGGGTGAAAGTGACCCCGAGACCTATTTAACATGGGAATCGGCTTGTGACAAAGTTTTCCAAGTTAATGACATCTCGGAAGAAAAGAAGAGTTGCTACGCTATAGCTCACCTCGAGGGCTATGCTAACACTTGGTGGGAGTATGTTAAACGATTTGGTAATGAACTAGTGGATGGGCAGCCACCACCGTGGTATCGGTTGAGGTATTTGATGAGACAACGATACCTTCTCGAGAGATATCGTCATGAGTTGCTTGCTAGATTATATGGCTTGCGGCAAGGAGGCAAGATTGTGATGGCCTATTTTGACGAGTTCCAACAACTCATGTTTAAACTTGATCATCGTGGGGAGCAAATCAGCCACGACATCATCCGGTTCAAGTGTGGGTTGAACAAAGAGATCGCCACTTATTTGACACTTCACCGGTTTGAAACCATTGATGGTATATTCCAAGCGGCCCTAGAGATTGAAAGGGAACTTAAGGAGAGATCATCCTTCAAGGAAAGGGTACAAACCCCCTCGGGTTGGCCTAAAAACAAGGACCAAACCGCCCCTACGAAGCTGCCCGAGTCCAAAATAGTCCCAAAATTCCCTCCGAAACCGGAGGCTCACAAATATCCCAACCCAAAGGGGTTCCAATGCTTCAAGTGCCAAGGTTGGGGTCACAAGGCCAATGAATGTCCGAACCGGCGCAATGTGATCCTATAAGAAGGGAAGGTGTACTACCTTGGTGAGGAGGTGGTTTCCGAAAGGGGGGAGGATGAGGCCGAGCCTCAAGATGGAGAGGAAGCTGAAAATGGACCGAATGATGATGGATTAGATGATAGTGAAGATGTCTATCCACAAGAAGGGGAGTGTGTGGTTCCAAACTTTGTGGTTAGACGTGTCATGATTAGTAAGGCGGTAGATGACCCGAGTCAAAGGGAAAATCTATTCCATACTAAGTGTCTTGTAAAGGGGAGTGTGTGCACCTTGGTAATTGATAGTGGTAGTTGTACAAATGTTGCGAGCCATGCTATGGTCAATTTCTTGAAGCTACCAACTACTCCACATACTAGTCCTTACAAGCTACAATGGTTGAACGATTGTGGTGAAGTAAAGGTCACGAGGCAATGTGTGATTCGGTTTAAGGTGGGAAACTACCACGATGAAGTGCTTTGTGACGTGATCCCAATGCAAGCATGTCACTTGTTGTTAGGTAGGCCATGGCAATATGATAGGTCTACTAAACACGATGGGAGGTCCAACCGGTATACGCTTGAGAAGGATAGTCGAAAGGTCACACTCCACCCTCTTTCACCCTCCCAAGTAAATGAGTGGCATCAAAAGATGAGAGAGTTAAAGGGAAAGGGGAAGGAATCCGGGAAGGGAGAAAAGGAGGAGGATGCCGTAGGTGAGGAAGTAGGGACATCCGAGGCTGTCCCAACGACAAGGGAGATGGAAAACGTAGTGATGTTGGCTAGGAAGAAAGAACTCTTCGTGGACCCTGATGAAAACAAGCCGATGTTACTTTTGGCCCATTGTTTTAATACTAACCCCACTAATTCTTCCATTTCCCCTTTGATTTCTTGTGTGTTGCAGGAGTATGAAGATGTATTTCCTCAAGAACTTCCGCAAGGATTGCCCCCACTTCGGGGAATTGAATACCAAATTGATTTGGTGCCGGGTTCACAACTTCCAAACAAACCGGCCTATAGGAGCAATCCCATGGACACTAAGGAGCTCGAGAGACAAGTTGAGGAGCTTCTCAACAAGGGATACATCAAGGAAAGCATGAGTCCGTGTGCTGTTCCGGTACTTTTGGTACCAAAGAAGGACGGAACTTGGCGCATGTGCGTCGATTGTAGAGCCATCAACAAAATCACTATAAGGTATCGTCATCCAATCCCTAGACTAGATGATATGTTAGATGAGCTCCACGGATCTTGTTTGTTTTCTAAAGTGGACCTTAGGAGCGGCTATAACCAAATTCGCATGCAACCCGGTGATGAGTGGAAGACCGCATTCAAGACCAAATTCGGTCTATATGAGTGGCTGGTCATGCCCTTCGGCCTTACCAATGCTCCTAGTACATTTATGAGGCTAATGAATCATGTAATGAAGCCTTATATTGGAAAGTTTGTCGTGGTTTACTTTGATGATGTGTTGGTGTATAGTAAGTCTATTGATGATCATGTAATGCATTTGAGATGTGTGTTTGATGTGCTCCGAAAGGAGAAGATGTATGCGAACATGGAGAAGTGTTCTTTTGGTGTTGATAAAGTTATATTCTTGGGTTTTGTCATGAGCTCAAGGGGTGTGGAAGTGGACGATTCCAAGATAGACTCTATACGAAGTTGGCCGACCCCTAAAACTATTGGAGAAATCCAAAGTTTCCACGGGTTGGAAAGCTTTTATAGGAGGTTTGTCAAAGGATTTAGTTCCATAGAAGCCCCCTGGACCGAGGTAATTAGAAAGGACGGACCCTTTAAATGGGGTGATGAGCAGGCTAGGGCTTTTGAGGCCTTGAAAGCTACGCTCATCTCGGCGCCTTTATTGCAATTGCCCGATTTTGATAAGATGTTTGAAATAGAGTGTGATGCTAGTAAGGTTGGCATCGGGGCTGTTTTGATGCAAAAAGGTAAGCCCGTTGCTTATTTCAGTGAAAAGCTCAAAGGGGCAACTCTTAATTACTCAACTTATGATTTGGTGTTGTACGCCCTTGTTAGAGCCTTGGGAAATTTGCAACATTATTTGTGGCCTAAGGAGTTTGTGATACGAACGGATCATGAGTCATTGAAACATCTTAAGAGCCAAGACAAGCTGAATAGGCGTCATGCTAAGTGGATTGAGTTCATCGAGACTTTCCCTTATGTAATTCATTACAAAAGGGGAAAGGAAAATGTTGTTGCCGATGCCTTGTCTAGGAAGCATGTGCTTGTTGCTACCTTGTCTTCGAAGTTGATGGGTTTTGAGAGCTTGCGGATGTTGTCTCCCGAGGATCCTACCTTTGCTCCTATTTTTAGGGAATGCGAAGAGTGGGGAAGGGACCGTTGGCTTAAGGAGAGTGACCATTCCTCCTACTCTCGGTTCGATGGGTATTTGTTCAAGGGGAGGAGGTTAAGTGTTCCTTCTAGTTCTTGGAGGGAATTATTCGTGAGGGAAGCCCATGACGGAGGCCTTATGGGTCACTTTGGGGTAGACAAGACCCTCGGAATCTTAGAGGAGAACTTCTATTGGCCCAAAATGCGCAAAGACGTCACTAAAATTTGTAGTCAATGCGTGGCCAGCCGGAGTGCGAAATCTCGTCTCCTACCTCAAGGATTATACACCCCACTCCCTACTCCCCTTATGCCTTGGTTGGACATTTCGATGGATTTTGTTTTGGGGCTGCCAAGGACTAGAAAGGGGCGAGATAGCATTTTTGTTATTGTTGATAGATTCTCTAAAATGGCTCATTTTATTCCATGTGCTAAAACCGAGGATGCTCGTAGTGTAGCTTCATTATTTGTTGCACATGTTGTAAAGCTACACGGGGTACCGAGGACTATTGTGAGCGATAGGGACTCCAAGTTCCTAAGTCTCTTTTGGAAGTCCATGTGGGGTAGGCTTGGAACGAAGTTACTTTTCTCCACGTCTTGCCACCCACAAACCGATGGCCAAACGGAGGTAGTAAATAGAACCTTGGGGTCTATGCTACGTTCTATGGTTAAAGGTAAACTGACTTCATGGGAAGATCACCTACGCTTGGTGGAATTTGCATACAACCGGGTAATACATTCGAGCACGGGAATGACTCCCTTTGAATGTGTTTACGGCCTGAATCCCCTTACCCCTTTAGATCTCACTCCTTTGTCTAGTGATCTCATGACCAGCTTATATGGAAATAAAAGAGCCGAGGCAATGAAGAAAATGCATGAGACGGTGCAGATCAAGCTTGAAAAGAAGAACCAAGAGATTGCAAAAAGGGTAAACAAAGGGAGAAGAAGACTTGTGCTTGAACCCGGAGATTGGGTGTGGGTGCATCTTCGAAAGGATCGGTTTCCATCTCAAAGGAAGTCCAAATTGCTGCCAAGGGGTGATGGTCCTTTCCAAGTACTTGAGAGAATCAATGACAACGCCTACAAGATTGACCTTCCACCGGAATATCAAGTGCACAACACTTTCAATGTTGGTGATCTCTCCCTCGTGGATGCGGTTGAAGATGACCAAACGCTGAATTTGAGGTCAAATTCCTCTCAAGATGGAGAGGATGATACGGTTAGGGCAGCCTCCACAGGTACACGGCCTTTCACACGAAACCAAGCTCGGGAATTGCAAAAACTCCAAACTTTGTTCATGCAAATGGCCGTGTGTGAGTTGGTGATTGAACCAACCAAGGACCTAAACGTTTTTATGTGTGAAGAGAGGTCCTAATGTGTAAATAACTACTCTCCAAGGTTGGCACAAGAAGCAAGGGCTGATGGGTCATTTTACCCCTTTGTTTGTAGTATAAATAGAACATGTTAGAGAGAGTTATAGTTAGTTTTTGAATGCTGAAACTTGTAACCTAAAAACAACAAAACCTTTCCTCTCTCTTCACTCTTTGAAGCCGCCCCTAGTATCTCACAAGTAGAGGGATACTTGTGTTGTCTCTTTGGCTAGAAACAAGGGTTTTGAGGTCGTTGATTGCCTCTTGGTCCTCGTAAGAACTTGGTGTTTATATTCATTAGACTTAGGGTCCTCTCTTGATGTTAGGGTTCTTAGTTTCTTGAATGTTATTTGTCAAGTTATCTATCTTTCTTTATCTTGTTTTTGTTGTTGATCTTGTTATCTTAAAGTCTAGTGAAGCCGTGTGGGGCTCTTTTCGATTCACTAGCATCATTATCTATCTTGTTGTTCTTGTGTTGTAAGTTGAAAAACAGGAACTTAAAACTTGTTGTTCTTGTGTTGTTGGACTGAAATCCGAGCCTACTTGAAGCTCTCGGTGTTGTTGGTTTGATCTTGTATCAGTTGGTGTATAGTAAATCTATTGATGATCATGTAATGCATTTGAGATGTGTGTTTGATGTGCTCCGAAAGGAGAAGCTGTATGCCAACATGGAGAAGTGTTCTTTTGGTGTTGATAAAGTTATATTCTTGGGTTTTGTCGTGAGCTCAAGGGGTGTGGAAGTGGACAAGTCCAAGATAGACTCTATTCGAAGTTGGCCGACCCCTAAAACTATTGGAGAAATCCGAAGTTTCCACAGGTTGGCAAGCTTTTATAGGAGGTTTGTCAAAGGATTTAGTTCCATAGCAGCCCCCTTGACAGAGGCAATTAGAAAGGACGGACCCTTTAAATGGGGTGATGAGTAGGCTAGGGCTTTTGAGGCCTTGAAAGCTACGCTCATCTCGGCGCCTTTATTGCAATTGCCCGATTTTGATAAGATGTTTGAAGTCGAGTGTGATGCTAGTAAGGTTGGCATCGTGATACGGTTAGGGCAGCCTCGACAGGTACACGGCCTTTCACACGAAGCCAAGCTCGGGAATTACAAAAACTCCAAGCTTTGTTCATGCAAATGGCCGTGTGTGAGTTGGTGATTGAACCAACCAAGGACCTAAACGTTTTTATGTGTGAAGAGAAGTCCTAATGTGTAAATAACTACTCTCCAAGGTTGGCACAAGAAGCAAGGGCCGATGTGTCATTTTACCCCTTTGTTTGTAGTATAAATAGAACATGTTAGAGAGAGTTATAGTTAGTTTTTGAATGCTGAAACTTGTAACCTAAAAACACCAAAAACCTTTCCTCTCTCTTCACTCTTTGAAGCCGCCCCTAGTATCTCACAAGTAGAGGGATACTTGTGTTGTCTCTTTGGCTAGAAACAAGGGTTTTGAGGTCGTTGAGTGCCTCTTGGTCCTCGTAAGAATTTGGTGTTTATATTCATTAGACTTAGGGTCCTCTCTTGATGTTAGGGTTCTTTGTTTCTTGAATGTTATATGTCAGTTATCTATCTTTCTTTATCTTGTTGTTGTTGTTGATCTTGTTATCTTAAAGTCTAGTGAAGCCGTGTGGGGCTCTTTTCGATTCACTAGTATCATTATCTATCTTGTTGTTCTTGTGTTGTAAGTTGAAAAACCGGAACTTAAAACTTGTTGTTCTTGTGTTGTTGGACTGAAATCCGAGCCTACTTGAGGCTCTCGGTGTTGTTGGTTTGATCTTGTATCAGTTGGTGTATAGTAAATCTATTGATGATCATGTAATGCATTTGAGATGTGTGTTTGATGTGCTCCGAATGGAGAAGCTGTATGCCAACATGGAGAAGTGTTCTTTTGGTGTTGATAAAGTTATATTCTTGGGTTTTGTCGTGAGCTCAAGGGGTGTGGAAGTGGACGAGTCCAAGATAGACTCTATTCGAAGTTGGCCGACCCCTAAAACTATTGGAGAAATTCGAAGTTTCCACGGGTTGGCAAGCTTTTATAGGAGGTTTGTCAAAGGATTTAGTTCCATAGCAGCCCCCTTGACCGAGGCAATTAGAAAGGACGGACCCTTTAAATGGGGTGATGAGCAGGCTAGAGCTTTTGAGGCCTTGAAAGCTACGCTCATCTCGGCGCCTTTATTGCAATTGCCCGATTTTGATAAGATGTTTGAAGTCGAGTGTGATGCTAGCAAGGTTGGCATCGTGATACGGTTAGGGCAGCCTCCACAGGTACACGGCCTTTCACACGAAGCCAAGCTCGGGAATTACAAAAACTCCAAGCTTTGTTCATGCAAATGGCCGTGTGTGAGTTGGTGATTGAACCAACCAAGGACCTAAACGTTTTTATGTGTGAAGAGAAGTCCTAATGTGTAAATAACTACTCTCCAAGGTTGGCACAAGAAGCAAGGGCCGATGGGTCATTTTACCCCTTTGTTTGTAGTATAAATAGAACATGTTAGAGAGAGTTATAGTTAGTTTTTGAATGCTGAAACTTGTAACCTAAAAACACCAAAAACCTTTCCTCTCTCTTCACTCTTTGAAGCCGCCCCTAGTATCTCACAAGTAGAGGGATACTTGTGTTGTCTCTTTGGCTAGAAACAAGGGTTTTGAGGTCGTTGAGTGCCTTTTGATCCTCGTAAGAACTTGGTGTTTATATTCATTAGACTTAGGGTCCTCTCTTGATGTTAGGGTTCTTAGTTTCTTGAATGTTATATGTCAAGTTATCTATCTTTCTGTATCTTGTTGTTGTTGTTGATCTTGTTATCTTAAAGTCTAGTGAAGCCATGTGGGGCTCTTTTCGATTCACTAGCATCATTATCTATCTTGTTGTTCTTGTGTTGTAAGTTGAAAAACCGGAACTTAAAACTTGTTGTTCTTGTGTTGTTGGACTGAAATCCGAGCCTACTTGAAGCTCTCGGTGTTGTTGGTTTGATCCTGTATCATTTGGTATCAGAGCAAGACCGGTTGTGTTCCAACATAACCATCTTGGGCTAGTTCACGGCTTAAACAAACTACACCTAAAAGAAATTCTGAAAATCTGTCCATTAAAAGTTGAAAACCGAGAATGATGTTGCATGTTTAGATCTAGGTGTTATTTTGTTTGTTTAGTGAGTTTCTAGTGTTGGTTTCTTTCTCACCAACAATAAGGTGTCTAGATCCGAAAGTTGAGCTTGAAAAACTTGAACATTGTGTAGTGACTTGAAGTGGCCGAAAGTTGTATGTTGTTGATAACCAAAAAAAAAAGAAAATCGGTGGTTGTGTGTTTATGTGCTAAAGAAGTTGATGAAGTTTGTTGAAGTGTTCATCTTTTGAACCTATTCATCTTGTTCATATTGTTGTGTGTTAAAGTGAAGGACAAGCTATAAAGTTGTTGTGAAAGATTTGCACCCATCACCCTTTAGTCTTGTCAATCACTTTCCCTAATTCAAGGAGCCCTGTTTTGTGGGATTTGTCAACCAAACCCCACTTATCTTGAGTTTGAAAAGGGTGAAAGACTACAAGATTTTATTTTTCCCACCAAAACACTTTTCAAACTATAACAAGTTGTGTGAATATTACACAAAACAAAAAACAGAAAAAAAAAAAGAAGAGAAAGAGTAAAACCGAGAGAAGAAGAATGTGTGGGACCATTGCATGTACCACGTCGCTATAAGCTCAACTTAGGATATTCTTTGGTTGCTAATTGTTGATCCTTGGTTGCCCTTACTTGGTCCTAGAACTAATTAACAAACTAGTACTTTCCTACTAGGTTGTCAACTAGTTCCTTGAACCGTTTGTTCGTGTCAACGATTATTTGAGTGCTTTTTTTCGTTTGAACGAATTGTTGATTTTTGACTCTAGTCCAGCAAGAATTCTTTGAGTCTTCAAACAAGAATCCATTCCGGATAAGAGCTTACTCATACCTTAACATCTCACGGTTACTAGCCAATTATACAACACTTGTGGAACACGAACTTGTGGTGAACTAAGGCGGCTAATACCTTGACAATGGAAGGAGCTACGTCTCATAATGTGGATACTAATGCCCTTGATTCTATGAGGGTCACTCTTGAGGCCGTTACCCGGACACTTGAAAGATTGAATTCGGAATTTGGGGCCGTGAGAGGGGACTTGGCAGCAATAAGGGGGGAAGTGTCGACTATTAGTGGGAGATTAGAACAAGTGGAGAGTCAAAGGAACTCTCGTCCTTCTACTCCTCTACATGTATCTACCAATGGTCATGATAGGGCCTTCTCCGCAACCATCACCCCCGAACCAGTCCACCAAATGCTAAATGCACCCCAAGCTCCACTAAATACCGCAAGCCAAACTACCTATTTTCCTCCAAACCGAGACTACACTAGACCAATACATTTCCAAGACCCTCCAATTCCACAAGAGGGATTTGGACGCCAAGTACCTCCACTAAATCCGAACCCTCTATTCCAAGCTCCATTAAACCAAAGACCGCAAATTCCAAATCCTCCGAATCAAAACGGCCAAGGCCGGCCAGCCCAATTTGAAGGATACGGTAGAGAGGAGTATGAAAGAGGTGGAGCCTTTGATGATGCTTATATGAGGGAGGAGGAGTTAAGAGGGGGTCGAGGAGAACCTAGGGGATAACGGGGGTATGGAGATAGGGGAAACCGACACCAAGAGAGAGACGTAGGCATCAACACCATCAAGTTGAGCCTACCCATCTTTAAGGGTGAAAGTGACCCCGAGACCTACTTAACTTGGGAATCGGCTTGTGACAAAGTTTTCCAAGTTAATGACATCTCGAAAGAAAAGAAGAGTTGCTACGCTATAGCTCACCTCGAGGGCTATGCTAACACTTGGTGGGAATATGTTAAACGATTTGGTAATGAATTAGTGGATGGGCAGCCACCACCGTGGTATCGGTTGAGGTATTTGATGAGACAAGGATACCTTCCCGAGAGATATCGTCATGAGTTGCTCGCTAGATTATATGGCTTGTGGCAAGTAGGCAAGAGTGTGATGGCCTATTTTGACGAGTTCCAACAACTCATGTTGAAACTTGATCATCGTGAGGAGAAAATCAGTCACGACATCATCCGATTCAAGTGTGGGTTGAACAAAGAGATCGCCACTCATTTGACACTTCAACGGTTTGAAACCATTGACGGTATATTCCAAGCGGCCCTAGAGATTTAAAGGGAACTTAAGGAGAGATCATCCTTCAAGGCAAGGGTACAAACCCCCTCGGGTATGCCCAAAAACAAGGACCAAACCGCCCCTACGAAGCTGCCCGAGTCCAAAACAGACCCAAAATTCCCTTCGAAACCGGAGGCTCACAAATATCCCAACCCAAAGGGGTTCCAATGCTTCAAGTGCCAAGGTTGGGGGCATAAGGCCAAGAAATGTCCGAACCGGCGCAATGTGATCCTACGAGAAGGGAAGGTGTACTACCTTGGTGAGGAGGTGGTTTCCGAAAGGGGGGAGGATGAGGCCGAGCCTCAAGATGGAGAGGAAGCTGAAAATGGACCGAATGATGATGGATTAGATGATAGTGAAGATGTCTATCCACAAGAAGGGGAGTGTGTGGTTCCAAACTTTGTGGTTAGACGTGTCATGATTAGTAAGGCGATAGATGACCCGAGTCAAAGGGAAAATCTATTCCATACTAAGTGTCTTCTAAAGGGGAGTGTGTGCACCTTGGTAATTGATAGTGGTAGTTGTACAAATGTTGCGAGCTATGCTATGGTCAATTTCTTGAAGCTACCAACTACTCCACATACTAGTCCTTACAAGCTACAATGGTTGAACGATTGTGGTGAATTAAAGGTCACGAGGCAATGTGTGATTCGGTTTAAGGTGGGAAACTACCACGATGAAGTGCTTTGTGACGTGATCCTAATGCAAGCATGTCACTTGTTGTTAGGTAGGCCATGGCAATATGATAGGTCTACTAAACACGATGGGAGGTCCAACCGGTATACGCTTGAGAAGGATGGCCGAAAGGTCACACTTCACCCTCTTTCACCCTCCCAAGTAAATGAGTGGCATCAAAAGATGAGAGAGTTAAAGGGAAAGGGGAAGGAATCCGGGAAGAGAGAAAAGGAGGGGGATGCCGTAGATGAGGAAGTAGGGACATTCGAGGCTGTCCCAATGAC
The DNA here is from genome assembly GCA_030864225.1 of Capsicum baccatum var. pendulum. Lineage (NCBI taxonomy): Eukaryota > Viridiplantae > Streptophyta > Magnoliopsida > Solanales > Solanaceae > Capsicum > Capsicum baccatum. Next base: position 164,893,740 of record CM061552.1, on the reverse strand, counting down.
AAGTGAGATGGAAAACGTAGTGATGTTGGCTAGGAAGAAAGAACTCTTCGTGGACCATGATGAAAACAAGCCGATGTTACTTTTGGCCCATTGTTTTAATACTAACCCCACTAATTCTTCCATTTCCCCTTTGATTTCTTGTGTGTTGCAGGAGTATGAAGATGTATTTCCTCAAGAACTTCCGCAAGGATTGCCCCCACTTCGGGGAATTGAACACCAAATTGATTTGGTACCGGGTTCACAACTTCCAAACAAACCGGCCTATAGGATCAATCCCATGGACACTAAGGAGCTTGAAAGACAAGTTGAGGAGCTTCTCAACAAGGGATACATCAAGGAAAGCATGAGTCCGTGTGCTGTTCCGGTACTTTTGGTACCAAAGAAGGACGGAACTTGGCGCATGTGCATCGATTGTAGAGCCATCAACAAAATCACTATAAGGTATCGTCATCCAATCCCTAGACTAGATGATATGTTAGATGAGCTCCACGGATCTTGTTTGTTTTCTAAAGTGGACCTTAGGAGCGGCTATCACCAAATTCGCATGCAACCCGGTGATGAGTGGAAGACCGCATTCCAGACCAAATTCGGTCTATATGAGTTGCTGGTCATGCCCTTCGGCCTTACCAATGCTCCTAGCACATTTATGAGGCTAATGAATCATGTAATGAAGCCTTATATTGGAAAGTTTGTGGTGGTTTACTTTGATGATGTGTTGGTGTATAGTAAGTCTATTGATGATCATGTAATGCATTTGAGATGTGTGTTTGATGTGCTCCGAAAGGAGAAGATGTATGCCAACATGGAGAAGTGTTCTTTTGGTGTTGATAAAGCTATATTCTTGGGTTTTGTCGTGAGCTCAAGGGGTGTGGAAGTGGACGATTCCAAGATAGACTCTATACGAAGTTGGCCGACCCCTAAAACTATTGGCAAAATCCGAAGTTTCCACGGGTTGGCAAGCTTTTATAGGAGGTTTGTCAAAGGATTTAGTTCCATAGCAGCCCCCTTGACCGAGGTAATTAGAAAGGACGGACCCTTTAAATGGGGTGATGAGCAGGCTAGGGCTTTTGAGGCCTTGAAAACTACGCTCATCTCGGCGCCTTTATTGCAATTGCCCGATTTTGATAAGATGTTTGAAATAGAGTGTGATGCTAGTAAGGTTGGCATCGGGTCTGTTTTGATGCAAGAAGGTAAGCCCGTTGCTTATTTCAGTGAAAAGCTCAAAGGGGCAACTCTTAATTACTCAACTTATGATTTGGAGTTGTACGCCCTTGTTAGAGCCTTGGGAAATTGGCAACATTATTTGTGGCCTAAGGAGTTTGTGATACGAACGGATCATGAGTCGTTGAAACACCTTAAGAGCCAAGACAAGCTGAATAGGCGTCATGCTAAGTGGATTGAGTTCATCGAGACTTTCCCTTATGTAATTCATTACAAAAGGGGAAAGGAAAATGTTGTTGCCGATGCCTTGTCTAGGAAGTATGTGCTTGTTGCTACCTTGTCTTCGAAGTTGATGGGTTTTGAGAGCTTTCGGATGTTGTATCCCGAGGATCCTACCTTTGCTCCTATTTTTAGGGAATGCGAAGAGTGGGGAAGGAACCATTGGCTTAAGGAGAGTGACCATCCTCCTACTCTCGGTTCGATGGGTATTTGTTCAAGGGGAGGAAGTTGTGTGTTCCTTCTAGTTCTTGGAGGGAATTATTCGTGAGGGAAGCCCATGACGGAGGCCTCATGGGTCACTTTGGGGTAGACAAGACCCTCAGAATCTTAGAGGAGAACTTCTATTGGCCCAAAATGCGCAAAGACGTCACTAAAATTTATAGTCAATGCGTGGCCTGCCGGAGTGCGAAATCTCGTCTCCTACCTCAAGGGTTATACACCCCACTCCCTACTCCCCTTAGGCCTTGGTTGGACATTTCGATGGATTTTGTTTTGGGGCTGCCAAGGACTAGAAAGGGCGAGATAGCATTTTTGTTATTGTTGATAGATTCTCTAAAATGGCTCATTTTATTCCATGTGCTAAAACCGAGGATGCTCGTAGTGTAGCTTCATTATTTGTTGCACATGTTGTAAAGCTACACGGGGTACCGAGGACTATTGTGAGCGATAGGGACTCCAATTTCCTAAGTCTCTTTTGGAAGTCCATGTGGGGTAGGCTTGGAACGAAGTTACTTTTCTCCACGTCTTGCCACCCACAAACCGATGGCCAAACGGAGGTAGTAAATAGAACCTTGGGTTCTATGCTACGTTCTATGGTTAAAGGTAAACTGACTTCATGGGAAGATCACCTACCCTTGGTGGAATTTGCATACAACCGGGTAATACATTCGAGCACGGGAATGACTCCCTTTGAATGTGTTTACGGCCTGAATCCCCTTACCCCTTTAGATCTCACTCCTTTGTCTAGTGATCTCATGACCAGCTTAGATGGAAATAAAAGAGCCGAGGCAATGAAGAAAATGCATGAGACGGTGCGGATCAAGCTTGAAAAGAAGAACCAAGAGATTGCAAAAAGGGTAAACAAAGGGAGAAGAAGGCTTGTGCTTGAACCCGGAGATTGGGTATGGGTGCATCTTCGAATGGATCGGTTTCCAGATCAAAGGAAGTCCAAATTTCTGCCAAGGGGTGATGGTTCTTTCCAAGTACTTGAGAGAATCAATGACAACGCCTACAAGATTGACCTTCCACCGGAATATCAAGTGCACAACACTTTCAACGTTGGTGATCTCTCCCTCGTGGATGCGGTTGAAGATGACCAAATGCTGAATTTGAGGTCAAATTCCTCTCAAGATGGAGAGGATGATACGGTTAGGGCAGCCTCCGCAGGTACATGGCCTTTCACACGAAGCCAAGCTCGGGAATTACAAAAACTCCAAGCTTTGTTCATGCAAATGGCCGTGTGTGAGTTGGTGATTGAACCAACCAAGGACCTAAACGTTTTTATGTGTAAAGAGAGGTCCTAATGTGTAATAAACTACTCTCCAAGGTTGGCACAAGAAGCAAGGGCGGATGGGTCATTTTACCCCTTTTGTTTGTAGTATAAATAGAACATGTTAGAGAGTCATCCCTTAGTTTTTGAATGCTGATTTTTGTAACCTAAAACACTAAACATTTCCTCTCTCTTCCACTCAAAGAAGCCTCCCCTATCATCTCACAAGTAGAGGGATACTTGTGTTGTCTCTTTGGCTAGAAACAAGGGTTTTGAGGTCGTTGAGTGCCTCTTGGTCCTCGTAAGAACTTGGTGTTTATATTCATTAGACTTAGGGTCCTCTCTTGATGCTAGGGTTCTTAGTTTCTTGAATGTTATATGTCAAGTTATCTATCTTTCTTTATCTTGTTGTTGTTGTTGATTTTGTTATCTTAAAGTCTAGTGAAGCCGTGTGGGGCTCTTTTCGATTCACTAGCATTGTTATCTATCTTGTTGTTCTTGTGTTGTGGGCTGAAAAACCGAAACTTAAACTTGTTGTTCTTGTGTTGTTGGACTGAAACCCGAGCCTACTTGAAGCTCTTGGTGTTGTTGGTTTGATTTTGTATCAACATGGGTATTCTACATCTTTTACATGAGTGGGTTTTTTAAGTAAGCATAGCATAATTCCATAAGACTAGATCATGAGTAATCCAACAGTGTTCACCAAACACATTATCAATATGGATGACATTGAATCATAGAGTCCTATCATGAATCCTTCACTTAGTCACAATTTAGCTATAATTCATGATTTCTAGTCTCTTAGGTATTTTATCAAACACCTTACATGCACTCTTTAAGGTATAGGTGTATTCTTAAACTTACACCACTTTCATCCACCCAAATTCATGGGTTCCAACTGTATAATTACAATCTTCCTGGAAGTTCATCAAATTACCACTCTATAACACAAACCACAAACAACAACATGAATACAACCATATCACTACAAAACATTCATGATTTTGTAATCAAAGATTGATTATTGAACTCCACGAAAAAAGGGATCCGTGGATGAACACTATGCACACCTTAATGGTGATGAAATTGTTGAAAGATTGGACCTTCAAGATTGATTCTGTAACCCTAGTAGTTTTTCTCCTTCTTGTAGTCTTGGATAATGAACATAAGATGTTAATAGGGTTTTAATTTGATTAGAAGCTATAAATTTTGTGAGGTTAATTATTGGGACGTGTAAGGAGTGTTAAAAGACTTAATTATCCTCAAAATAACTCAAAAACTAAGTGTTTTTCATGGCTGAAATCATAAGTGTCCATTACACACCTCATCGCACAAGCTAAGGTGTACTCCACACATCCTATCGCATAAGATAGGGTGTGTGTCACACATACTATTGCATACTTGAGGGTGTGCACCGTACAATCTGTCGCACACTTATTCCGGTAGCCATGCGCGATTGTTTATGCATCGCACTCCTACATTGCGGTGCCATAACTTCTTGCTCAGGTGTCGGATTTTTATAAAATTGGAATCATTGGAAAGATAATTTGATTCTCTACAATTTGGTGTGTCTAAATCTGCCAAACTTTTACATATAAATCAAGTTATCCTTGTTCAAATGTCACTCCTATAGAATCCCAAACAAAAACTTGATTGATCCAAAAGCTATCATCTTGCCTTACTCTAAATGACTCACATTAGCATACTTACCACATCATAAGCAATCTTATCACTAGGATACTCATTGTAAATCATGTACTCAAATATGAATCACAGGATATGAGGTTTCATACGTAGGAGAACTGATTTATTTCCAAGATTAGAAACATACGGGGTATTATACTATCTCCTCCTTGGGAACATTAATCCTTAAATGATACAGCTTAAGATGAGAGAAAAGACAACTTACATGAATATATAGCATGAATGAGTGATCTTGATTTCATGGCTGACATGACTGAAAAAACAACATATCATACTTTACATGCATATCTGATGCATGGGTAGCTGATTTATGAATGTAGGACTGAGCATTCTGATAAATTGAGTTTCTCAAACTAAGAATACATATCTGATGCTTAACTGATAAGTTGAATCCATGCATATCTAATGTATAATTATATTACTGACATGATACGTGAATGCATGACTGAAAGTACTGATAAGTTGACAATGCATATCTAATCCGTGAATACATGACTGAACTGACTCACAAAAATGGAACTGACTATGTAATAGTAAAGGCACTATGATTGAACTGAAACAAGAGAACATGACTGATTTTGCTACGTGACGTATAGTCTGAACATCATGAACTGAACTGAACCTTTGAATACTTGACTTATAGTTGAGGTCTAACTTGAAGGTCAACTTATATGTACCCTCTGTTCTAGATCAATTCTAGACTGAATTAGTTATATAAAGAGAAATTGAAGGATCTAAGGCAAGAGAAAATTAAGAGAAAGTAGGGTATCTCCTCTTTGGGATGCTATGACCCTCTAAGAACGCTTACCTTGTGGAGATACCGGGTGATGCACAGGGCATCTACAAACAAGATTATAACTAAACTTCAGGAGGCAAAAACTAATGAATGATACATGAGATGAAATAAACTTGCAACTACTAGGAGGTTCAACCTTGAAATAGTTACATTCTCTGAGATTTTGGATAACATAAATAGATGCAAGGATGATAAAACAAGCTATACAAATCAGACTACTCACTAGCATGACATGATTACTGAAAGAAGGGAAACTGTTCCTAAAACATCTCATAGCCTCCTACACATAAGTGTGGTGCACAATACACGCATGTACAAGACTCTACTAGATAAAGCCTTCAGACTTCCTAGGGCTTTATTGAACCTTAGGCTTTGATACCAAGTTTGTAACACCGTAATTTTCTGAACCAGAATGCAACACGATGCTCTTGACCCCAAAGGACAACAAACTAACCCATGACTGATATCTATACCTGTATACTCCATAATATACATAAAATGCAGAAACATGAACATGAAAGGCCATAAGGTTTGATACAAGATCAAACCAACAACACCAAGAACAACAAGAAGGCTCGGATTTCAGTCCAACAACAAAAGCACAACAAGTTTTAGTTTTCGGTTTTTCAGCTTACAACACAAGAACAACAAGATAGAAAATAATGCTAGTGAATCGAAATGAGCCCCACACGGCTTCACTAGTCTTTAAGATAACAAAATCAACAACAACAACAAGATAAAGAAAGATAGATAACTTGACATATAACATTCAAGAAACTAAGAACCCTAACATCAAGAGAGGACCCTAAGTCTAATGAATATAAACACCAAGTTCTTACGAGGACCAAGAGGCACTCAACGACCTCAAAACCCTTGTTTCTAGCCAAAGAGACAACACAAGTATCCCTCTACTTGTGAGATACTAGGGGCGGCTCCAAAGAGTGGAAGAGAGAGGAAAAATGTTTAGTGTTTTAGGTTACAAATTTCAGCCTTCAAAAACAAAGGGATATCTCTCTAACATGTTCTATTTTTACTACAATCAAAAGGGGTAAAATGACCCATCCGCCCTTGCTTTCTTGTGCCAACCTTGGAGAATAGTTTATTACACTTTAGGACCTCTCTTCACACATAAAAACATTTAGGTCCTTGGCCGGTTCAATCACCAACTCACACACGGCCATTTGCATGAACAAAGCTTTGAGTTTTTGTAATTCCCGAGCTTGGCTTCGTGTGAAAGGCCGTGTACCTGTGGAGGCTGCCCTAACCGTATCATCCTCTCCATATTGAGAGGAATTTGGCCTCAAATTCAGCATCTGGTCATCTTCAACCGCATCCACGAGGGAGAGATCACCAACATTGAAAGTGTTGTGCACTTGATATTCCGGTGGAAGGTCAATCTTGTAGGCGTTGTCATTGATACTCTCAAGTACTTGGAAAGGACCATCACCCCTCGGCAGCAATTTGGACTTCCTTTGAGCTGGAAACCTATCCTTTCGAAGATGCACCCATACCCAATCTCCGGGTTCAAGCACAAGCCTTCTTCTCCCTTTGTTTACCCTTTTTGCAATCTCTTGGTTCTTCTTTTCAAGCTTGATCCTCACCGTCTCATGCATTTTCTTCATTTTCTCGGCTCTTTTGTTTCCATCTAAGCTGGTCATGAGATCACTAGACAAAGGAGTGAGATCCAAAGGGGTAAGGGGATTCAGGACGTAAACACATTCAAAGGGAGTCATTCCCGTACTCGAATGTATTACCCGGTTGTATGCAAATTCCACCAAGGGTAGGTGATCTTCCTATGAAGTCAGTTTACCCTTAACCATAGAACGTAGCATAGACCCTAAGGTTCTATTTACTACCTCCGTTTGGCCGTCGGTTTGTGGGTGGCAAGACGTGGAGAAAAGTAACTTCGTTCCAAGCCTACCCCACATGGACTTCCAAAAGAGACTTAGGAACTTGGAGTCCCTATCGCTCACAATAGTCCTCGGTACCCCGTGAAGCTTTAAAACATATGTAACAAATAATGAAGCTACACTACGAGCATCCTCGGTTTTAGCACATGGAATAAAATGAGCCATTTTAGAGAATCTATCAACAATAATAAAAATGCTATCTTGGCCCTTTCTAGTCCTTGGCAGTCCCAAAACAAAGTCCATCGAAATGTCCAACCAAGGCCTAAGGGGAGTTGGGAGTGGGGTGTATAATCCATCAGGTAGGAGACGAGATTTCGCACTCCGGCAGGCCACGCATTGACTGCAAATTTTAGTGACGTCCTTGCGCATTTTAGGCCAATAGAAGTTCTCCTCTAAGATTCCGAGGGTCTTGTCTACCCCAAAGTGACCCATGAGGCCTCCGTCATGGGCCTCCCTTACAAATAATTCCCTCCAAGACCTAGAAGGAACACACAACCTCCTCCCTTTGAACAAGTACCCATCGAACCGAGAGTAGGAGGAATGGTCATTCTCCTTAAGCCAACGGTCCCTTCCCCACTCTTCGCATTCCCTAAAAATCGGAGCAAAGGTAGGATCCTCGGGATACAACATCCACAAACTCTCAAAACCCATCAACTTTGAAGACAAGGTAGCAATAAGCACATGCTTCCTAGACAAGGCATCAACGACAACATTTTCCTTTCCCCTTTTGTAATGAATTACATAAGGGAAAGTCTCGATGAACTCAATCCACTTAGCATGACGCCTATTCAGCTTGTCTTGGCTCGTAAGGTGTTTCAAAGACTCATGATCCGTTCGTATCACAAACTCCTTAGGCCACAAATAGTGTTGCCAATTTCCCAAGGCTCTAACAAGGGCGTACAACTCCAAATCATAAGTTGAGTAATTAAGAGTTGCCCCTTTGAGCTTTTCACTGAAATAAGCAACAGGCTTACCTTCATGCATCAAAACAGCCCCGATGCCAACCTTACTAGCATCACACTCTATTTCAAACATCTTATCAAAATCGGGCAATTGCAATAAAGGCGCCGAGATGAGCGTAGCTTTCAAGGCCTCGAAAGCCCTAGCCTGCTCATCACCCCATTTAAAGGGTCCGTCCTTCCTAATTACCTCGGTCAAGGGGGCTGCTATGGAACTAAATCCTTTGAGAAACCTCCTATAAAAGCTTGCCAACCCGTGGAAACTTCGGATTTCTCCAATAGTTTTAGGGGTCGGCCAACTTCGTATAGAGTCTATCTTGGACTCGTCCACTTCCACACCCTTTGAGCTCACGACAAAACCCAAGAATATAACTTTATCAACACCAAAAGAACACTTCTCCATGTTGGCATACAACTTCTCCTTTTGGAGCACATCAAACACACGTCTCAAATGCATTACATGATCATCAATAGACTTACTATACACCAACACATCATCAAAGTAAACCACCACAAACTTTCCAATATAAGGCTTAATTACATGATTCATTAGCCTCATAAATGTGCTAGGAGCATTGGTAAGGCCGAAGGGCATGACCAGCCACTCATATAGACCGAATTTGGTCTTGAATGCGGTCTTCCACTCATCACCGGGTTGCATGCGAATTTGGTGATAGCCGCTCCTAAGGTCCACTTTAGAAAACAAACAAGATCCGTGGAGCTCATCTAACATATCATCTAGTCTAGGGATTGGATGACGATACCTTATAGTGATTTTGTTGATGGCTCTACAATCGACGCACATGCGCCAAGTTCCGTCCTTCTTTGGTACCAAAAGCACCGGAACAGCACACGGACTCATGCTTTCCTTGATGTATCCCTTGTTGAGAAGCTCCTCAACTTGTCTTTCAAGCTCCTTAGTGTCCATAGGATTGCTCCTATAAGCCGGTTTGTTTGGAAGTTGTGAACCCGGCACCAAATCAATTTGGTGCTCAATTCCCCGAAGTGGGGGCAATCCTTGTGGCAGTTCTTGAGGAAATACATCTTCATACTCCTGCAACACACAAGAAATCAAAGGGGAAATGGAAGAGTTAGTGGGGTTAGTATTAAAACAATGGGCCAAAAGTAGTATCGGCTTGTTTTCATCATGGTCCACGAAGAGTTCTTTTCTCCTAGCCAACATCACTACGTTTTCCCTCTCTCTTGGCGTGGGGACAGCCTCGAATGTCCCTACCTCCTCACCTACGGCATCCCCCCCCTTTTCTCCCTTCTCGGGTTCCTTCCCCTTTCCCTTTAACTCTCTCATCTTTTGATGCCACTCATTTACTTGGGAGGGTGAAAGAGGGTGAAGTGTGACCTTTCGGCCATCCTTCTCAAGCGTATACGGTTGGACCTCCCATCGTGTTTAGTAGACCTATCATATTGCCATGGTCTACCTAACAACAAGTGACATGCTTGCATTGGGATCACGTCACAAAGCACTTCATCATGGTAGTTTCCCACCTTAAACCGAATCACACATTGCCTTGTGACCTTCAATTCACCACAATCGTTCAACCATTGTAGCTTGTACGGACTAGTGTGTAGTGTAGTTGGTAGCTTCAAGAAATTTACCATGGCATGGCTCGCAACATTTGTACAACTACCACTATCAATCACCAAAGTGCACACACTCCCCTTTACGAGACACTTGGTATGGAATAGATTTTCCCTTTGACTCGGGTCATCCACCGCCTTACTAATCATGACACGTCTAACCACAAAGTTTGGTACCACACACTCCCCTTCTTGTGGATAGACATTTTCACTACCCTCTAATTCATCATCATTCGGCCCATTTACAGCCCCCTCTCCATCTTGAGGCTCGGCCTCATCCTCCCCCCTTTCGGAAACCACCTCCTCACCAAGGTAGTATACTTTCCCTTCTCGTAGGATCACATTACGCCGGTTCGGACATTAATTGGCCTTATGCCCCCAACCTTGGCACTTGAAGCATTGGAACCCCTTTGGGTTGGGATATTTGTGAGCCTCCGGTTTCGGAGGGAACTTAGGGACTGTTTTGGACTCGGGCAGCTTCGTAGGGCCGGGTTGGTCCTTGTTTTTGGGCCAACCCGAGGGGGTTTGTACCCTTGCCTTGAAGGTTGATCTCTCCTTAAGTTACCTTTCAATCTCTAGGGCCGCTTGGAATATACCGTCAATGGTTTCAAACCGGTGAAGGGTCAAGTGAGTGGAGATCTCTTTGTTCAATCCACACTTGAACCGGATGATGTCGTGACTGATGTGCTCCCCACGGTGATCAAGTTTCAACATGAGTTGTTGGAACTCATCAAAATAGGCCATCACACTCTTGCCTCCTTGCCGCAAGCCATATAGTCTAGCAAGTAACTCATGACGATATCTCTCGGGAAGGTATCGTTGTCTCATCAAATACCTCAACCGATACCAAGGTGGTGGCTGTCCATCAACTAATTCATTACCAAATCGTTTAACATACTCCCACCAAGTGTTAGCATAGCCCTCGAGGTGAGCTATAGCATAGCAACTCTTCTTTTCTTCCGAGATGTCATTAACTTGGAAAACCTTGTCACAAGCCGATTCCCAAGTTAAGTAGGTCTCGGGGTCACTTTCACCCTTAAAGATAGGTAGGCTCAACTTGATGGTGTTGATGCCTACGTCTCTCTCTTGGTGTCGGTTTCCCCTATCTCCATACCCCCGGTATCTCCTAGGTTCTCCTCGACCCCCTCTTAACTCCTCCTCCCTCATATAATCATCATCAAAGGCTCCATCTCCTTCATACTCCTCTCTACCGTATCCTTCAAAGTGGGCTGGCCGGCCTTGGCCGTTTTGATTCGGAGGATTTGGAATTTGTGGTCTTTGGGTTAGTGGAGCTTGGAATGGAGGGTTCGGATTTAGTGGAGGTACTTGGCGTCCAAATCCCTCTTATGGAATTGGAGGGGCTTGTAAATATAGTGGTCTAGTGGAGTCTCGGTTTGGAGGAAAATTGGTAGATTGGCTTGCGGTATTTAGTGGAGCTTGGGGTGCATTTAGCATTTGGTGGACCATTTCGGGGGTGATGGTTGCGGAGGAGGTTCTATCATGACCATTGGTAGATACATGTAGAGGAGTAGATGGACGAGAGTTCCTTTGACTCTCCACTTGATCTAGTCTCCCACTAATAGTAGATACTTCCCCCCTTATTGCTGCCAAGTCCCCTCTCACGGCCCCAAAGTCCGAATTCAACCTTTCAAGTGTCCGGGTAACGGACTCAAGAGTGGCCCTCATAGAATCAAGGACATTAGTATCCGCATTTTGAGATGTAGCCCCTTCCATTGTCAAGGTGTTATCCGCTTTAGTTCACCACAAGTTCGTGTTCCTCAAGTGTTGTATAATTGGCTAGTAACCGTGTGATGTTAAGGTATGAGTAAGCTCTTATCCGGAATGGATTCTTGTTTGAAGACTCAAAGAATTCTTGCCGGACTAGAATCAAAAATCAGCAACTCGTTCAAACGAATAAAAGCACTCAAATAATCGTTGACACGAACAAACGGTTCAAGGAACTAGTTGACAACCTAGTAGGAAAGTACTAGTTTGTTAATTAGTTCTAGGACCAAGTAAGGGAAACCAAGGATCAACAATTAGCAACCAAAGAATATCCTAAGTTGAGCTGATAGTGACGTGGTAGCATGCAATGGTCCCACACGTTCTTCTTCTCTCGGTTTTTCTCTTTCTCTTTTTTTTTTCTTGTTTTGAGTTAATATTCACACAACTTGTTATAATTTGAAAAGTGTTTTGGTGGGAAAACTAAAATTTTGTAGTCTTTCACCTTTTTTTTCAAACTCAAGAAAGTGGGGGTTGGTTGACAAATCCCACAAAACAAGGCTCCTTGAATTAGGGAAAGTGATTGACAAGACTACAAAGTGATGGGTGCAAGTCTTTCACAACAACTTTATAGCTTTACCACTTGAGCACACAACAAGATGAACAATATGAACAAGTTCAAAAGATGAACACTTCAACAACTTCATCAACTTCTTTAGCACATAACACACAACCATCGATTTTCTTTGGTTATCAACAACATACAACTTTCGGCCACTTCAAGTCTCTACACAATGTTCAAGTTTTCAAGCTCAACTTTCGGATCTAGACACTTTAGTGTTGGTGAGAAAGAAACCAACACTAGAAACTCACTAAACAAGCAAAATAACACCTAGATCTAAACACACAACATCATTCTCGATTTTCAACTTTTAATGGTCAGATTTTCGGAATTTTCTTTTGGTGTAGTTTGTTTAAACCGTGAACTAGCCCAAGATGGGTTATGTTGGAACACAACCGGTCTTGCTTTGATACCAAATGATACAAGATCAAACCAACAACACCAAGAACAACAAGAAGGCTCGGATTTCAGTCCAACAACACAAGCACAACAAGTTTTAGTTTTCGGTTTTTCAGCTTACAACACAAGAACAACAAGATAGAAAATAATGCTAGTGAATCGAAATGAGCCCCACACGGCTTCACTAGTCTTTAAGATAACAAAATCAACAACAACAACAAGATAAAGAAAGATAGATAACTTGACATATAACATTCAAGAAACTAAGAACCCTAACATCAAGAGAGGACCCTAAGTCTAATGAATATAAACACCAAGTTCTTACGAGGACCAAGAGGCACTCAACGACCTCAAAACCCTTGTTTCTAGCCAAAGAGACAACACAAGTATCCCTCTACTTGTTAGATACTAGGGGCGGCTCCAAAGAGTGGAAGAGAGAGGAAAAATGTTTAGTGTTTTAGGTTACAAATTTCAGCCTTCAAAAACTAAAGGATATCTCTCTAACATGTTCTATTTATACTACAATCAAAAGGGGTAAAATGACCCATCCGCCCTTGCTTTCTTGTGCCAACCTTGGAGAATAGTTTATTACACTTTAGGACATCTCTTCACACATAAAAACATTTAGGTCCTTGGCCGGTTCAATCACCAACTCACACACGGCCATTTGCATGAACAAAGCTTGGAGTTTTTGTAATTCCCGAGCTTGGCTTCGTGTGAAAGGCCGTGTACCTGTGGAGGCTGCCCTAACCGTATCAAGGTTTAAACTAAATAAACGTTTGATAACAACATGTATGAAAAATGTATAACAATACCAAAACAAGTCATAAATACTGTAAATAATAAGATCTGAATATCTAATTTGACATCTACTCTGAAAGCGTCTAACTAAATAGAATAAGAAGTTGAAGGAATATGTCTCAAACTAAATCTATCTAGCAACTGAATAGTAAATGTAGCAATAATATTATCGTCCTCAAATGAGAATGACTCACTGCAAACTCTGAACACTAGAATGCTACTGCTGATCTAGAGCGTATTTCTCTGAACCTATAGTGTAACATAAGAGAAAGCACCATAGAGCAAATGTGTCAGTATGTCTGAATATACTGAGTATACGTGTGAGGTAGGCTAAATACAAAGGGTTATATGCATGAACAATGCTAACTAATATGAACGTGAGAATACATACATACATAAATAACTATAACTGAACTCGTGATGATGATGACTACTGATTCTGAATGCTGATGACATGAGTTTACTATTACTGAGGTGCTGAATAGATTATTAACTAATTCTGACAGTTCAAATTTTGAAGAACTGCCTTGAATGACTGTGCCTAACTGTCCTGAACCTGAATACTGGTAACATAAGCTATGACAACTAATATAACTGTAATGATCAAACTAATCAATATAACTGATACTAAGCGACTATATCTGACAGTCTAAGTTCTGATGGAACTATCTATGTTTCGTTCTAGTAGGAGTAACTAAATATGAGATTAGTACTATCTAGCGGGTGATCATATGTATACTGATAATAAAGAGGATTTGACTTAGTCTAAGATTAGTCCTATCAAGCGGAGGATCTTTAAATCTAATGATTCTGATATTGATTAGTCATAGTTGAGATCATTCCTAGCTAATAGGTGATCTTGAAGTCTATTTACAATGATAAGAATTGATAGTATGTAATAGTACTGAATCTGTACTACTAAGCTGAGTTGACTATGTTTGAAAGCCTTGATTCTGTAACTTAAACTATGGGATGCGTTCATCTAACCGAAATGCCCTAAGCTAAGCTGATTGGGGTTCAATCTCTGCCCTTAATGTAAGGGTGTTAGTACCACACCACTAGTAAAGAAATCTCCTGTAGAGTCAGTCGTAATATAGTGGGTGACTCCTAGGATCAGTCCTATACATATAAATGCGCTAATGGGTAACCCCTGAATATGTCAGTCCTATCTAACGGGTGACATCTCATAGGTATGCTGGCAACGTAATTCTGGACATTAGGGATTTCTTCTAGGGATCTCAATCCTATTCAAGTGGGTGAGCCCCCATCCCTAGGTTTTCTCGGTACTGAATCCTACTCAAATCTGAAAGACACGGAACTAAATAACTTAACTAAACTGATTTACTAAAATGATACTGATTAACTAAACGATACTAGTGGTATTATTTAACGGAGCTAAAACTGAGTTTACTGGATTCTGATGACGGATAGAATATAATGATTTCTGAGGACTGATTAAGAGTATTGAAGTTAATGAGATTAAATGTGATTACTGAGGTTACTGAGCACTGAGATTACTTAGAATACTGAACTGATGCATGAATACATGACTGAAGTGACTCGCAAATATGTGACTGAATATGTAATGGTAAAGGCACTATGATTGAATTGAAACATACGAACAGGACTAATTCTGCTACGTGACATATGGACTGAACATCATGAACTGAGCTGCACCTCTAAATACTTGACTTATAGCTGTTGTTTAAATTGAAGGTCAACTTATAAGTACCCTCTATTCTAGACTGAATTCATTATGCAAGGAGAAATTGAAGGATCTAAGGAATGAGAGCATTAAGAGAAAGTGGGGTATCTACCCCTTGGGACACTATGTCCCTCTAAGAACGCTTACCTTATGGAGATACTGGGTGATGCACAGAGCATCTGTAAACTAGATTATAACTAAACTTTGGGAGTCAGAAACAAATGAATGATGCATGAGATGAACTAAACATGGAACTACTAGGAGGTTCTACCTTGAAATAGTTACATTCTCTGAGATTTTGGATAGCATGAATAGATGCAAGAATGAGAAAACAAGCCATACAAATGTGATTGATCAATGGCATGACATGAATATTGAAAGAAGTGAAACTGTTCCTAAAACATCTAATATCCTCCTGCACATACGTGTGGCGCATAACACATGCATGTACAAGACTCTACTAGATACGACTTTTAGACTTCCTAGGACTTTATTGAACCATAGGCTCTGATACCAAGTTTGAAACGCCCCAATTTTCTGAATCGAAATGCTACATGATGCTCATGACCCCGAAGAACCACAAGCTAACCCATGACTGATATCTGTACATATATACTGTATAATATTAATAAAATACGGAAACATAAACATGAAAGTCCATAAGGTTCGAACTTAATAAATGTCTAAGAAAAACATGTCTGAAAAAGGTATAACAATACCCCTTTTTACCATAACTTTTCATTCCTTTCCTATTTGCATAGACAATATATATGACAGAATCTGGATTAACTGCAAATTCTTTGGCTATATACTCACTGTTTCCGCAAACTTCACACAAAGAATTTTCCTGTTGGACTGTATTAGCTGTGGTTTCTGGTTGTGGAACCCCCGGCTTCGTGTTATTAAGTTGAGTAATCATATGATCATGCATTGTTGTGATCAGTTATAGTAATGCAGTAAATTGGTCTACCTCCAATACCCCTACAACCTTTCTAGGAGAACTCTATGAATAACCATGCCAATCAGGATTCCCTTAGGAAATACAATTTAGCAGTGTGTACTATTCTTCATAAGTCTTTTCGAGAGCCTATCCACCTATTACTGAATCCAATAAATCTTCGTATTTGGCTCTAATCCCTCCATAAAAGTATGAACAAGAACATCATTGGACTGATGATGGTGAAGGCAATTTTTGAGTATTCCCTTGAATCTCTCCAAATCTTGGTAGAGATTCTCTCCTTGTTTTAATCAGAAAGTCAAGATCTCTCTTCTCAAACGTGTAGTCTTCCTTGATGGAAAGAATGGAATAAGGAACTTTTAAGATAGATCTTACCATAAAGTGATAGAGAGTGGTGGTTTAGCATGTAACCACCTTTTTGCTTCCCCCATTAGAGACAAAGAAAAGAGTGTCAATCTAACATAATTAGAATTCACCCCTTCTGGAATGTAAGTATCAATTATTTCCAAGAAGGTTTGTATGTGCTGCTTTGGGTCTTCATGTGAAAGTCCATGGAATTGCCCCACTAAATCAAAAAATTGCACCATATACTACTTCAATACAAATTGACCACCTAGTTTGGGCTTGTGAATACTCTTTATTACATGGTTCGTGAGTAGGATCGCCACCTCCCGAACAGGTGTAGTAGCTGGTTAAGAAGGAATAACTGGGATAACTAGAATCGGGACATTTTTGACATTTTGATCGACTGGATCATTTCTTTGTTCAACCATTCTTCACGTTTATTGAAAGATCTGCTCAGGTTCTACAAAAGGGTCTACCAACTCTTTATCTCTCACCAGTTCTTTATTCAGCTAAATCTGCGACAATTTAGCCAGTAAGATCAAGTTGTTAACACTCAAAATTAATATTAAAAGCCTAAAATTTAGCAATTTACTAATTATACTAGTCCCCGCCAATGGCGCCAAACACTTCTTGCAGTCCAAACACGCATGCAAGGCATGTGATCGTACACGTAATATAGTGACTTAGACTGTTATATATCATTCCCTTGAGGACTAAGCAACTAGTAATATACCCAACTTTTAGTTTTTTACAATGAGGTATTAAGTGCTGTAAATTATTAAGATGATTGTGAATTTAAGAATAAGAATGCAAATTAATAAATAAGAAATAAAAATTTATGACTACAACAAAGCAAACAACCATTGTAAACAATAATGATAATATTTCCAGGGTTGAGGCATGTTGAACTATCATACAAATAACTATTCTTATCACAGTCTAATTGGTCATCAGGTTGTTGATTCACAAGGTTTAAGCTATGATTTTGGTCTACCAACCTCAAATCCTCTTTCTATTGAATATGCAATTACCACTCCCATAGAGATACAACTATTCTATAAGATACATAAAGTTATCTTCTTGTAATTGAGCAAAACAAGGCTTTTAGGCATTTCCCTATCCTAGATACTAATTCAACCCCCTTATTTAATTAAAAGATAAGATCCTTGATCCATAATTTCTTCGTTCTATCCTATGACTCTCCTCCCGTATTCACATAGAAATATAGATTTATTCTAATAGTGGTCATTCATCAAAATTGTATGTTCAAGAAATTAAGAACAACCCAAATGATAATCCAAAAATAAACTAAGATAATGAATACCAAAGAGTAATCATATTCTTGGTCTCAACCCCAGAACAAGGGTATTTAGACACTCATGTTTGAATTCAACATTCAAACTAAGTAAATAATTATACCAAGAATAAATCTTGAAGTAAAAATGTTTAAAAGATTGTTTAAGAATTCTAAAAGAGAGAATTTTGTGCTTTTATGCTATGCTTGCCAAAAGTCCCCTAAATTATCTTGGATTTTCCCATTTATAGCTGGGACAAAATAATAAAAATATTCTCGATCTTATCAGACGGCACATCGCGCCATGCCTCCAAAGGCCATTTCCTATCAAAATATGGGTAATCTCATAATTCCATTAATTAGTGAAAATTGTGAAATTTATCCTCACTAAGATGTACCACAATCACGATGAGCCACTAGTTTTTAAAAATTGTGAATTCTCCTTCTTCCGTGATATGCTAAACTTCTAGGTCTAAAAAAATTGGAAACTGGGCTTGCACAGCAACACAGTGAAATCATAGACCACTCTGGGAGAGTGACAACTGTGATTTCCTTCTTCACCGTGATGCGCCACAATCGCGGTCCAACACTGGATTTTGCCAAATGGGAATTTGAACCTCTTCTCGATGCACTATAATTGTGCTACTCTACTAGAATTCAACCAATGCCATTTTATTGGTTGGTGTGATGCGCTGACTACACCAATGTGGATTTCTGACTTCCAGTTTGCCTTTTTGATCTATGTTCCCATGTCTTTTATTCCATCCACGATTTCATATCATCAATGTATCCAATTGAATCCAATTCGTCAAGATACTAGCCCTGAAAGCACTAATCATATCCATTAGGTATGGAATAGAATTAAAGCTAAAATATACTCAAGAATTCACATTAAAGTTCTCAAAACAAGTCCAAATCTGGGTGCATATTGGTGATTTTAATATGTGAATATGACAAAGATTAAAAGGCATAGTGTTGGGACATAAAATCTCAGCAAAAGTGATTGAGGCTGATAGAGCTAAAACCAAAGTTATTGAAAAGCTAAGTCCTCCTATCTTAGTTAAAGGAGTTCATAGTTTTCATGGCCCTGCTGGGCTCTATCAAAGGTTCATAAAAGATTTTTCAAAAATTGCAAATCCACTTTGCAAATTAATAGAAACGGAGAGCAAGTTCTTATTTGAAGATATTTGTATGAAGGCATTTCAATACCTTAAAGAAAAATTAGTTACTGCACCTATTATTATTTCTCTAAATTGGTCTAAACTGTTCGAAATAATATTTGATGCGAGTGAGATAGCACTTGGTTCTGCTCTAGGGTAGAAGAAGGAGAAGTTATTCCATCCTATCTATTACGCTAGAAAGGCATTAAATAGGCTGCAAAAAAACTACATGGTCCCAGAACAAGAACTTCAAGAAGTGGTTTATACATTTGAAAAGTTTTAGGCATATCTGTTGGGGACAAAGGTAGTGGTTCACACTGACCATTCCACATTAAGATACTTGATGGCGAAGAAACACACCAAATTGAGACTTATCATATGGGTGTTATTGCTGAAGGAGTTTGAATTTGAAGTCAAAGATCAAAAGGGGTGTAAAAATAAGGTAGCAAACCACTTATCTAGGTTAGAGAATAACCAATCCACTATGGAAAAGCTGGAGATAGATGATTCTTTGTTAGATGCGCATATTCTAGTTGTTGCTCTTAACTTTATATCGTGGTATGCTGATTTTGATAATTTTGTTATTAGAAACATCATTCTAGATAACTTGTTATTCCATCAGAAGAAGAATTTTCTCTACGAAGCTACAAAGTATTTATGGGATGATCCTACTTGTTCATATGCTTTACATACAACTTCATTCAAAAGTGCATACCAGAGGTTGACATGTAGAGCATTTTTGAAGCTTGCCACGCTTCCCCAGTTTGAGGACATCATACAGGTGATCTCATTCTTGAAAGGTTCTTCAAAGTGGGTATTACTAGTTGTCACTTTATAAGGACACTTATGATGTTATTAATAAATATGATTAATGTCAAAGTCAAGGTTTAGTCTCCAAACATCATGAAATGCCAACGACAAAGATGATGGGGGTGGAATTATTTGATGTGTGGGTCATAGACTTTATGGGTCTATTTGTAATATCTTATGGCCACAAATACATCTTAGTCACTATAGAGTAACTTTCCAAATAGGTTGAAGTCTTTGAATTAGCAGACAATGAAAGAAAAAGAGTGGTCGTTTTCTTGGACAAAATATTTTCTCACACTTTGGAGTTCCCCAAACGATCATAAGTGATGGAGGATCAAATTTGGCAATAAATTTTTTCGGGCTACATTAATAAAGTATGGCATGAAACAGCACAAAGTGGCCACTCCATATCACCCAAAAACTAGTGGGCAAATGGAGGTTTTAAACGAAGAAATCAAGGCAATTTTAGCCATGACTATGAAGGGAAATGGAAGTGACTGGTTATGGAAGCTTGATGGTGGTCTATAGTCATACCGAACAGCTTTCAAAACGACTATTGGGATGCCACCGCATCAACTGGTTTTTGGAAAAGTATGCCATCTACCAATTGATATTGAACATAAAGCTTTATGGGTGCTAAAATGGTTGAACATGGATTGGAAGGGGGAAGTGGAAGTGAGATTAGAGAAACTGAATGAGATGGATGAGTTCCATCTTAGTGCATATGAAAAATCGAATTTATATACGGAGATAATGAAGAAATACCATGACCAAAGAATTGAGAAACGGGACTTTCTGGTTGGTGATTGGGTATTGCTCTTCAATTCAAGGATTAAGCTCTTCCTCGATAAGCTGAAATCAAAATGGTTTAGGCCTTTCAAAATCATTTAAGTCTACGCATATGGAGTAGTTAAATTGGAGAATAAAGATAGGAGTGTCTTTAAGGTGAATGGGCAATGATTCAAATAGTTCATTGGTCCGATAAACTTGGTGAAATATTTGAGTACAGTTTATTATGATGAAGTCTGAGTGATCAAGTAAACTGAGATGTTCCATAACATTAAATCAGGTGCTAGTGTGAGGTAGCCCACAATATGTTGTATTAGTATTTAGTTAATACAATTTGTTTTTCTTGTATAATTAATTTTGTTGTAAGTGTGCAAGAGTTGTGCTGTTGAGGGAAGGAATTTAACAAGCTGACAAAATGTAACAGATATACTGACACATCATCAGTAACCCAATAGGCCATCAGAACCATGGCAAATCAAAGTGACATTCTGGATAAAGGTTGACGAAAAGTGCAATAGACCATCACAACAGCGATAACCCATCACTTGGATCGTCAAGATGATTCTACCGATATGAGATTTTGTTAAGCTTTGATGGCTTAGCCGATGGACTGTTAGTCACCTGACAAACCATCAGCTAGACCTTCAGAAAAAAAACTTAGCTTAAAATTTACTTTTTGGGGCAAATTGAGCTCAAAGAAATATTGGAATCAACACAAACATTTTTTAAATGGACAAAAGAAGTCAATTACATGCACGTTCTTGTCTCTCCAACTCCAAAAATGGTTGAAACTCCTGTACATTTTTTTCCTCTTAAACTAAATTCATCCTCTCAGAGGACTCTTTAAGTTCTCTTCTCATCTAACTAAATTAATCATTTTAAAGGACTCTTTAAGTTCTCTCCTCCTGTATTTAAACCACCATCTACTTTTTCTCTTTTCATCATCCTCAAACATTAAATTCTTACTATTTAAAGCATAAAGTTATAGTTGTTCACAGTTTGTAGAGTCTAATAAGAGTGATGAATAGCATCAATAAAAAGGTATGATTCTAAACTACTATCTTTTTATTTCATAGGATGAGCTTGTTAAGGATATAAGTATAGGTGCTTTTTGAACAATATATTTTAATTTAGGTATAAGCAAAACACTGGTATGATTTGGTTAAGGTGAAGTCTGAGTAACCCATGTTATATTATCCCTAAAATGGTTGAAAAAAGGTCTTACGGGGTGAAAATTTTGAATATTAAGTTTAAGTCTACCAAGTGTTTGAGAAAACACTACAAAGAGGCATGAATCTGAAAAGGGAATGGCTGACTGCTAAATTGACAGACCATCGACCAGTTGATGGACCGTCACCAACTAAAAATTTGTAATGGGTTCTATTAAGAAATAAAATACAGAGCGTTAGACCATCAGTCACCTGACGGACTGTCAGTCTGCCCGTTAATGAGTCACTTGTTTTATGTTAAATATGTGAAGGATGAAGCGATAGGCCATCAGTATGACCATCACTATAAAACAATAGCTCTTTTTTCTTGGTTATTATAACTTGTTACATATTTTGACTTAGTAGTGTGATCTTATATTCTATTCTCAGGAATTATGACTCAAAAACCACTCTCAAGGAAAGGTGGTGGGCGATCTCATCAATCTTGAGACACTACTACTTTAAGGTGTAGAGGTAAACAGGAAAAGGATGATAAAGCACCAACCTTCAACACCCACTAAAATGAGAACAAGAAAAAAATACTATCCTAGTATGATAAAGAGAGTGAAAGTGAGAGC
This sequence comes from Capsicum baccatum var. pendulum, assembly GCA_030864225.1. Classification (NCBI taxonomy): domain Eukaryota; kingdom Viridiplantae; phylum Streptophyta; class Magnoliopsida; order Solanales; family Solanaceae; genus Capsicum; species Capsicum baccatum. The sequence continues at coordinate 164,871,455 of CM061552.1, read as the reverse complement.
AGTAGAAGTATGAGTTCTATCTCCGTTGAAGAAGGGGTTAAAACTTTAAACGCTAACCTAGTCAATATGTTAGAACCTAATAAAGGATATTTGATCAGAAGCAAAGACCCAGAAATATATGAATCAATCTGGTGGAAGGTTGAGAGTGTGAAGAAGCATTTCTATGATGGGCTCTACCATGCTCAGAACAGAACTATAATGCGGCTCATTGCCAAAGAGTACAAAATAGTCATATCTAATCTTCATAAATACTCAAATCTGGAAAAGAGGTTAAATGAGTATGAGCTAGTAGTCTTAAGAAAGCCTCTGGGTTCGCACTATCTAAATATAGTGTGGGAACCGTATGCTATCTACTTTGCATAATTGCAGAATGATTGTCCCAAAGTCTCTAGAATTGCAAACATGAGGAACAAAACTTAATTTCCTGTAAGAGGGAGGACAATTGATATTTCTAATCTCACAATCTACAGAATATTATTTAGTCCAGTTTATAAAGCACTAACCATCACACTGGAGTTCTAGCTTCATATGACTAGAACATCTAGCCAAAGGCCTTGGTTAGCTTGAGTTGTTACTGATGAAGACAACATATTATGGATTTAGGGTCAAGATTGGATTGCAAAGTCATCCCTATATTTTATGGAAAAGGTTTGGTGGGCCATAGTCAGATTGAGGTTGATGCCTACTGAGGGGATAATAACTTGGATAACCAAAAGACAGTTCTAGTAGCCAGTATGATTGAGGGGTTAAAGTTCAAACTTGGTCACATTATTACTGATGAGATGTTAGTTCATGATCACAAAATGGCAAGTGAAATACCATTTCCGTGGTTGATCACAGAGTTTTGTTGGACGACGAATATGCCTATAATTAGGAGTGTCGATAATAAGGTCAGAGCATTTAGAAGGCAAGACATTGAATGGATAAAAGATGATTCCAAATGCTACATGCGAATCCATAAGCCGCCAATATATAAAATACAAACTTCACCAACTCTAAAGACTTTAGATATGCCTCTAGGTATGCATTAACCACTTATGTGGCACCAGGTATTTATGTAGGTTTAGAATCTATGCCTCAAATGGGAAAGACACCAAACACTTTTTATATACCACTAAGATATTTGGAGTATAGGTTGACGCAAGAGAACTTTTAAAAAATGGTGAAGGCTCAAAAGAAATTTGAGCAAAAATTGAGTGAACAACCAGTTAAGAGAGTTGCCCAAGTTTATAGATAGAAATATTGGTAAAGCGATAAGTCATATAAGAACTTACAGACATGGATGGATGATATAGAGGATTGAGTGAACAACTAGTTAAGAGAGTTGTCCATTCCATATTTTAAAAAAGTTTTTAGATGAATTCAATAAAGCACAACTAATATCGTTGAGTTGTAGAAACAACCACCACCAAGTGCATTTTATCCCATATTGGTGGTAAGTGATAAAGAAGAAGGTATTGTAGACCTCATGGGAATGCCACTTAAGAATAAAGGTAACCAGATTGATAAAAGTGGTGAGACAAAATCAAAGAGGAAGAAAAGGTGCAGAGATGAAACCCTAGAGCAAATAAATTTGAGAAAAGTACTAAAATATCAAAAAGAGAAAAAGAGAAGAGAAAGAAGAAAGTCGATGATAAAGCAGCTGGGGTGTCCACTAGTTCAGCTTGTGGAAGTGGGCACATGTTAGAGCCAATACCTATTTTGATACCTTTCACAGAGGAGGAAGCTATGTAGAGCACCCCAATTACTGAGGCGGTTACTGTTGTTGTATCCGAGGCCAAAGAAGCCATGCCTGAGTCAACTAATTTACAAGCCTAAGGGCTTTCCAAGTATTCTACTCCCCTGTACTTAATTTATTATACATTAAGGGCAAAGTATTTCCATTTACTGGGGATGGGGTACTTGTTATTTAGATTTGGTCACCATGGGGGAATTTGTTGCTTGTGTTCTTTTCCCTCGTATGCTATTTAGTAGAACCAACATGTTTAGGATGTTATTTTCTTATGTTTCTTTAGCATAATTTTGTGATTATAAATGTGTTATGTTTTTTTGTTTTATATTTAAGTGTAAAATAACTTTCATGTGCGTTGATAAATAGTGATATGGTATGTAGCTGTGAACTAAGATTTATGAAAATGGCCCTTTTTGTCACATATTGTACATACTGAGGGGGGATCAACCATTATAGATCTATGATTAGCAATAGGGTGGTGAATTAGAATAGGCATAATCATATGGTGCAAGTCAAAGAGTCTGTAGTATGAGTGTTAGTTCATTGCTAGTGTGTGTGAGGATTCGATACAGTTCTTATGTTGTGTGTATAGAACTTGCCCAGTTCATTTGTGTGGAATTGTGGTTAATTAAATAGGATTGGATAGCAGAACTTCTTTAAATGCTAGTCCACTTACCCTTAAAAGCCCTACCAAAAAGATATAATTTTCCTTTGAACCCTTTTGAGCTTCTACTTTTAGTTTTATCCCTACGATTCTTAGTTACTTCCTTTTGATTATTCACCTATGATTTTTTCGTTGGTACCTCCTTTTATATGGTGCACCTTAAATCAGGTAAAATACCTATATTGAAGGTAGCTACTACTAGGAAGTTAATAATCCAAGGTAAGTAGTTTGAAATGTTTAAATGCATCTCATTCGTTCCTGATCTATTAAGACAATATATACCTCAACTGACAGCACCAACATAAGTTGATCATGGCTCATGTAGACCTAAAAAAAGGGGTGTTTTAAGACTTCATAATAAATAGTGTATATTTTAAAGAAAACTGAAAAAAAGTAGTCATAGTGAGTAACATTAAAGATAAGAAGGGTGAAATCATGACCCGAAGTCACTATCCCAAAAACATGCTCCTCCTGCCACCAAAGCCTCATTACAGGCTATAAAAAGTCCAGTTTGATCTTTGCTAATCAACCATAGTCTACATAAGATGATAAGGGCAATCATATAGGTGTATGTGTCGTGTTTGAAATTTTGTTTCTGAGAGTGAGTGTTCTAGTTTTTAGTCTGCATGTTAATTAAGCCAATACGACATATTTCTTTTAATGTGAGGGAAATTTGATTTGTACTTGTCATTACTGATTCTTTGATATTTTGTGTCCATGAGAATATATGTATTAAATTGTAAAGTACTTACAAATATGGATCCTTATGTGTTTAGACTTTATGAGTAAGTTACCAATTAAGTGGTTGGTTAATGCATAGTTCAACATTTGAGTACCAGCCATTGTTCATGTTATACATGTGATGTGGTGTTGAGTTTCTTGAGGACAAGCAGTTGTATTAAGTTGAGAGTATTGATGTTTCAACTTTTATGGAATATTTTTTTACCTCTTACAAGGGATAATTTTATGTTTTCAAGAAAAAATTGAATCATTTGATGTTGGTTTTTACTTTTTCTCAAGACGGTTACTCAGAAGAAGGAATTACTTGGAAAAGAATAAACGAGTGCATGTGATGGACTAACTGACAGGCCGTCAACCTTATGATGGACCGTCACTGTATTTATCAAGATTAAGTAGAAAATAAGTCATCAAAGACCAAATGTATGGATTAAGTAATGAACCACCAGGCCAGTGATGGACTGTTAATCCAGTAACAAACCGTCACTATGTCCGTCGGCCTTAAACAGAACAAAGGGAAATCAGGATCCTAGTGACAGATTAGGTGATGGGCTGTCAGGCCTGCGATGGACCATCAGTGTGATCGTCCACCTTAAGCAGAATAAAAGAAAATCAGAGTCCCAACGACGGACTTGGGATGGCCCATTAAGTTTGCGACGGACAATCACTTTGGCCGTTAACTGATGATGCAACAACTTTTATTTGAATTTTGACTTCCCAATTTCTGGGATCCTATAAATACCCAGCTTAGGGTTAGATTAGACATCTTTGGCTATTTGAATCATAATTTGTAGCGTAGATTCTGGGAGAAACAAGTTTATCCAAGGGAATTTTATTTTATTCACCATCAATTAAAGATATAAAATAACTCTTGTATCTTTATCAGTTTTTCCGAATTATTTATGAAACATATAATGGAATTCCTTTCTTTAACTACGTGTGGCAAAAACTCCCATAACTAGGGTTATGAGAGCCTTGGTGTGATTCATTTTTAGGTTTGTGGGAATGATCAAATCCTTCACATTAATCTAATTGCATAACTTTCTCTTTAGTTTAATGATTTTGTTATCTTACAAGCTTGAAGGATGTGCCTATACATAACAATTATTTGCGTAAAACAATTAGTATTAGGAAAAGAGAGGAGTTACAAGGAAATCATAGAAATTAAAACTTGATTATATGGTTGATGCCTTAATAGGATCTAACTCTTGAGGATTTAATTGATTAATCGAATTTTCTGTTTATGTTTGAAAGAATTAAAGAGTAACCATCTTTTAGGGCTAAGAAACAATTAGATGGACTCTATTGCATAATTAGCCGTGTAATTTGATATGTTAAATCTGGATTTGCGATGACCCACATCTCTTATTGTTGAAACACCTTGGTGATCATAATCCCGAATTACTGTCTCTCATAAATTTTTAACTTTGGAAAACTAATCAATAGCTCATACACTGAGTTAGCTCTACACAATATGTATTAACAATAAAAACCCCTTCATTCCCAAAAACTTTTGATTAATAATTAATTAATAATCATAAGATTTAGTTAACACCATATTTCCTGTAGGATTCGACCACAACCTAGTTGGGTTATATATTTTACAAAGACCGCTTACACTCTTTTAGGAGAGTTGTAATCTGGGCATATCAGCAATATAGCTCAAAATCGTTCAAACTTACCTAACCCAGCTGGCCCAAGCTCATCTTCAACATATAATAAATTTGTATATAGGGAAAAGTTAGCAAAATAATTGCGGTTATAGGTTTGTGTTTTAGTTTTCCTTCACATCTGGTTTTATTCATTATATTCAAAGACTATACAATCCTTCTTTTTAAGTTTTTTCATGACATACAATTAAGTGTGATATTTTAAATATCAAGCTAAACATTGTCATTTTATTTGTTGCTTATTCATAAATTTGATGGTAAAATATTTGTTACTTTTATTATGTGATACGGTTAGGGCAGCCTCCACAGGTACACGGCCTTTCACACGAAGCCAAGCTCGGGAATTACAAAAACTCCAAGCTTTGTTCATGCAAATGGCCGTGTGTGGGTTGGTGATTGAACCGACCAAGGACCTAAACGTTTTTATGTGTGAAGAGAGGTCCTAAAGTGTAATAAACTACTCTCCAAGGGTGGCACAAGAAAGCAAGGGCGGATGGGTCATTTTACCTGTTTTTGTTGTAGTATAAATAGAACATGTTAGAGAGATATCCCTTAGTTTTTGAAAGCTGAAACTTGTAACCTAAAAACACCAAAACTTTTCCTCTCTCTTCACTCATTGAAGCCGTCCATAGTATCTCACAAGTAGAGGGATACTTGTGTTGTCTCTTTGGCTAGAAACAAGGGTTTTGAGGTCGTTGAGTGCCTCTTGGTCCTCGTAAGAACTTGGTGTTTATATTCATTAGACTTAGGGCCCTCTCTTGATGTTACGGTTCTTAGTTTCTTGAATGTTATATGTCAAGTTATCTATCTTTCTTTATCTTGTTGTTGTTGTTGGTTTTGTTATCTTAAAAGTCTAGTGAATCCGTGTGGGGCTCTTTTCGATTCACTAGCATCATTATTCATCTTGTTGTTCTTGTGTTGTAAGTGGAAAAACCGAAACTTAAAAACATGTTGTTCTTGTGTTGTGGACTGAATATCCGAACCTACTTGTTGTTCTTGGTGTTGTTGGTTTGATCTTGTATCATTTGGTATCAGAGCAAGACCGGTTGTGTTCCAACATAACCCATCTTGGGCTAGTTCACGGCTTAAACAACTACACCAAAAGAAATTCTGAAATCTGTCCACTAAAAGTTGAAACCGAAAATAATGTTGTATGCTTAGATCTAGGTGTTGTTTTGCTTGTTTAGTGCGTTTCTAGTGTTGGTTTCTTTCTCACCAACACTAAGGTGTCTAGATCCGAAAGTTGAGCTTGAAAAACTTGAACTTTGTGTGGTGACTTGAAGTGGCCGAAAGTTGTATGTTGTAGATAACCAAAAGAAAATCGGTGGTTCTGTGTTTATGTGCTAAAGATGTTGTTGAAGTGTTCATCTTTTGAACTTGTTCATCTTGTTGTGTGCTCAAGTGGTAAAGCTATAAAGTTGTTGTGAAAGACTTGCACCCATCACTTTCTAGTCTTGTCAATCACTTTCCCTAATTCAAGGAGCCTTGTTTTGTGGGATTTTGTCAACCAACCCCCACTTTATTGAGTTTGAAAAAGGGTGAAAGACTACAAAAATTTTAGTTTTCCCACCAAAACACTTTTCAAATTATAACAAGTTGTGTGAATATTAACTCAAAACAAAAAAAAAAAAAAAAAAAGAGAAAGAGAAAAATCGAGAGAAGAAGAACGTGTGGACCATTGCATGCTACCACGTCACTATAAGCTCAACTTAGGATATTCTTTGGTTGCTAATTGTTGATCCTTGGTTTCCCTTACTTGGTCCTAGAACTAATTAACAAACTAGTACTTTCCTACTAGGTTGTCAACTAGTTCCTTGAACCGTTTGTTCGTGTCAACGATTATTTGAGTGCTTTTATTCGTTTGAACGAATTGCAGATTTTTGACTCTAGTCCGGCAAGAATTCTTTGAGTCTTCAAACAAGAATCCATTCCGGACAAGAGCTTACTCATACCTTAAAAATCTCACGGTTACTAGCCAATTATACAACACTTGTGGAACACGAACTTGTGGTGAACTAAAGCAGATAACACCTTGACAATGGAAGGGGCTACGTCTCATAATGCGGATACTAATGCCCTTGATTCTATGAGGGTCACTCTTGAGGCCGTTACCCGGACACTTGAAAGATTGAATTCGGAATTTGGGGCCGTGAGAGGAGACTTGGCAGCAATAAGGGGGGAAGTGTCGACTATTAGTGGGAGACTAGAACAAGTGGAGAGCCAAAGGAACTCTCGTCCTTCTACTCCTCTACATGTATCTACCAATGGTCATGATCGGACCTCCTCCGCAACCATCACCCCCGAAATGGTCCACCAAATGCTAAATGCACCCCAAGCTCCACTAAATACCGCAAACCAATCTACCAATTTTCCTCCAAACCGAGACTCCACTAGACCACTACATTTCCAAGCTCCTCCAATTCCACTAGAGGGATTTGGACGCCAAGTACCTCCACTAAATCCGAACCCTCCATTCCAAGCTCCACTAACCCAAAGACCACAAATTCCAAATCCTCCGAATCAAAACGGCCAAGGCCGGCCAGCCCACTTTGAAGGATACGGTAGAGAGGAGTATGAAGGAGATGGAGCCTTTGATGATGCGTATATGAGGGAGGAGGAGTTAAGAGGGGGTCGAGGAGAACCTAGGAGATACCGGGGGTATGGAGATAGGGGAAACCGACACCAAGAGAGAGACGTAGGCATCAACACCATCAAGTTGATACAAGATCCAACCAACAACACCAAGAGCTTCGGATTTCAGTCCAACAACACAAGTCAACAAGTTTTTAGTTTCGGTTTTTCAGCTTACAATACAAGAACTAGTTTTCGGTTTTCAACTTACAACACAAGAATAACAAGATGGATAACAAATGCTAGTGAATCGAAAAGAGCCTCACACGGCTTCACTAGACTTTCAAGATAACAAAATCAACACAACAACAACAAGATAAAGAAAGATAGATAACTTGACATATAACATTCAAGAAACTAAGAACCCTAACATCAAGAGAGGACCCTAAGTCTAATAAATATAAACACCAAGTTCTTACGAGGGCCAAGAGGCACTCAACAACCTCAAAACCCTTGTTTCTAGCCAAAGAGACAACACAAGTATCCCTCTACTTGTGAGATTCTAGGGGCGGCTTCTTGGAGAAGAAAAGAGAAGAAATGTTTTGTGATTTTAGGTTACAACTTTCAGATTTCAAAAACTAAGGGATATCTCACTATCATGTTCTATTTATACTACAACAAAAGGAGTAAAATGACCCATCCGCCCTTGCTTTCTTGTGCCCACCTTGGAGAGTAGTTTATTACACTTTAGGACCTCTCTTCACACATAAAAATGTTTAGGTCCTTGGTTGGTTCGATCACCAACTCACACACGGCCATTTGCATGAACAAAGCTTGGAGTGCTTGTAATTCCCGAGCTTGGCTTCGTGTGAAAGGCCGTGTACCTGTGGAGGCTGCCCTAACCGTATCATCCTCTCCATCTTGAGAGGAATTTGACCTCAAATTCGGCATTTGGTCATCTTCAACCGCATCCACGAGGGAGAGATCACCAACGTTGAAAGTGTTGTGCACTTGATATTCCGGTGGAAGGTCAATCTTGTAGGTGTTGTCATTGATTCTCTCAAGTACTTTGAAAGGACCATCACCCCTCGGTAGCAATTTGGACTTCCTTTGCGCTGGAAACCGTTCCTTCCGAAGATGCACCCACACCCAATCTCCGGGTTCAAGCACAAGCCTCCTTCTCCCTTTGTTTACCCTTTTTGCAATCTCTTGGTTCTTCATTTCAAGCTTGATCTGCACCGTCTCATGCATTTTCTTCATGGCCTCGGCTCTTTTATTTCCGTCTAAGCTGGTCATGAGATCACTAGACAAAGGAGTGAGATCTAAAGGGGTAAGGGGATTTAGGCCGTAAACACATTCAAAGGGAGTCATTCCCGTGCTCGAATGTATTACCCGGTTGTATGCAAATTCCACCAAGGGTAGGTGTTCTTCCCATGAAGTCAGTTTACCTTTAACCATAGAACGTAGCATAGACCCTAAGGTTCTATTTACTACCTCCGTTTGGCCATCGGTTTTTGGGTGGCAAGACGTGGAGAAAAGTAACTTCGTGCCAAGCCTACCCCACATGGACTTCTAAAAGAGACTTAGGAACTTGGAGTCCTCCTAACCTTAAGAGCAGGCTGCTAACCAACTGCTCTAAAAGCTATAGCTGGTAGAGCGAGGCAGCAACCCACCCTTTATAGGCCCTGAATCACACACGGGGCCACGAACCCCTCCGCGACCACACAAGGCCATCACCCCACCACGGCCAACACGGGGCCCCATCCACACCCCCACCAAGGCCAACACGGAACGTATCATCCCCTCTTCCTTTGAAGAGGTACGTCCTCGTACCTGCACATGGCATAAGCGAGATACAACTGACCTCGTACCTGCGCATGGTGTAAGCGGGATTCAAACCCGTGACCTCCGCTCTGATACCAAACCTTAAGAGCAGGCTGCTAACCAACTGCTCTAAAAGTGATAGCTGGTAGAGCGAGGCAGCAACCCACCCTTTATAGGCCCTGAATCACACACGGGGCCACGAACCCCTCCGCGACCACACAAGGCCATCACCCCCACCACGGCCAACACGGGGCCTCATCCACACCCCCACCAAGGCCAACACGGAACGTATCACAAGTTGAGTCTACCTATCTTTAAGGGTGAAAGCGACACCGAGACCTACTTAACTTGGGAATCGGCTTGTGACAAAGTTTTCCAAGTTAATGACATCTCGGAAGAAAAGAAGAGTTGCTACGCTATAGCTCACCTCGAGGGTTATGCTAACACTTGGTGGGAGTATGTTAAACGGTTTGGTAATGAATTAGTTAATGGGCAGCCACCACCTTGGTATCGGTTGAGGTATTTGATGAGGCAACGATACCTCCCCGAGAGATATCGCCATGAGTTACTTGCTAGACTATATGGCTTGCGGCAAGGAGGCAAGAGTGTGATGGCCTATTTTGACGAGTTCCAACAACTCATGTTGAAACTTGATCACCGTGGGGAGCAAATCAGTCACGACATCATCCGGTTCAAGTGTGGATTGAACAAAGAGATCTCCACTCACTTGACCCTTCACCGGTTCGAAACCATTGACGGTATATTCCAAGCGGCCCTAGAGATTGAAAGGGAACTTAAGGAGAGATCAACCTTCAAGGCAAGGGTACAAACCACCTCGGGTTGGCCTAAAAACAAGGACCAACCCGGTCCTACGTAGCTGCCCGAATCCAAAATAGTCCCTAAGTTTCCTCCGAAACCGGAGGCTCACAAATATCCCAACCCAAAGGGGTTCCAATGCTTCAAGTGCCAAGGTTGGGGACATAAGGCCAATGAATGTCCGAACCGGCATAATGTGATCCTACGAGAAGGGAAAGTGTACTACCTTGGTGAGGAGGTGGTTTCCGAAAGGGGGGAGGATAAGGCCGAGCCTCAAGATGGAGAGGGGGCTGAAAATGGGCTGAATGATGATGAATTAGAGGGTAGTGAAGATGTCTATCCACAAGAAGGGGAGTGTGTGGTACCAAACTTTGTGGTTAGACGTGTCATGATTAGTAAGGCGGTGGATGACCCGAGTCAAAGGGAAAATCTATTCCATACTAAGTGTCTCGTAAAGGGGAGTGTGTGCACTTTGGTGATTGATAGTGGTAGTTGTACAAATGTTGCGAGCCATGCTATGGTAAACTTCTTGAAGCTACCAACTACACTACACACTAGTCCTTACAGGCTACAATGGTTGAACGATTATGGTGAATTGAAGGTCACAAGGCAATGTGTGATTCGGTTTAAGGTGGGAAACTACCATGATGAAGTGCTTTGTGACGTGATCCCAATGCAAGCATGTCACTTGTTGTTAGGTAGGCCATGGCAATATGATAGGTCTACTAAACACGATGGGAGGACTAACCGGTATACGCTTGAGAAGGATGGCCGAAAGGTCACACTTCACCCTCTTTCACCCTCCCAAGTAAATGAGTGGCCTCAAAAGATGAGAGAGTTAAAGGGAAAGGGGAAGGAACCCGAGAAGGGAGAAAAGGGGGGGGGATGCCATAGGTGAGAAGGTAGGGACATCCGAGGCTGTCCCCACGCCAAGGGAGATGGAAAACGTAGTGATGTTGGCTAGAAGAAAAGAACTCTTCGTGGACCATGATGAAAACAAGCCGATGCTACTCTTGGCCCATTGTTTTAATACTAACCCCACTAATTCTTCCATTTCCCCTTTGATTTCTTGTGTGTTGCAGGAGTATGAAGATGTAGTTCCTCAAGAACTTCCGCAAGGATTGCCCCCGCTTCGGGGAATTGAGCACCAAATTGATTTGGTGCCGGGTTCACAACTTCCAAACAAACCGACCTATAGGAGCAATCCTATGGACACTAAGGAGCTTGAAAGACAAGTTGAGGAACTTCTCAACAAGGGATACATTAAAGAAAGCATGAGTCCGTGTGCTGTTCCGGTACTTTTGGTACCAAAGAAGGACGGAACTTGGCGCATGTGCGTCGATTGCCGAGCCATCAACAAAATCACTATAAGGTATCGTCATCCAATCCCTAGACTAGATGTTATGTTAGATGAGCTCCACGGATCTTGTTTGTTTTCTAAAGTGGACCTTAGGAGCGGATATCACCAAATTCATATGCAACCCGGTGATGAGTGGAAGACCGCATTCAAGACCAAATTCGGTCTATATGAGTGGCTGGTCATGCCCTTCGGCCTTACCAATGCTCCTAGCATATTTATGAGGCTAATTAATCATGTAATGAAGCCTTATATTGGAAAGTTTGTGGTGGTCTACTTTGATGATGTGTTGGTGTATAGTAAGTCTCTTGATGATCATGTAATGCATTTGAGATGTGTGTTTGATGTGCTCCGAAACTAGAAGCTGTATGCCAACATGGAGAAGTGTTCTTTTGGTGTTGATAAAGTTATATTCTTGGGTTTTGTCGTGAGCTCAAGGGGTGTGGAAGTGGACGATTCCAAGATAGACTCTATACGAAGTTGGCCGACCCCTAAAACTATTGGAGAAATCCGAAGTTTCCATGGGTTGGCAAGCTTTTATAGGAGGTTTGTCAAAGGATTTAGTTCCATAGCAGCCCCCTTGACCGAGGTAATTAGAAAGGACGGACCCTTTAAATGGGGTGATGAGCAGGCTAGGGCTTTTGAGGCCTTGAAAGCTACGCTCATCTCGGCGCCTTTATTGCAATTACCCGATTTTGATAAGATGTTTGAAATAGAGTGTGATGCTAGTAAGGTTGGCATCGGGGCTGTTTTGATGCAAGAAGGTAAGCCCGTTGCTTATTTCAGTGAAAAGCTCAAAGGGGCAACTCTTAATTACTCAACTTATGATTTGGAGTTGTACGCCCTTGTTAGAGCTTTGGGAAATTGGCAACATTATTTGTGGCCTAAGGAGTTTGTGATACGAACGGATCATGAGTCGTTGAAAAAACTTAAGAGCCAAGACAAGCTGAATAGGCGTCATGCTAAGTGGATTGAGTTCATCGAGACTTTCCCTTATGTAATTCATTACAAAAGGGGAAAGGAAAATGTTGTTGCCGATGCCTTGTCTAGGAAGCATGTTCTTGTTGCTACCTTGTCTTCGAAGTTGATGGGTTTTGAGAGCTTGCGGATGTTGTATCCCGAGGATCCTACCTTTGCTCCTATTTTTAGGGAATGCGAAGAGTGGGGAAGGGACCGTTGGCTTAAGGAAAATGACCGTTCCTCCTACTCTCGGTTCGATGGGTATTTGTTCAAGGGGAGGAGGTTGTGTGTTCCTTCTAGTTCTTGGAGGGAATTATTTGTGAGGGAGGCCCATGACGGAGGCCTCATGGGTCACTTTGGGGTAGACAAGACCCTCGGAATCTTAGAGGAGAACTTCTATTGGCCCAAAATGCGCAGGGACGTCACTAGAATTTATAGTCAATGCGTGGCCTGCCGGAGTGTGAAATCTCGTCTCCAACCTCAAGGATTATACACCCCACTCCCTACTCCCCTTAGGCCTTGGTTGGACATTTCGATGGATTTTGTTTTGGGGCTGCCAAGGACTAGAAAGGGTCGAGATAGCATTTTTGTTGTTGTTGATAGATTCTCTAAAATGGCTCATTTTATTCCATGTGTTAAAACCGAGGATGCTCCTAGTGTAGCTTCATTATTTTTTGAACATGTTGTAAAGCTTCACGGGGTACTGAGGACTATTGTGAGCGATAGGGACTCCATGTTCCTAAGTCTCTTTTGGAAGTCCATGTGGGGTAGGCTTGGAACGAAGTTACTTTTCTCCACGTCTTGCCACCCACAAACCGATGGCCAAACGGAGGTAGTAAATAGAACCTTAGGGTCTATGCTACGTTCTATGGTTAAAGGTAAACTGACTTCATGGGAAGAACACCTACCCTTGGTGGAATTTGCATACAACCGGGTAATACATTCGAGCACGGGAATGACTCCCTTTGAATGTGTTTACGGCCTGAATCCCCTTACCCCTTTAGATCTCACTCCTTTGTCTAGTGATCTCATGACCAGCTTAGATGGAAATAAAAGAGCCGAGGCCATGAAGAAAATGCATGAGACGGTGCGGATCAAGCTTGAAAGGAAGAACCAATAGATTGCAAAAAGGGTAAACAAAGGGAGAAGGAGGCTTGTGCTTGAACCCGGAGATTGGGTGTGGGTGCATCTTCGAAAGGATCGGTTTCCAGCTCAAAGAAAGTCCAAGTTGCTGCCAAGGGGTGATGGTCCTTTCCAAGTACTTGAGAGGATCAATGACAACGCCTACAAGATTGACCTTCCACCGGAATATCAAGTGCACAAAACTTTCAAGGTGGGTGATCTCTCCCTCGTGGATGCGGTTGAAGATGACCAAATGCTGAATTTGAGTTCAAATTCCACTCAAGATGGAGAGGATGATACGGTTAGAGCAGCCTCCACAGGTACACGGCCTTTCACACGAAGCCAAGCTCGGGAATTACAAAAACTCCAAGCTTTGTTCATGCAAATGGCCGTGTGTGAGTTGGTGATTGAACCGACCAAGGACCTAAACGTTTTTATGTGTGAAGAGAGGTCCTAAAGTGTAATAAACTACTCTCCAAGGGTGGCACAAGAAAGCAAGGGCGGATGGGTCATTTTACCTTTTTTTGTTGTAGTATAAATAGAACATGTTAGAGAGATATCCCTTAGTTTTTGAAAGCTGAAACTTGTAACCTAAAAACACCAAAACTTTTCCTCTCTCTTCACTCATTGAATCCGTCCATAGTATCTCACAAGTAGAGGGATACTTGTGTTGTCTCTTTGGCTAGAAACAAGGGTTTTGAGGTCGTTGAGTGCCTCTTGGTCCTCGTAAGAACTTGGTGTTTATATTCATTAGACTTAGGGCCCTCTCTTGATGTTAGGGTTCTTAGTTTCTTTAATGTTATATGTCAAGTTATCTATCTTTCTTTATCTTGTTGTTGTTGTTGGTTTTGTTATCTTAAAAGTCTAGTGAAGCCGTGTGGGGCTCTTTTCGATTCACTAGCATCATTATTCATCTTGTTGTTCTTGTGTTGTAAGTGGAAAAACCAAAACTTAAAAACTTGTTTTTCTTGTATTGTGGACTGAAAATCCGAACCTACTTGTTGTTCTTGGTGTTGTTGGTTTGATCTTATATCATTATAAGTCATAGTGTTAATGGTACTAATTATTTTACTCTTGTGGCGCATTGGTTTGATCAACACTGAAATATGTATAAAAGAATTATTTCTTATAAATATGTTGATGAGACAAAAATTGGTGCCTATATTGCTAGTAAAATAGTGAAAAGCTTGCAATATTTTCAAATTATTGATAAAATAACGTCATGAACATTAGATAATTCTTCTAACATTATGAAAGTTGTTTAGTCTTCACTAAATAGACTTTGTCCGATAGATTATGATTATTTTTGTAATGACCCTCTAGGTTATTTCCTTGATTTTCATGCACTTTTGGAATATTGAGCCTTCCCACAATACCTATAAGTCAATTACTACTTTCCCAAATTGCTGGTTCGATTATCAAGTAGTTCATTTAGGTTCTAATCCTATTTTCCTGTTTTAAAGCTATTGTTGTTATGGAATCGGTGTTGAATCAAAACTCTTAGTAAAATATCATGAATGAGAATTCTAATAGCTCCATCATCTTTGAAACATTGGTTTTAGGCTTGGGGACCCTTAGTTCAAGTCCCGAGGCCTCCAGACTCATTTTTGGGCTATTAGGTAGAATTTAGTTAAATTGAAACTATAGTTATGGGGCCTAAATTTAGTCAAAATAATTTTGATGAAAGTTTTAATAGTTCCATTTAGTTTGAAATGTCAAATTTTGTAAGGTAGTACAGTTTGTTTGCATGCACGGGGTTTTGAAAAAAATCCTGAACAGCCGACGGAGTCTATTTGGACTTAGAAAAATTTAATGTTTGGCCTTATCTGGTGTAATTTCTTAAGTTGACCTTTGTCCGCTTAAGTGGTGGTTACTTAAGTAATTAGGGGATTGCTTTAGCGGTATGTCTTGATCCCTGCCTAGTTGCCTAAGAGAATGCCTAATTGCTTAAGTAGAGATCTCTTAAGCAACACTTGACAGCTGAAGAAAAGATCATATTTTCATGAAGGATCACTTAAGAATTCACTTTACCGCTTAAGCTCTGATCTCTTAAGTGATCATCTAGTTTATTTAGAGATAACTATTGGGGATAAATCCCTTCTTCACCCATTTTCTTCCTCATTTCTTAGTGTTTTTCCTCTATTTTTGAGATTTTGGAGCATTGGAAGAGTGAGGAATTATTCATTGAATCTAAGGTAAGTTATCCCAACACTCCTTGACCATTTCCCATTATTTTCTTTGTCAAATTTCATCTTTTATCATTTTAAATTCTTAGAATTTAGGTCTTAAAATCCTCAAACTTTAGAGGCTAATTTAGGCCTTGATTTATGCTCCATTTGTGCTCAACTTTTGAGCACACATTCCCTGTCTTTCTAGAGACCTCGTGATGTATTTAATTTTAGATTTTGTTTGTCGGCCCTAAAGACCATTATTGAACTAAATATTTTTATTGCAATATGAGTCTCATTTTGCTATTATTGATGTGTAGATTAGTCTTTTAATAATGTGGCAGTGTTTTTAGATTATAGACAAAAGACAAGCTTATATGGATGATTCAAAAATTTTGATTCAGCATTGAGATTGGATTTGGTCTATGTATTTATATGTATATATCTCGATGGTGCTGGATTGAGTAGACTGATGATGATGATTATTAGAAGTCCTAGATCCAGACCAGACATTGTATAAGATATTCACAAATCACCTAAGGGCACCTTCATCTATTATGCACATAATCGGAGAAGAGTGGTCGCCATAGGTCCTGCCTTTGAGAGATACTAAACCGGAGGAGGTGTATATAATTTTTACATTATGGCACTCGGTTACACATAGTTTACTATTGGTTTGTGTACATTAATTCATTCATATGTATTTCCTATCACCTGTATAATGTTTTGGGACATATATTTATTGACTTATAAGGATTGTATAGGTATAAGCTATAATTGTTGTTTGTTGAGTGTTTGATTGGACCTTTTAGGCTTATGGATGGGTACCGAGGTTGTTGGTATGGTTCTAATATCTTTCTTTTTTATGGAAAATTACATTATTAATAGTTATATGATGGTTAGACATTATGGTTAGCGAGCCTGATTATGTAAACACTAGTTGTCCTACTTGGTTAGGATGCCTTGAGATGTTAGGGTTGTTACCTTAGGTCATTACATTAAGTAGACTTATATATATACATACACATATATATACATGTGTATGTGTATGTATGATACTACTATATATCTTTGTTTTTCCTTATTTATTCATATCATATATGTATTCTTTAGACTTGTATGATTATTATATATCCTTTCTTCACTCTTCATTTATATATTGACTAGTGATATATGATATTGTTATTTAGTTCCTAAATACTATTTGGATAGGATAAGTTTATTCTTATTCATCCCTTAGCATTATCATGTTTAACTTCTTGGATAGTTGCTTTTAGTTAATGTTCTTACTTTATTTATTATTTTTGCTTGCATTATCTGTAGAGATCAGTCAATTGGTGCCTTCTAAGTACCATGTGTTTGTCCTCATACTACACTTCTACAGCCTACAGATCATAGTATGAGTTCTCGATACTGATAAGTGCATCATGTATAGCAGCTATGAATCATGGATTCAACATGAGCTCCAGGCATTCAAAGTATTATTGATCTACCTTTTATTAATTAGACCGATCTCTTTTGAATTCAAAGACACCTTTGTATATGTATTTATTATCTGTTTCTACTTTGTACTCTAATTAGATTAGAATCTCTTGTATTAATTTCACAAGGTCATGGGGTAGTATTTATGGTTAACCTTTTATTTAAATTTATTTTTGTTTTTTTCTATCATTCATAATCGATGGTCCATTACTAGCTGGTCTAGATTATGGGTTGGCTTACCTACTGGTGGGATATAGTAGGTAGCATTATGGCCTAAAAATATTAGGTCTTGGGAAAGTGGTATCAAAGCCTAGGTTTATCGATGTGTTGGTACAAGATCTAAGTGTTTAGTAGAGTCCTTGATAACGCGCAAATTACAGCTCTCGTAAGAGTGTAAGCGGTCGATGTCAAATACAGAACCCAACTGGGTTGGGTGTCGAATCCCACAGGGAATACTTGGTCACTAAGTGTTGCAATTATTAGTAGACTGCTGGTCGAAAATTCCACAAAAAAGAGGGGAGTTAATTATGGCGTGAACTAATAATATCAAAGTAACGAATGAAATGATGTATTTAGTAAGATTTAATCACAGAGAATAATAAGTTAGGGTTATGTCCACCTTATGATTTCTACGTATCTATTAACTATGAGTAATGCGGAATTTATACATGCATGCACTTATAGAGAGTCGTATTATAATGGTAAATCCTAGTGTTTCTCAACCATCAAGGATTATTTCGCTTTAGCTCTCTCGAGCCTAAAGTGTATAACGAATGGTACAAACTCTCCATGAAAGTTAATCTGGTTAAGGCATTAACGTGTAAACAGGGGTTGGCAGCCATATTTTCTTGTCACACTCTCTTTTCCAAACATGTAACTTTTCTCTCGAACAAGTTAATGCTATACTGGCGTAATCCCTATGTTTGCAACCATAGGAATTCAATTAAAATGAAGAGAGTAATGATATAAGTAGCATAGGCATCAAGAATTCACAAACTCATGGTAATAGATAGTATATCATAAGGCTTCCATAACCCTAACAGAGAGGTTTAGCTACTCATGAGTGTAACGGAGATCAACGAAGACATCATCATCATACCAAAGTTAGAATAATCTCATGTTGGGGATGAAAATGGCGTCAAGTAGGGTTTGACATTTTTCCTCTATCCGTCCTCAAGTAGCGTGTTTCTCTATTGTACTTACAAAATCTGTAAACTGAATAATACTAAAGTCGAATGCTAAGGAATCGAATGAATAAGAATAGAATTCCTAATGATAATCCCTGCTGAAAAATTCAGCAAATAAGGTTTTTATAACATCCTTGTCCTAGTCCTACTAGGTTACTGCTGCACCCCTTAGTATTAAGAAATACTGATTTTGCCTGGGACAGATTCTCCATGCATCACATTCAGTCCACAAGCATCCAAAAGCTCCCTTCCTTCTTACGTGAACTTTTCCTTTGCTGCCCAAAGGTCCACAAAGTGCTGAAATCTTCATCATTAATACCTGAAAACATGTTAATCACGTTGGTTAGCTCACTTATAGGAAAATGGACTAAAAGTGCAGTAATTATATATTTTATCCTCAAAACATAACTATAACATAGGTGAATTATGGTGTTTAGGCGTGTAAATACGCCCAACATCACCACCCCACACTTAAAGCTTTGTTCGTCCTCAAACAAAATATAACGTCCATGCAAACACCTAACTTAGAATTTCATAATAGCAACACAAAATTTATCCCTAACTAGAATTTCACAATAGCCCACAAAATGCTCAACAAGACATACACGACAATTATTAACAAAGAGTAGTTTTCTTGGTCACTACTAGAAATAATTCAACCTCCAACATAGACTCGTGATGATGGTTAATTCGTGCCCACAAGTGAAGGCACAAAGAATCATACACAACTACCCAAAACTCATCAACCATGTGTGTCTCACCGAAGATATCACCCATAATCACTCACAAGTTTGCATTTTTCCAAACATGGGTACAAGATTCTCCTTGATCTCACTCTCACAAAGACTTCATATGTTGCAACTGATGACCATAGGATTGTCCATAGTGTAATGCTCCACTAATATCAGAATGCTAAGCTTAGGATCAAATAGGTCTTTACAGGTTGTAATGTAGGCTAAGGGACAGGTAGGACTATTTTAGCCAGAAATAGTGAATACGTTGCCTAAGCGCTTTAATACATCACATTATGCCATTAACACTCTCTTTTAAACAACTCTGCTACCTTTCTTTCATCTACCACCCCTTTTTCACCTATTTTATTCTTCAAACATAAACACAACTATCTTTTTATTTTTCTATTTCTTTTTTTTTTTCATATTTTATAAAACACCTCTATGATAGCCACTCTTTTTCACAACAATTTCAAGTACCAATATATTCTAAGGTATCACTCTCACCATTTTTCTCTTATTTTATCACATGAATCTACAATTTAAAGAGCTTAAGAATTTGGATCAAATAATTGTCTTGAAAAAAAAAGGATTAGGCTACATATGTGGCTGTCAAAAAAAATAGCTAAAGGCTCAAAGGGGGTTAACTAGAATAATGTACAAGGGTAGGTAAAAAGAAGGTAAACAATCACAGGCTGCCAAAGAAATGCCTAAATCATCTCCTAAACTCACACTCTTTATTTTGCTTTACATACACACCAGGCAAGTTCTAGCATCAGTCACAACAAAGAATATACTATAAGCTCACACACACAAGGCACATGGTCACCTTTATTGGGAGAAGTATAGACTCTTGACCCAATATATGAATGAATCAAACCACCCGGCTATCACATAGTGAGTCACACTTAGAGCCTAATTGTCTCAATAGTAATGATTTTAGCACAAACTCTTGTCATAATACCATGCCACCTATCAGAACAATTTCATGCAAAACTACCTACTTATGACTAATTCAAACAAACAAACATAAATAAATGTAGGCAAAGAAGTACAACATACAATACAACATACAAATACCAGCACCCCACACTTAGACGGGACACACTGCCCTCAGTGGAAAATAAATAAGGAAAACTTGATTAGTCGGACTCCTTCTCTATGTCTGGGGTCATACCCCCTGCGTCGGAATTATCATCAGAGTCGTCTTAATTAGAGTTCTTTTCAATGTCTAAGTCTGGCATTCGGCGATCATCATCAGTCGACACGTCATCATCGAGAGGTTTCTTAAAATGTACCCCTACTCCACACATAGCCCGTGCATGCTCATTTATCGGGTAGTCATAATCCAACTGATGGAGCTCTGCATCAGTTGGAACACGACCCCCACTCATCATGGTAAACCTCGTCATTCCATATAAATGGCGGAAGAAGCTTTCGTCGCGAGCATGTCTTTCTGCAGTGGTCAGGTTGACGCCATGCATAGTTTCAGAATCTTTAACCTTTGTTAGATCAACCTTTTTCGGGTTGTGTGGAAACTTATGATCCGAAGGTTCCTCTTCAATGTGTTCCTTCCTTAATATCGCAGTCAACAAATTACCAAAGCTGAAGTGGGACCTTTTGTGAAGCCTAGCCTTACGCATTGACGATCGTATAACCGCACCAATGTTAATGGGGATATTAGTTATCAGAGCATACACCAAGCATACTCTATCACGTGTGATCTTTTTGTACTATATCCCTGGAATGAGGCAAGATTTGACTATCCTCAACCATATACGAGCTTCTCTATTTAGGGAAGCATACGTGAGGGTATTGTGCCGACCGGTATCCTTGTGACGATTCCAGGGTGCCATTGATCTTGTTCCTCACAGTGTGTGTCTGATTGCCCTGTATGGAGATCTGTGATAAAGCTCCTTGAGCAATGATGGATCTACAGATGGTAAACCCAGAAAAGCATTGAAAAACTCCGCTTTCAGTTGCAAGACTTGGCCCCGAATTTTCACTTCACTTCCGGTAGTCTTTGGGGACCAATTGGCATAGAACTCTCGCATTAGATCAAGATTGTATTCTCCCATATCTCAAAAAATCAAAATCAAGATTTAGCACCATGATTTTAGCCAAAATGCGAAGTTCTCTTTTCGCTAGACTTTCCTTTTTGTATCAAATCCACGTGAACATATTTTTTCACTTTGTTGTTCTTGTACCACTCCTTTTCCCATGTATTTTGCATTATTATTTTTTTATTTGCAGTATACAGTTACAGATATCTGTCATGGGTTAGCTTGTGGTCCCTAGGGGTCATGAACACCGTGTAGCATTTCGGTTCAGCAAATCGGGGTGTTACACATACTCAGCTATGCATTGATGAATTAGTTCAGTCATGTACTTGTGCATCAGACATGCATGTCCAATATATAAGCCCATCTTATCAGCGATCCTAGTCATGCATTCATGAATCATGTTAATCTATGTCCTCATGTATCAGATATGCTTGTTCAGTATGGTAATTTAGTATATCCATAATTTCAGTCATGAAATAATGCTTTAGTTGTGAGTGTTAAGTGATACGGTTAGGGCAGCCTCCACAGGTACACTGCCTTTCACACGAAGCCAAGCTCGGGAATTACAAACACTCCAAGCTTTGTTCATGCAAATGGCCGTGTGTGATTTGGTGACTGAACCAACCAAGGACCTAAACGTTTTTATGTGTGAAGAGAGGTCCTAATGTGTAATAAACTACTCTCCAAGGTTGGCACAAGAAGCAAGGGCGGATGGGTCATTTTACCCCTTTTGTTTGTAGTATAAATAGAACATGTTAGAGGGATATCCCTTAGTTTTTGAATGTTGAAATTTGTAACCTAAAACACAAAACATTTTCCTCTCTCTTCCACTCTTTGGAGCCGCCCCTAGTATCTCACAAGTAGAGGGATACTTGTGTTGTCTCTTTGGCAAGAAACAAGGGTTTTGAGGTCGTTGAGTGCCTCTTGGTCCTCGTAAGAACTTGGTGTTTATATTCATTAGACTTAGGGTCCTCTCTTGATGTTAGGGTTCTTAGTTTCTTGAATGTTATATGTCAAGTTATCTATCTTTCTTTATCTTGTTGTTGTTGTTGATTTTGTTATCTTAAAGACTAGTGAAGCCGTGTGGGGCTCATTTCGATTCACTAGCATTATTTTCTATCTTGTTGTTCTTGTGTTGTAAGCTGAAAAACCGAAAACTAAAACTTGTTGTGCTTGTGTTGTTGTTCTGAAATCCGATCCTTCTTGTTGTTCTTGGTGTTGTTTGTTTGATCTTGTATCATTTGGTATCAAAGCAAGACCGGTTGTGTTCCAACATAACCCATCTTGGGCTAGTTCACGGCTTAAACAAACTACACCAAAAAAAAATTCTGAAAATCTGTCCACTAGAAGTTGAAAACCGAGAATGATGTTGTGTGTTTAGATCTAGGTGTTATTTTGCTTGTTTAGTGAGTTTCTAGAGTTGGTTTCTTTCTCACCAACACTAAAGTGTCTAGATCCGAAAGTTGAGCTTGAAGACTTGAACATTGTGTAGTGACTTGAAGTGGCCGAAAGTTGTATGTTGTTGATAACAAAAAAAAAAAAGAAAAAAAAAATCAGTGGTTGTGTGTTTATGTGCTAAAGAAGTTGATGAAGTTTGTTGAAGTGTTCATCTTTTGAACTTGTTCATCTTGTTCATCTTGTTGTGTGCTCAAGTGGTAAAGCTATAAAGTTGTTGTGAAAGACTTGCACCCATCACTTGTAGTCTTGTCAATCACTTTCCCTAATTCAAGGAGCCTTGTTTTGTGGGATTTGTCAACCAACCCCCACTTTCTTGAGTTTGAAAAAGGGTGAAAGACTACAAAATTTTAGTTTTCCCACCAAAACACTTTTCAAATTATAACAAGTTGTGTGAATATTAACTCAAAACAAAAAAAAAATGAAGAGAAAGAGAAAAACCGAGAGAAGAAGAACATGTGGGACCATTGCATGCTACCACGTCACTATAAGCTCAACTTAGGATATTCTTTGGTTGCTAATTGTTGATCCTTGGTTTCCCTTACTTGGTACTAGAACTAATTAACAAACTAGTACCTTCCTACTAGGTTGTCAACTAGTTCCTTGAACCGTTTGTTCGTGTCAACGATTATTTGAGTGCTTTTATTCGTTTGAACGAATTGCTGATTTTTGATTCTAGTCTGGCAAGAATTCCTTGAGTCTTCAAACAAGAATCCATTCCGGATAAGAGCTTGCTCATACCTTAAAATCTCACGGTTACTAGCCAATTATACAACACTTGTGGAACACGAACTTGTGGTGAACTAAAGCGGATAATACCTTGACAATGGAAGGAGCTACGTCTCATAATGTGGATACTAATGCACTTGATTCTATGAGGGTCACTCTTGAGGCCGTTACCCGGACACTTGAAAGGTTGAATTCGGAATTTTGGGCCGTGAGAGGGGACTTGGCAGCAATAAGGGGGGAAGTGTCGACTATTAGTGGGAGATTAGAACAAGTGGAGAGTCAAAGGAACTCTCGTCCTTCTACTCCTCTACATGTATCTACCAATGGTCATGATAGGGCCTCCTCCGCAACCATCACCCCCGAAGCAGTCCACCAAATTCTAAATGCACCCCAAGCACCACTAAATACAGCAAGCCAAACTACCTATTTTCCCCCAAACCGAGACTCCACTAGACCAATGCATTTCCGAGCCCCTCCAATTCCACAAGAGGAATTTGGACGCCAAGTACCTCCACTAAATCCGAACCCTCCATTCCAAGCTCCATTAAACCAAAGACCACAAATTCCAAATCCTCCGAATCAAAACGGCCAAGGCCGGCCAGCCCACTTTGAAGGATACGGTAGAGAGGAGTATGAAGGAGGTGGAGCCTTTGATGATGCTTATGTGAGGAAGGAGGAGTTAAGAGGGGGTCGAGGAGAACCTAGGGGATACCGGGGGTATGGAGATAGGGGAAACCGACACCAAGAGAGAGACGTAGGCATCAACACCATCAAGTTGAGCCTACCTATCTTTAAGGGTGAAAGTGACCCCGAGACCTACTTAACTTGGGAATCGGCTTGTGACAAAGTTTTCCAAGTTAATGACATCTCGGAAGAAAAGAAGAGTTGCTACGCAATAGCTCACCTCGAGGGCTATGCTAACACTTGGTGGGAGTATGTTAAACGATTTGGTAATGAATTAGTTGATGGGCAGCCACCACCTTGGTATCGGTTGAGGTATTTGATGAGACAACGATACCTCCCCGAGAGATATCGCCATGAGTTACTTGCTAGACTATATGGCTTGCGGCAAGGAGGCAAGAGTGTGATGGCCTATTTTGACGAGTTCCAACAACTCATGTTGAAACTTGATCACCGTGGGGAGCAAATCAGTAACGACATCATCCGGTTCAAGTGTGGATTGAACAAAGAGATCTCCACTCACTTGACCCTTCACCGGTTTGAAACCATTGACGGTATATTCCAAGCGGCCCTAGAGATTGAAAGGGAACTTAAGGAGAGATCAACCTTCAAGGAAAGGGTACAAACCCCCTCGGGTTGGCCCAAAAACAAGGACCAACCCGGCCCTACGAAGCTACCCGAGTCCAAAACAGTCCTTAAGTTTCCTCCGAAACCAGAGGCTCACAAATACCCCAACCCAAAGGGGTTCCAATGCTTCAAGTGCCAAGGTTGGGGGCATAAGGCCAATGAATGTCCGAACCGGCGTAATGTGATCCTACGAGAAGGGAAAGTGTACTACCTTGGTGAGGAGGTGGTTTCCGAAAGGGGGGAGGATGAGGCCGAGCCTCAAGATGGAGAGGGGGCTGAAAATGGGCCGAATGATGATGAATTGGAGGGTAGTAAAGATGTCTATCCACAAGAAGGGGAGTGTGTGTGATACAAGATCAAACCAACAACACCAAGAACAACAAGAAGGCTCGGATTTCAGTCCAACAACACAAACACAACAAGTTTTAGTTTTCGGTTTTTCAGCTTACAACACAAGAACAACAAGATAGAAAATAATGCTAGTGAATCGGAATGAGCCCCACACGGCTTCACTAGTCTTTAAGATAACAAAATCAACAACAACAACAAGATAAAGAAAGATAGATAACTTGACATATAACATTCAAGAAACTAAGAACCCTAACATCAAGAGAGGACCCTAAGTCTAATGAATATAAACACCAAGTTCTTACGAGGACCAAGAGGCACTCAACGACCTCAAAACCCTTGTTTCTAGCCAAAGAGACAACACAAGTATCCCTCTACTTGTGAGATACTAGGGACGGCTTCAATGAGAGAAGAGAGAGGAAATGTGTTTGTGTTTTTAGGTTACAACTTTCAGATTTCAAAAACTAAGGGATATCTCTCTAACATGTTCTATTTATACAACAACAAAAAAAGGTAAAATGACCCATCCGCCCTTGCTTTCTTTTGCCACCCTTGGAGAGTAGTTTATTACACTGTAGGACCTCTCTTCACACATAAAAACGTTTAGGTCCTTGGTCGGTTCAATTACCAACTCACACACGGCCATTTGCATGAACAAAGCTTGGAGTTTTTGTAATTCCCGAGCTTGGCTTCGTGTGAAGGGCCGTGTACCTGTGGAGGCTGCCCTAACCATATCATCCTCTCCATCTTGAGTGGAATTTGACCTCAAATTCAGCATTTGGTCATCTTCAACCGCATCCACGAGGGAGAGATCACCCACGTTGAAAGTGTTGTGCACTTGATATTCCGGTGGAAGGTCAATCTTGTAGGCGTTGTCATTGATCCTCTCAAGTACTTGGAAAGGACCATCACCCCTTGGCAGAAACTTGGACTTTCTTTGAGCTGGAAACCGATCCTTTCGAAGATGCACCCACACCCAATCTCCGGGTTCAAGCACAAGCCTCCTTCTCCCTTTGTTTACCCTTTTTGCAATCTCTTGGTTCTTCTTTTCAAGCTTGATCCGCACCGTCTCATGCATTTTATTCATGGCCTCGGCTCTTTTATTTCCATCTAAGCTGGTCATGAGATCACTAGACAAAGGAGTGAGATCTAAAGGGGTAAGGGGATTCAGGCCGTAAACACATTCAAAGGGAGTCATTCCCGTGCTCGAATGTATTACCCGATCGTATGCAAATTCCACCAAGGGTAGGTGTTCTTGCCATGAAGTCAGTTTACCTTTAACCATAGAACGTAGCATAGACCCTAAGGTTCTATTTACTACCTCCGTTTGGCCATCGGTTTGGGGGTGGCAAGACGTGGAGAAAAGTAACTTCGTTCCAAGCCTACCCCACATGGACTTCCAAAAGAGACTTAGGAACTTGGAGTCCCTATCGCTCACAATAGTCCTCGGTACCCCGTGAAGCTTTACAACATGTTCAACAAATAATGAAGCTACACTAGGAGCATCCTCGGTTTTAACACATGGAATAAAATGAGCCATTTTAGAGAATCTATCAACAACAACAAAAATGCTATCTCGACCCTTTCTAGTCCTTGGCAGCCCCAAAACAAAATCCATCGAAATGTCCAACCAAGGCCTAAGGGGAGTAGGGAGTGGGGTGTATAATCCTTGAGGTTGGAGATGAGATTTCGCACTCCGGCAGGCCATGCATTGACTACAAATTCTAGTGACGTCCTTGCGCATTTTGGGCCAAGAACTAGAAGGAACACACAACCTCCTCCCCTTGAACAAATACCCATCGAACCGAGAGTAGGAGGAACGGTCATTTTCCTTAAGCCATCGGTCCCTTCCCCACTCTTCGCATTCCCTAAAAATAGGAGCAAAGGTAGGATCCTCGGGATA
This sequence comes from Capsicum baccatum var. pendulum, assembly GCA_030864225.1. Taxonomy (NCBI): domain Eukaryota; kingdom Viridiplantae; phylum Streptophyta; class Magnoliopsida; order Solanales; family Solanaceae; genus Capsicum; species Capsicum baccatum. The sequence goes on along the minus strand of CM061552.1, from coordinate 164,844,627 downwards.
CAACATCCGCAAGCTCTCAAAACCCATCAACTTCAAAGACAAGGTAGAAACAAGCACATGCTTCCTAGACAAGGCATCGGCAACAACATTTTCCTTTCCCCTTTTGTAATGAATTACATAAGGGAAAGTCTCGATGAACTCAATCCACTTAGAATGACGCCTATTCAACTTGTCTTGGCTCTTAACGTGTTTCAACGAGCCATGATCCGTTCGTATCACAAACTCCTTAGGCCACAAATAATGTTGCCAATTTCCCAAAGCTCTAACAAGGGCGTACAACTCCAAATCAGAAGTTGAGTAATTAAGAGTTGCCCCTTTGAGCTTTTCACTGAAATAAGCAACGGGCTTACCTTCTTGCATCAAAACAGCCCCGATGCCAACCTTACTAGCATCACAATCTATTTCAAACATCTTATCAAAATCGGGTAATTGCAATAAAGGCGCCGAGATGAGCGTAGCTTTCAAGGCCTCAAAAGCCCTAGCCTGCTCATCACCCCATTTAAAGGGTCCGTCCTTTCTAATTACCTCGGTCAAGGGGGATGCTATGGAACTAAATCCTTTGACAAACCTCCTATAAAAGCTTGCCAACCCGTGGAAACTCCGGATTTCTCCAATAGTTTTAGGGGTCGGCCAACTTCGTATAGAGTCTATCTTGGAATCGTCCACTTCCACACCCCTTGAGCTCACGACAAAACCCAAGAATATAACTTTATCAACACCAAAAGAACACTTCTCCATGTTGGCATACAACTTCTCCTTTTGGAGCACATCAAACACACATCTCAAATGCATTACATGATCATCAATAGACTTACTATACACCAACACATCATCAAAGTAAACCACCACAAACTTCCCAATATAAGGCTTCATTACATGATTCATTAGCCTCATAAATGTGCTAGGAGCATTGGTAAGGCCAAAGGGCATGACCAGCCACTCATATAGACCGAATTTGGTCTTGAATACGGTCTTCCATTCATCACCAGGTTGCATGCGAATTTGGTGATAGCCGCTCCTAAGGTCCACTTTATAAAACAAACAAGATCCGTGGAGCTCATCTAACATATCATCTAGTCTAGGGATTGGATGACGATACCTTATAGTGATTTTGTTGATGGCTCGGCAATCGACGCACATGCGCCAAGTTCCGTCCTTCTTTGGTACCAAAAGTACCGGAACAGCACACGGACTCATGCTTTCTTTGATGTATCCCTTGTTGAGAAGTTCCTCAACTTGTCTTTCAAGCTCCTTAGTGTCCATAGGATTGCTCCTATAGGCCGGTTTGTTTGGAAGTTGTGAACCCGACACCAAATCAATTTGGTGCTCAATTCCCCGAAGCGGGGGCGATCCTTGCAGAAGTTCTTGAGGAAATACATATTCATACTCCTGCAACACACAAGAAATCAAAGGGGAAATGGAAGAATTAGTGGGGTTAGTATTAAAACAATGGGCCAAGAGTAGCATCGGCTTGTTTTCATCATGGTCCACGAAGAGTTCTTTTCTCCTAGTCAACATCACTACGTTTTCCATCTCCCTTGGCGTGGGGACAGCCTCGGATGTCCCTACCTTCTCACCTACGACATCCCCCCCCTTTTCTCCCTTCTCGGGTTCCTTCCCCTTTCCCTTTAACTCCCTCATCTTTTGATGCCAATCATTTACTTGGGAGGGTGAAAGAGGGTGAAGTGTGACCTTTCGGCCATCCTTCTCAAGCATATACCGGTTAGTCCTCCCATCGTGTTTAGTAGACCTATCATATTGCCATGGCCTACCTAACAACAAGTGACATGCTTGCATTGGGATCACGTCACAAAGCACTTCATCATGGTAGTTTCCCACCTTAAACAGAATCGCACATTGCCTTGTGACCTTCAACTCACCACAATCGTTCAACCATTGTAGCTTGTAAGGACTAGTGTGTAGTGTAGTTGGTAGCTTCAAGAAGTTTACCATAGCATGGCTCGCAACATTTGTACAACTACCACTATCAATCACCAAAGTGCACACACTCCCCTTTACGAGACACTTAGTATGGAATAGATTTTCCCTTTGACTCGGGTCATCCACCGCCTTACTAATCATGACACGTCTAACCACAAAGTTTGGTACCACACACTCCCCTTCTTGTGGATAGACATCTTCACTACCCTCTAATTCATCATCATTCAGCCCATTTTCAGCCCCCTCTCCATCTTGAGGCTCGGCCTCATCCTCCCCTCTTTCGGAAACCACCTCCTCACCAAGGTAGTACACTTTCCCTTCTCGTAGGATCACATTACGCCGGTTCGGACATTCATTGGCCTTATGTCCCCAACCTTGGCACTTGAAGCATTGGAACCCCTTTGGGTTGGGATATTTGTGAGCCTCCGGTTTTGGAGGAAACTTAGGGACTGTTTTGGATTCGGGCAGCTTCGTAGGACCGGGTTGGTCCTTGTTTTGGGCCAACCCGAGGGGGTTTGTACCCTTGCCTTTAAGGTTGATCTCTCCTTAAGTTCCCTTTCAATCTCTAGGGCCGCTTGGAATATACCGCCAATGGTTTCGAACCGGTGAAGGGTCAAGTGAGTGGAGATCTCTTTGTTCAATCCACACTTGAACCGGATGATGTCGTGACTGATTTGCTCCCCACGGTGATCAAGTTTCAACATGTGTTGTTGGAACTCGTCAAAATAGGCCATCACACTCTTGCCTCCTTGCCGCAAGCCATATAGACTAGCAAGTAACTCATGACGATATCTCTCGGGGAGGTATCGTTGCCTCATCAAATACCTCAACCGATACCAAGGTGGTGGATGCCCATCAACTAATTCATTACCAAACCATTTAACATACTCCCACCAAGTGTTAGCATAGCCCTCGAGGTGAGCTATAGCGTAGCAACTCTTCTTCTCTTCCGAGATGTCATTAACTTGGAAAACTTTGTCACAAGCCAATTCCTAAGTTAAGTTGGTCTCGGGGTCACTTTCACCCTTAAAGATAGGTAGGCTCAACTTGATGGTGTTGATGCCTACGTCTCTCTCTTGGTGTCGGTTTCCCCTATCTCCATACCCCCGGTATCTCCTAGGTTCTCCTCGACCCCCTCTTAACTCCTCCTCCCTCATATACGCATCATCAAAGGCTCCATCTCCTTCATACTGCTCTCTACCGTATCCTTCAAAGTGGGCTGGCCGGCCTTGGCTGTTTTGATTCGGAGGATTTGGAATTTGTGGTCTTTGGGTTAGTGGAGCTTGGAATGGAGGGTTCGGATTTAGTGGAGGTACTTGGCGTCCAAATCCCTCTTGTGGAATTGGAGGAGCTTGGAAATGTAGTGGTCTAGTGGAGTCTCGGTTTGGAGGAAAATTGGTAGATTGGTTTGCGGTATTTAGTGGAGCTTGGGGTGCATTTAGCATTTGGTGGACCATTTCGGGGGTGATGGTTGCGGAGGAGGTCTGATCATGACCATTGGTAGATACATGTAGAGGAGTAGAAGGACGAGAGTTCCTTTGGCTCTCCACTTGTTCTAGTCTCCCACTAATAGTCGACACTTCCCCCCTTATTGCTGCCAAGTCTCCTCTCACGGCCCCAAATTCTGAATTCAATCTTTCAAGTGTCCGGGTAGCGGCCTCAAGAGTGACCCTCATAGAATCAAGGGCATTAGTATCCGCATTATGAGACGTCGCCCCTTCCATTGTCAAGGTGTTATCCGCTTTAGTTCACCACAAGTTCGTGTTCCACAAGTGTTGTATAATTGGCTAGTAACCGTGAGATTTTTAAGGTATGAGTAAGCTCTTGTCCGGAATGGATTCTAGTTGGAAGACTCAAAGAATTCTTGCCGGACTAGAGTCAAAAATCAGCAATTCGTTCAAACGAATAAAAGCACTCAAATAATCGTTGACACGAACAAACGGTTCAAGGAACTAGTTGACAACCTAGTAGGAAAGTACTAGTTTGTTAATTAGTTCTAGGACCAAGTAAGGGAAACCAAGGATCAACAATTAGCAACCAAAGAATATCCTAAGTTGAGCTTATAGTGACGTGGTAGCATGCAACGGTCCACACGTTCTTCTTCTCTCGGCTTTTCTCTTTCTCTCTTTTTTTTTTTTTGTTTGTTTTGAGTTAATATTCACACAACTTGTTATAATTTGAAAAGTGTTTTGGTGGGAAAACTAAAATTTTGTAGTATTTCACCCTTTTTCAAACTCAAGAAAGTGGGGGTTGGTTGACAAAATCCCACAAAACAAGGCTCCTTGAATTAGGGAAAGTGATTGACAAGACTTCAAAGTGATGGGTGCAAGTCTTTCACAACATCTTTATAGCTTTACCACTTGAGCACACAACAAGATGAACAAGTTCAAAAGATGAACACTTCAACAAACTTCAACAACTTCTTTAGCGCATAACACACAACCACCGATTTTCTTTTTGTTATTTACAACATACAACTCTCGGCCACTTGAAGTCACCACACAAAGTTCAATTTTTTTCAAGCTCAACTTTCGGATCTAGAAACTTTAGTGTTGGTGAGAAAGAAACCAACACTAGAAACTCACTAAACAAGCAAAATAACACCTAGATCTAAACATACAACATCATTCTCGGTTTCAACTTTTAATGGACAGATTTTCAGAATTTTTTTTTTTTTTGTGTAGTTTGTTTAATCCATGAACTAGCCCAAGATGGGTTATGTTGGAACACAACCGGTCTTGCTTTGATACCAAATGATACAAGATCAAACCAACAACACCAAGAACAACAAGAAGGCTCGGACTTCATTCCAACAACACAAACACAACAAGTTTTAGTTTTCGATTTTTCAGCTTACAACACAAGAACAACAAGATAGAAAATAATGCTAGTGAATCGAAATGAGCCCCACACGGCTTCACTAGTCTTTAAGATAACAAAATCAACAACAACAACAAGATAAAGAAAGATAGATAACTTGACATATAACATTCAAGAAACTAAGAACCCTAACATCAAGAGAGGATCCTAAGTCTAATGAATATAAACACCAAGTTCTTACGAGGACCAAGAGGCACTCAACGACCTCAAAACCCTTGTTTCTAGCCAAAGAGACAACACAAGTATCCCTCTACTTGTGAGATACTAGGGACGACTTTAATGAGAGAAGAGAGAGGAAATGTGTTTGTGTTTTTAGGTTACAACTTTCAGATTTCAAAAACTAAGGGATATCTCTCTAACATGTTCTATTTATACTACAACAAAAAAAGGTAAAATGACCCATCCGCCCTTGCTTTCTTGTGCCACCCTTGGAGAGTAGTTTATTAGACTTTAGGACCTCTCTTCACACATAAAAACGTTTAGGTCCTTGGTCGGTTCAATCACCAACTCACACACGGCCATTTGCATGAACAAAGCTTGGAGTTTTTGTAATTCCCGAGCTTGGCTTCGTGTGAAGGGCCGTGTACCTGTGGAGGCTGCCCTAACCGTATCAGTGTGGTACCAAACTTTGTGGTTAGACGTGTCATGATTAGTAAGGCGGTGGATGACCCGAGTCAAAGGGAAAATCTATTCCATACTAAGTGTCTCGTAAAGGGGAGTGTGTGCACTTTGGTGATTGATAGTGGTAGTTGTACAAATGTTGTGAGCCATGCTATGGTAAATTTCTTGAAGCTACAAACTACACTACACACTAGTCCTTACAAGCTACAATGGTTGAACGATTGTGGTGAATTGAAGGTCACAAGGTAATGTGTGATTCGGTTTAAGGTGGGAAACTACCATGATGAAGTGCTTTGTGACGTGATCCCAATGCAAGCATGTCACTTGTTGTTAGGTAGACCATGGCAATATGATAGGTCTACTAAACACGATGGGAGGTCCAACCGGTATACGCTTGAGAAGGATGGCCGAAAGTTCACACTTCACCCTCTTTCACCTTCCCAAGTAAATGAGTGGCATCAAAAAATGAGAGAGTTAAAGGGAAAGGGGAAGGAACCCGAGAAGGGAGAAAAGGGGGGGAATGCCGTAGGTGAGGAGCTAGGGACATCCGAGGCTGTCCCCACGCCAAGGGAGATGGAAAACGTAGTGATGTTGGCTAGGAGAAAAGAACTCTTCGTGGACCATGATGAAAACAAGCCGATGCTACTTTTGGCCCATTGTTTTAATACTAACCCCACTAATTCTTCCATTTCCCCTTTGATTTCTTGTGTGTTGCAGGAGTATGAAGATGTATTTCCTCAAGAACTTCCGCAAGGATTGCCCCCACTTCGGGGAATTGAACACCAAATTGATTTGGTGCCGGGTTCACAACTTCCAAACAAACCGGCCTATAGGAGCAATCCCATGGACACTAAGGAGCTTGAAAGACAAGTTGAGGAGCTTCTCAACAAGGGATACATCAAGGAAAGCATGAGTCCGTGTGCTGTTCCGGTACTTTTGGTACCAAAGAAGGACGGAACTTGGCGCATGTGCGTCGATTGTAGAGCCATCAACAAAATCACTATAAGGTATCGTCATCCAATCTCGAGACTAGATGATATGTTAGATGAGATCCACGGATCTTGTTTGTTTTCTAAAGTGGACCTTAGGAGCGGCTATCACCAAATTTGCATGCAACCCGGTGATGAGTGGAAGACCGCATTCAAGACCAAATTCGGTCTATATGACTGGCTGGTCATGCCCTTCGGCCTTACCAATTCTCCTAGCACATTTATGAGGCTAATGAATCATGTAATGAAGCCTTATATTGGAAAGTTTGTGGTTGTTTACTTTGATGATGTGTTGGTGTATAGTAAGTCTATTGATGATCATGTAATGCATTTGAGATGTGTGTTTGATGTGCTCCGAAAGGAGAAGCTGTATGCCAACATGGAGAAGTGTTCTTTTGGTGTTGATAAAGTTATATTCTTGGGTTTTGTTGTGAGCTTAAGGGGTGTGGAAGTGGACGATTCCAAGATAGACTCTATTCGAAGTTGGCCGACCCCTAAAACGATTGGAGAAATCTGAAATTTCCACGGGTTGGCAAGCTTTTATAGGAGGTTTGTCAAAGGATTTAGCTCCATAGAAGCCCCCTTGACCGAGGTAATTAGAAAGGACGGACCCTTTAAATGGGGTGATGAGCAAGCTAGGGCTTTTGAGGCCTTGAAAGCTACGCTCATCTCGGCGCCTCTATTGCAATTGCCCGATTTTTATAAGATGTTTGAAGTAGAGTGTGATGCTAGTAAGGTTGGCATCGGGTCTGTTTTGATGCAAGAAGGTAAGCCCGTTGCTTATTTCAGTGAAAAGCTCAAAGGGGCAACTCTTAATTACTCGACTTATGATTTAGAGTTGTACGCCTTTGTTAGAGCCTTGGGAAATTGGCAACATTATTTGTGGCCTAAGGGGTTTGTGATACGAACGGATCATGAGTCGTTGAAACGCCTTAAGAGCCAAGACAAGCTGAATAGGCGTCATGCTAAGTGGATTGAGTTCATCGAGACTTTCCCTTATGTAATTCATTACAAAAGGGGGAAAGCAAATGTTGTTGCCGATGCCTTGTCTAGGAAGCATGTGCTTGTTGCTACCTTGTCTTCGAAGTTGATGGGTTTTGAGAGCTTGCGGATGTTGTATCCCGAGGATCCTACCTTTTCTCCTATTTTTAGGGAATGCGAAGAGTGGGGAAGGGACCGTTGGCTTAAGGAGAATGACCATTCCTCCTACTCTCGGTTCGATGGGTATTAGTTCAAAGGGAGGAGGCTGTGTGTTCCTTCTAGTTCCTTGAGGGAATTATTTGTGAGGGAGGCCCATGACGGAGGCCTCATGGGTCACTTTGGGGTAGACAAGACCCTCGGCATCTTAGAGGAGAACTTCTATTGGCCCAAAATGTGCAAAGACGTCACTAAAATTTGTAGTCAATGCGTGGCCTGCCGGAGTGCGAAATCTCGTCTCCAACCTCAAGGGTTATACACCCCACTCCCTACTCCCCTTAGGCCTTGGTTGGACATTTCGATGGATTTTGTTTTGCGGCTGCCAAGGATTAGAAAGGGCCGAGATAGCATTTTTGTTGTTGTTGATAGATTCTCTAAAATGGCTCATTTTATTCCATGTGCTAAAACCGAGGATGCTCCTAGTGTAGCTTCATTATTTGTTGCACATGTTGTAAAGCTTCACGGGGTACCGAGGACTATTGTGAGCGATAGGGACTCCAAGTTCCTAAGTCTCTTTTGGAAGTCCATGTGGGGTAGGCTTGGAACGAAGTTACTTTTCTCCACGTCTTGCCACCCCCAAACCGATGGCCAAACGGAGGTAGTAAATAGAACCTTAGGGTCTATGCTACGTTCTATGGTTAAAGGTAAACTAACTTCATGGGAAGAACACCTACCCTTGGTGGAATTTGCATACAACCGGGTAATACATTCGAGCACGGGAATGACTCCCTTTGAATGTGTTTACGGCCTGAATCCCCTTACCCCTTTAGATATCACTCCTTTGTCTAGTGATCTCATGACCAGCTTAGATGGAAATAAAAGAGCCGAGGCAATGAAGAAAATGCATGAGACGGTGCGGATCAATCTTGAAAAGAAGAACCAAGAGATTGCAAAAAGGGTAAACAAAGGGAGAAGGAGGCTTGTGCTTGAACCCGGAGATTGGGTGTGGGTGCATCTTCGAAAGGATCGGTTTCCAGCTCAAAGGAAGTCCAAATTGCTGCCCAGGGGTGATGGTCCTTTCCAAGTACTTGAGAGAATCAATGACAACGCCTACAAGATTGACCTTCCACCGGAATATCAAGTGCACAACACTTTCAACGTTGGTGATCTCTCCCTCGTGGATGCGGTTGAAGATGACCAAATGCCGAATTTGAGGTCAAATTCCTCTCAAGATGGAGAGGATGATACGGTTAGGGCAGCCTCCACAGGTACACGGCCTTTCACACGAAGCCAAGCTCGCGAATTACAAACACTCCAAGCTTTGTTCATGCAAATGGCCGTGTGTGATTTGGTGATTGAACCGACCAAGGACCTAAACGTTTTTAGGTGTGAAGAGAGGTCCTAATGTGTAATAAACTACTCTCCAAGGTTGGCACAAGAAGCAAGGGCGGATGGGTCATTTTACCCCTTTTGTTTGTAGTATAAATAGAATATGTTAGAGGGATATCCCTTAGTTTTTGAATGCTGGAATTTGTAACCTAAAACACAAAACATTTTCCTCTCTCTTCCACTCTTTGGAGCCGCCCCTAGTATCTCACAAGTAGAGGGATACTTGTGTTGTCTCTTTGGCTAGAAACAAGGGTTTTGAGGTCGTTGAGTGCCTCTTGGTCCTCGTAAGAACTTGGTGTTTATATTCATTAGACTTAGGGTCCTCTCTTGATGTTAGGGTTCTTAGTTTCTTGAATGTTATATGTCAAGTTATCTATCTTTCTTTATCTTGTTGTTGTTGTTGATTTTGTTATCTTAAAGACTAGTGAAGCCGTGTGGGGCTCATTTCGATTCACTAGCATTATTTTCTATCTTGTTGTTCTTGTGTTGTAAGCTGAAAAAACGAAAACTAAAACTTGTTGTGCTTGTGTTGTTGTTCTGAAATCCGAGCCTTCTTGTTGTTCTTGGTGTTGTTGGTTTGATCTTGTATCATTAAGCGTCTAGGTCCAGTCTATCTTTTTTATCAGTTTAATCAGTCTTATTTAAGGATGAATGTTTCCAAGGGGGAGATATTGTAAGAGCAGCAAAATCCTAAGATAAACTCAGTCTTTTAATCTTGCTAAGGGGTCCAAAAGTTAGAAAATTCTAGCTAAGTATTCAAACTTAGCATTATTTTGGCCTTTGTAAGTTGGAAACTTTATTTCATGACTCTTATGACCTTGAAATATCAATTTTTAGGTTGAATCATGGTCAGGAATATCAGTAGCTATTCCCGAATGAGTTTTGAATTTTTCAAACCTTGTTTGACACATGTTTGGGCACCCAAAATAGTGTATCAATGTGATCTTGATGTGAGGCATCGTCCATCGCATCGATTAATATTATTGCTAGTTTCAAGTGCAAAATTCTAGAGAACCAATGCGGACTAGATGTGGCGTGTTGCCTATGGCATCGATACCAATGACGTGGCACGTCGTCCTGCACGTCGACAGTTTGGTTTTCGGTCATTAAAAAGCCTCATCCATAGGGGTATTTGCGTCTTTTACTCCACCCTTATTAAGCCTTAAAACACGCGATTCAACCTCATTAAGCAAAATACACTCACTTTCTCTCAAATTGCTCAAGAACCCTAGGTGATTTATTTTCAAAGCCAATAACAAGGTTTAATCATTTTTCTTCAAGAATTTAGCAACGAAGGTATGTTAAGTGTTCAAACAAGGGTTCCTTCCGCCCTTGGAGTCTATGAAACTCTTTTAAACTTCAAGTAGCTTGATTTTACGCTTTCGATAATTTGGATTCAAGAGTATTCATGATTATAATTTTGATTGGATTTCTATTCAATGATTAAGTCCAAGTTTTGTGTAAAAACTACTATTATGTATATAGTATCATGTTAATTTATTTTAAAGCCTTGAAAGTGTGATGCTCATGTGTTGATTAGTACTATGTGTATAAAAAATGCCTTCCAAGTGTTTGATGAGTTATTCATGAGAATTAAATAATGAAATTATATGATGCTAGCATGTATTCAAGTTCATGTCATGCTAGTGTTTGCTATAATGTCTCAATGAATCAATGATGATCAAGTAGGTATTTATCATGTTTCAAGATTGTGTCATGTTTTATAATTTATGCTATCGAGTCATGGGGGTATTTAATACCCAACAGTTTAGCTGATTACCTAGACCCATGGTCAGTCTTGGGATAGTATCAGTCATGTCACGATCATTAGTACTCCCAGTCTATTATAGAACTCAGGAAAAACTCAGTAGACTCAGTATCAATCCAATCCAGTTCAGTATTTAGTTCCATCCTCAATAAATTCACCTTGTTAAAAAAATTCTATAGTATTTCATCAGTCAATGGAACATAGTGAACTCAATTTAGTTTAGTTAGATAGTATAATAAGTAACAATTCAGTCAAGCCTAGTATGAACTAGAAATCAGTTCAGTGTCTATTCAGTGGAGAGTAGGATTCTGCACCGAATTAACCCATGGATGGGGGCATTCCTATAAGTAGAGGGTTTGACCCTTAGTAACAATCCCTACGTTGCAGAACTATGTAGATTGCGTAGGTTGAGATATCCTTATGCCAGATTAGGGTTGATACATCTCGTATGAGTTTTCCTGCCAGCGAGGGTTAACAAAAGAGCCTTCTGTCAAAGAGGATTAACTCATAGTTTTCTTTACCCGTGGCACGCTACTAACACCCTTCCAAATGAGGATCTATTAAAAAAGGAGCATGTTAGATAGATAAATACCTCCCAAAGTCTAAGTTTCAGTCTGGTCTCAGAATAGAACTCAGTTTAGTTCTACAGATTTAGGAATGTCAGATACAGTCACTTAGTTCAGTATGAAACTTAGTATAGTTCCATAGGATCAAGACTATCAGATATAGTCCCTCAGTAATCAGCTGCACAGTATCAATAAACTCATATATCAATAAATCAATATTTTAGAACTTAATATTTAGGGTTATCACGACTTCAGATTATAGTATACGTATTCATGCATGTACTATCATTTAGTTAAATTCATGTCATTCAGTTATTATTGTTCATACATAGGAACCCATGCATTTTAGCCTACCTCAATTTGCATACCAGTACATTCGAAGTACTGACGCATACCTTTCTTTTGCTCTATGATGTTTTATATCATAGTTTCAGATGTGCAGGCTCCCGATCATTCTTAGCAGTTTAGATGTTCGACTGATAGAGTTAGTGGTGAGTCCTCTTTATTCGAGGAAATGATGATTATTTTAGTAGTTCAGCTTATTTCAGTAGTCCGGAGTTAGTTGCTGATACAAGATCAAGCCAACAACACCAAGATCTTCGGATTTCAGTCCAACAACACAAGTCAACAAGTTTTTAGTTTCGGTTTTTCAGCTTACAATACAAGAACTAGTTTTTCGGTTTTCAACTTACAACACAAGAATAACAAGATGGATAACAAATGATAGTGAATCGAAAAGAGCCCCACACGGCTTCACTAGACTTTCAAGATAACAAAATCAACACAACAACAACAAGATAAAGAAAGATAGATAACTTGACATATAACATTCAAGAAACTAAGAACCCTAACATCAAGAGAGGACCCTAAGTCTAATGAATATAAACACCAAGTTCTTACGAGGACCAAGAGGCACTCAACAACCTCAAAACCCTTGTTTCTAGCCAAAGAGACAACACAAGTATCCCTCTAATTGTGAGATTCTAGGGGCGGCTTCTTTGAGAAGAAGAGAGAAGAAATGTTTTGTGATTTTAGGTTACAACTTTCAGATTTCAAAAACTAAGGGATATCTCACTATCATGTTCTATTTATACTACAACAAAAGGAGTAAAATGACCCATCCGCCCTTGCTTTCTTGTGCCAACCTTGGAGAGTAGTTTATTACACTTTAGGACCTCTCTTAACACATAAAAACGTTTAGGTCCTTGGTTGGTTCGATCACCAACTCACACACGGCCATTTGCATGAACAAAGCTTGGAGTGCTTGTAATTCCCGAGCTTGGCTTCGTGTGAAAGGCCGTGTACCTGTGGAGGCTGCCCTAACCATATCATCCTCTCCATCTTGAGAGGAATTTGACCTCAAATTCGGCATTTGGTCATCTTCAACCGCATCCACGAGGGAGAGATCACCAACGTTGAAAGTGTTGTGTACTTGATATTCCAGTGGAAGGTCAATCTTGTAGGCGTTGTCATTGATTCTCTCAAGTACTTGGAAAGGACCATCACCCCTCGGCAGCAATTTGGACTTCCTTTGAGCTGGAAACCGATCCTTCCGAAGATGCACCCACACCCAATCTCTGGGTTCAAGCACAAGCCTCCTTCTCCCTTTGTTTACCTTTTTTGCAATCTCTTGGTTCTTCTTTTCAAGCTTGATCCGCACCGTCTCATGCATTTTCTTCATGGCCTCGGCTCTTTTATTTCCATCTAAGCTGGTCATGAGATCACTAGACAAAGGAGTGAGATCTAAAGGGGTAAGGGGATTTAGGCCGTAAACACATTCAAAGGGAGTCATTCCCGTGCTCGATTGTATTACCCGGTTGTATGCAAATTCCACCAAGGGTAGGTGTTTTTCCCATGAATTCAGTTTACCTTTAACAATAGAACGTAGCATAGACCCTAAGGTTCTATTTACTACCTCCGTTTGGCCATCGGTTTGTGGGTGGCAAGACGTGGAGAAAAGTAACTTCGTGCCAAGCCTACCCCACATGGACTTCCAAAAGAGACTTAGGAACTTGGATTCCCTATCACTCACAATGGTCCTTGGTACCCCGTGAAGCTTTACAGCATGTTCAACAAATAATGAAGCTACAATAGGAGCATCCTCGGTTTTAGGACATGGAATAAAATGAGCCATTTTAGAGAATCTATCAACAACAAAGATGCTATCTCGGCCCTTTCTAGTCCTTGGCAGCCCCAAGACGAAATCCATCGAGATATCCAGCCAAGGTCTAAGGGGAGTAGGGAGTGGGGTGTATAACCCTTGAGGTTGGAGACGAGATTTCGCACTCCGGTAGGCCACGCATTGACTACAAATTCTAGTAACGTCTTTGCGCATTTTGGGCCAATACAAGTTCTCCTCTAAGATGCCGAGGGTCTTGTCTACCCCAAAGTGACCCATGAGGCCTCCGTCGTGGGCCTCCCTCACAAATAATTCCCTCCAAGAACTAGAAGGAACACACAACCTCCCCCCTTTGAACAAATACCCATCGAACCGAGAGTAGGAGGAATGGTTATTCTCCTTAAGCCAACGGTCACTTCCCCACTCTTCGCATTCCCTAAAAATAGGAGCAAAGGTAGGATCCTCGGGATACAACATCCGCAAGCTCTCAAAACCCATCAACTTCGAAGACAAGGTAGCAACAAGCACATGCTTCCGAGACAAGGCATCAGCAACAATATTTTCCTTCCCCCTTTTGTAATGAATTACATAAGGGGAAGTCTCGATGAACTCAATCCACTTAGCATGACGCCTATTCAGCTTGTCTTGGCTCTTAAGGTGTTTCAACGACTCATGATCCATTCATATCACAAACTCCTTAGGACACAAATAATGTTGCCAATTTCCCAAGGCTCTAACAAGGGCGTACAACTCCAAATCATAAGTGGAGTAATTAAGAGTTGCCCCTTTGAGCTTTTCACTGAAATAAGCAACGGGCTTACCTTCTTGCATCAAAACAGCCCCGATGCCAACCTTACTAGCATCACACTCTATTTCAAACATCTTATCAAAATCAGGCAACTGCAATAAAGGCGCGGAGATGAGCGTAGCTTTCAAGGCCTCAAAAGCCCTAGCTTGCTCTTCACCCCATTTAAAGGGTCCGTCCTTTCTAATTACCTCGGTCAAGGGGGCTGCTATGGAGCTAAATCCTTTGACAAACCTCCTATAAAAGCTTGCCAACCCGTGGAAACTTCGGATTTCTCCAATAGTTTTAGGGGTCGGCCAACTTCGTATAGAGTCTATCTTGGAGTCGTCCACTTCCACACCCCTTGAGCTCACGACAAAACCCAAGAATACAACTTTATCAACACCAAAAGAACACTTCTCCATGTTGGCATACAGTTTTTCCTTTTGGAGTACATCAAACACACATCTCAAATGCATCACATGATCATCAATAGACTTACTATAAACCAACACATCATCAAAGTAAACCACCACAAACTTTCCAATATAAGGCTTCATTACATGATTCATTAGCCTCATAAATGTGCTAGGATCATTGGTAAGGCCGAAGGGCATGACCAGCCACTCATATAGACCGAATTTGGTCTTGAATGCGGTCTTCCACTCATCACCGGGTTGCATGCGAATTTGGTGATAGCCGCTCCTAAGGTCCACATTAGAAAACACACAAGATCCGTGGAGCTCATCTAACATATCATATAGTCTAGGGATTCGATGACGATACCTTATAGTGATTTTGTTGATGGCTCTACAATCGACGCACATGCGCCAAGTTCCGTCCTTCTTTGGCACCAAAAGCACCGGGACAGCACACGGACTCAAGCTTTCCTTGATGTATCCCTTGTTGAGAAGTTCCTCAACTTGCCTTTCAAGCTCCTTAGTGTCCATGGGATTGCTCCTATAGGCCGGTTTGTTTGGAAGTTGTGAACCCGGCACCAAATCAATTTGGTGTTCAATTCCCCGAAGTGGGGGCAATCCTTGCGGAAGTTCTTGAGGAAACACATCTTCATACTCCTGCAACACACAAGAAATCAAAGGGGAAATGGAAGAATTAGTGGGGTTAGCATTTAAACAATGGGCCAAAAGTAGCATCGGCTTGTTTTCATCATGGTCCACGAAGAGTTCTTTCCTCCTAGCCAACATCACTACGTTTTCAATCTCGCTTGGCGTTGGGACAGCCTCGGATGTCCCTACTTCCTCACCTACGGCATCCCCCCTTTTTCTCCCTTTTCGGGTCCCTTTTCCTTTCCCTTTAACTCCCTCATCTTTTTATGCCACTCATTTACTTGGGAGGGTGAAAGAGGGTGAAGTGTGACCTTTCGGCCATCCTTCTCAAGCGTATACCGGTTGGACCTCCCATCGTGTTTAGTAGACCTATCATATTGCCATGGTCTACCCAACAACAAGTGACATGCTTGCATTGGGATCACGTCACAAAGCACTTCATCGTGGTAGTTTCCCACCTTAAACCGAATGACACATTGCCGTGTGACCCTCAATTCACCACAATCGTTCAACCATTGTAGCTTGTAAGGACTAGTGTGTGGTGTAGTTGGTAGCTTCAAGAAATTTACCATTGCATGGCTCGCAACATTTGTACAACTACCACTACCAATTACCAAGGTGCACACGTTCCCCTTTACGAGGCACTTAGTCTGGAATAGGTTTTCCCTTTGACTCGGGTCATCTATCGCCTTACTAATCATGACACGTCTAACCACAAAGTTTGGAACCACACACTCCCCTTCTTGTGGATAGACATCTTCACTATCATCCAATCCTTCATCGTTCGGTTCATTTTCAGCTTCCTCTCCATCTTGAGGCTCGGCCTCAACCTCCCCCCTTTCGGAAACCACCTCCTCACCAAGGTAGTACACTTTCCCTTCCCGTAGGATCACATTACGCCGATTCGGACATTCATTGGCCTTATGCCCCCAACCTTGGCACTTGAAGCATTGGAACCCCTTTGGGTTGGGATATTTGTGAGTCTCCGGTTTCGGAGGAAACTTAGGGACTGTTTTGGATTCGGGCAGCTTCGTAGGACCGGGTTGGTCCTTGTTTTTGGGCCAACCCGAGGGGGTTTGTACCCTTGCCTTGAAGGTGGATCTCTCCTTAAGTTCGCTTTCAATCTCTAGGGCCGCTTGGAAGATACCGTCAATAGTTTCAAACCGATGAAGGGTCAAGTAAGTGGAGATCTCTTTGTTCAATCCACACTTGAACCGTATGATGTCGTGACTGATTTGCTCCCCACGGTGATCAAGTTTCAACATGAGTTGTTGGAACTCATCAAAGTAGGCCATCACACTCTTGCCTCCTTGCCGCAAGCCATATAATCTAGCAAGCAATTCATGACGATACCTCTCGGGAAGGTATCGTTGCCTCATCAAGTACCTCAACCGATACCAAGGTGGTGGCTGCCCATCAACTACTTCATTACCAAACCGTTTAACATACTCCCACCAAGTGTTAGCATAGCCCTCGAGGTGAGCTATTGCGTATCAACTCTTCTTTTCCTCCGAGATGTCATTAACTTGGAAAACTTTGTCACAAGCCGATTCCCAAGTCAAGTAGGTCTCGGGGTCACTTTCACCCTTAATGATAGGTAGGCTCAACTTGATGGTGTTGATGCCTACGTCTCTCTCGTGGTGTCGGTTTCCCCTATCTCCATACCCCCGGTATCCCCTAGGTTCTCCCCGACCCCCACTTAACTCCTCCTTCCTCATATAAGTATCATCAAAGGCTCCAACTCCTTCATACTCCTCTCTACGGTATCCCTCAAAGTGGGCTGGCCGGCCTTGGCCGTTTTGATTCGGAGGGTTTGGAATTTGCGGTCTTTGGTTTAATGGAGCTTGGAATGGAGGGTTCGGATTTAGTGAAGGTACTTGACGTCCAAATCCCTCTTGTGGAATTGGAGGAGCTTGGAAATGTAGTGGTCTAGTGGAGTCTCGGTTTGGAGGAAAATTGGTAGATTGGTTTGCGGTATTTAGTGGAGCTTGGGGTGCATTTAGCATTTGGTGGATCATTTCGGGGGTGATGGTTGCGGAGGAGGTCCGATCATGACCATTGGTAGATACATGTAGAGGAGTAGATGGACGAGAGTTCCTTTGACTCTCCACTTGGTCTAATCTCCCACTAATAGTCGTTACTTCCCCCCTTATTGCTGCCAAGTCCCCTCTCACGGCCCCAAATTCCGAATTCATTCTTTCAAGTGTCCGAGTAACGACCTCAAGAGTGGCCCTCATTGAGTCAAGGGCATTAGTATCCGCATTATGAGATGTTGTCCCTTCCATTGTCAAGGTATTAGCCGCTTTAGTTCACCACAAGTTCGTGTTCCACAAGTGTTGTATAATTGGCTAGTTTGTTAATTAGTTCTAAGACCAAGTAAGGGAAACCAAGAATCAACAATTAGCAACCAAAGAATATCCGAAGTTGAGCTTATAGTGACATGGTATCATGCAATGGTCCCACACGTTCTTCTTCTCTCGGATTTTTCTCTTTCTTTCTCCTTTTTTTTTTTTTGTTCGGTTTTGTGTTAAGATTCACACAACTTGTGAAAATTTGAAAAGTGTTTTTGTGGGAAAACTAAAATCTTGAAGTCTTCACTCTTTTTCAAACTCAAGAAAGTGGGTTTGGTTGACAAATTCCACAAAACAAGGCTCCTTGATTTAGGGGAAGTGATTGACAAGACTACTAAGTGATGAGTGCAAGTCTTTCACAACAACTTTATAATTTTACCACTTGAGCACACAACAAGATGAACATTTCAACAAGATGAAGAAGATGACAAGTTCAAAAGATGAACACTTCAACAATCTTCAACAACTTCTTTATCACATAAACACACAACCACCGATTTTCCTTTGGTTATCAACAACATACAACTTTCGGCCACTTCAAGTCACTACACAATATTCAAGTTTTCAAGCTCAACTTTCGGATCTAGACGCCTTAGTGTTGGTGAGAAAGAAACCAACACTAGAAAGTCACTAAACAAGCAAAACAACACCTAGATCTAAGCATACAACACCATTCTCGGTTTCAACATTTAGTGGACAGATTTCAGAATTTCTTGTGGTGTAGTTGTTTAAGACGTGATCTAGCCCAAGATGGGTTATGTTGGAACAGAACCGGTCTTGCTTTGATACCAAATGATACAAGATCAAGCCAACAACACCAAGAGCTTCGGATTTCAGTCCAACAACACAAGTCAACAAGTTTTTAGTTTCGGTTTTTCAGCTTACAATACAAGAACTAGTTTTTCGGTTTTCAACTTACAATACAAGAATAACAAGATGGATAACAAATGCTAGTGAATCGAAAAGAGCCCCACGCGGCTTCACTAGACTTTCAAGATAACAAAATCAACACAACAACAACAAGATAAAGAAAGATAGATAACTTGACATATAACATTCAAGAAACATAGAACCCTAACATCAAGAGAGGACCCTAAGTCTAATTAATATAAACACCAAGTTCTTACGAGGACCAAGAGGCACTCAACAACCTCAAAACCCTTGTTTCTAGCCAAAGAGACAACACAAGTATCCCTCTACTTGTGAGATTCTAGGGGCGGCTTCTTGGATAAGAAGAGAGAAGAAATGTTTTGTGATTTTAGGTTACAACTTTCAGATTTCAAAAACTAAGGGATATCTCACTATCATGTTCTATTTATACTACAAAAAAGGAGTAAAATGACCCATCCGCCCTTGCTTTCTTGTGCCAACCTTGGAGAGTAGTTTATTACACTTTAGGACCTCTCTTCACACATAAAAACGTTTAGGTCCTTGGTTGGTTCGATCACCAACTCACACATGGCCATTTGCATGAACAAAGCTTGGAGTGCTTGTAATTCCCGAGCTTGGCTTCGTGTGAAAGGCCGTGTACCTGTAGAGGCTGCCCTAACCGTATCAGTTGCGGACTTGTCCCATAACTCTATATTTCAGACAATTTAGAGTCTTTTTCAGAATAGAGCATTTTCAGACAAATGTATCAGATTTGGTATTTGTTATACCGTATATAGTTTTATTATAGTATGTAACCTTAAGGCATATTTTCCTTCTAATTTCCGCATACTATAGCATTATTATTCAGTTATTACAGCAGTTACTACTCATGGGTTATCTTGTGGTCCTTTGGGATTATAAGCACCATATAGCATGATACGGGACAAATGGCCATCTTATCTTTTGATGACATCTTTGGAGGCCAACACATAGAGGCTCAAGACTTTGTCACCTCGAGAATACAAGAACATGCATGGAGGACCCGTTTTGAGCGTAACTTAAAGCAATCTCGAGTATGGAAGATTGCTTGGAGCATTTAAGAGTTAGGACTCACGGTTTTGGACCTTAATTATGGGCATTTTGGACATTAGACATGGTGTATTTACACACCATGGCCGCACCTATCATTAAGGGCAAAGTGGTCTTTTTGTATTCTTTTGTATTACACTATAAATAGGTCATTTTAGCTCATTTCTTGGCAGATTTGGGAAAGATGAAGAATTGAAAGACATATTTTCTCTCTTTTGAGAGTGTAACACCCTTAGTTGTAGGGCTTGGAAAAGCCATCCTTAGCATAGGGCTTGGAAAAGCCAATACTGATCTTTGCTTGGAAACGGTAGATCATAAGGTTAGTTCATTCCCTTGGTGGTCACCGTAAGAGTGTGGTTTTGATTGTTACATTCATTAGGGGTTAGTGTTGAAATACACTTGGTTCTTAATCTTGTAATAATCTTGGTCTCACTATCTATCTTTATTTTCTTGCAAATCGTGTATGTGTTGTGTAGTGGACTGTTTTGGGGTCTTCGTTGAATCCAAAACTTGTATTATTGTTGTTCATCTTGTTCATCACGTTTCATTGCTGTTTTGGTGTTAATATACACTCTTGTATCTTGTATTCTTGTTGTTAGTAGCGAATCCGAGTGTGGTCTCCATCTTGGTCCTCGAATCCTTAAGATTAGTGGACTGATTTGGTGTTTGTTTTGTGTTCCCTTCTCTTTCCCGTATCATTTGGTATCAAAGCATGGCTTGATCTTGTTCCTACAAGATCAATCTTGGGTTTGCTTGTTAGAAAATAAAAAAAAAAAAAAAAAATGAAAACTAAAATTTTCAGAAAAATAGCAATCTGTCCACTTTGTGTTCTTGGCCGAAAATTGTGTTCTTGTTGTATCTTGGCCGAGATTTTTACTTGTCTTAAGTGTTTCTAGTGTTAGTATTGTTCTTCACTAACACTTTGAGTCTATATCTTGATTTGAGCCTTTGTTGTTGATGTTGTTATTGTGAACTTGGACTTGGCCGATAGTTGTTGGTATTGTTGTTGCGGGTTCAAGACTTGAACGTGTGATGTGTTGATTGGTTCAAGTTTTGAACGTGTATTGTGGAGATTGTGTTGTGGAATTTAAGCTTGGAAAGTTGTTGTTGTTGTTTGGGGGGTCCAACTTGAACCTTAGAACTTCAAGACTCAAACTTTGTGTTCTTGGTGTTCTTCACCATCTCTATATATTGTTGAAAAAAAAAAGTGGTTGTTGATTTTTGAAGTTGAAGAAAAAAGAGTGTGTATTGTGTTAGTCTTTCAAGACATAGATCCAAGTTTCAAGGTGTAGTACTTGGCCTTGTGTTCTTCTTGTTGACAATTGGTGGTATTGTGTTGTGTTCTTGAAGAAGTTGTTGTTGTGTTCTTGAAGAAGTTGTTGTTGTGTTCTTGAAGGTTGTTGTGGTGTTCATCTAGTGCTTCATCTTTTCTTACAACTTAAGACAATCAAAAGGACAATATAGATTCAAAAGGTGAAGATGAAACGATGTAAAGCTTGTTGTGAGAAGCCTTGAACCCAACACTTCCTAGACTAGACTTCTACTTTTTCAGCTTTTCCTTATTTCAAGGACCTTGTTTTGTGGGACTACTTTTTTCTTTTTTCAAGAACCTTGTGTTGTGGGACAAAATACTTTTTCCTTATTTCAAGACTTATGTTTTCCGTACCAAAAAAACAATTGTCACCTTTTCCAAATAGTGTGAAGATTTAAAATTTCAGAATTTGTGATTATAATGGGTGGGACCAAAAACAATTGCATGCTGCCACATCATCCATTTGCTACTGTTCACGTCATTAATAAGCTCAAATTTCAGATTTTAGTAGTTTCCTTTTATTGTTCCTTAGTTTCAATTTTATTGGTTCCAATTAATTAACAACTAGTAATCACCTACTTAGTTGTAGATTAATTGTTGAATCTCTCTTTCGTGTCTTCGTTATTTGTGAGCTTTTCTCATTTTTAATTCGTTGTAACTTCTTTATTTCAAGTTCGTAAGGAAATTTTATTTTGTGTCTTGAGTCGATCAAACTAGAATCTATTCCGGCCACCAAGTAGAATTGACATCCTATTGACTTCCGGTGTATAAGCAACTTTCAATATTCGCCGCTCCAATTGTGAGAATCACAAAGGTGAGTGTATACGAGTGTTGGTGAGGAGCTTTACTACTAATCTTGTTTGTTTATTTTTTAGGTTTAAAGGGTGATATAAGGGGAACATGACTTTGATAGCTGGGGATTATTGTGACTACAATATGGGAGACTATAATTGAAGTGAGGGTTTTTATGGCTACGAAGTTGAGGGAGATTGCGAAGGCTATGAAAATAGCCATGATCAAAACATAGGCAGATTTGAAAATTACTGTTTTGAGGGAGAAAATAAGGTGAATGAAGTGCCTAGTGCTTATGGTGACTTTGGAGATGATGTAGGACCTCGTGATGGATCTTATGATGAAGTTGGGACATGTGAGGAGTCTTGAACTCCCCACTCCGAACCTAGATTTGGTGTTAGGTATAACCCTTTCATTCGCAAACCTTATGAGAGCTATGATGAGAGTACACGTGAGGAGTGTGAAGAGTCATATTCTCCACCTTGTAGTACTTCTTATCAAGGTCGATATAGTGTGAATGGTTATACTAGCTATAGTGTAGGTTGTCCAATGGGAAGAAGAGGGTATGCATCTCCAAAACCGAGGGGTACTCATGTGCTTTACAATGTTGATCCGAGAAGGAGTGTACACTCCGGAAAGGTGACCATTTGTGGGATACCAGGCTGCCTCGTTGCGTTAAATGATAGGTACTATAGAAACTACATTGTTCCATCCATGGTTTATTACTTGGGGTTATTTTGTGAGCCTTTACATGTTCCATACTTCTTGGACAGGTTTAAGGTTACCGAGAGGGTAAAAGTTGTCTTCTCCCAATTTAATTACCATGAGGAGGCGTGGTGTGATGTTTTTCCCATAAACTATGGTCATGTGAGCTTAGGCGCCGATTGGTTTGCACAACAAAAAGTTCCAAATATGCAAAATTGGCCTAATATTGTAAGAGACCGATGGGGAAATTGCCTCGAGACGTACATTCTGCCCGGGCCGCAAAAAGAAGTTCCTACCTACTCCAATTCGAATTATTATGAGAGACAAAAGATTGAGAGGAGTAAGGGAGTGAAAGGTGGTAATCTGAGAGTGGAAAAAGGAGAGGTTGTGTGGAGCAAAGTAAGAGGATTACCACCAAACCATGCTAACATTGTTTGTCCTTCTATTTCTAAGGACATTTGTGTAGGTAGCAACATGGAAGGCGAAGAAGAACAATGCCAAAAGAAAGTTGCTGCCCAAACTTTTGGAGGACCTTCACACTATGACAAAGAAGAATCTACTCAAGGACTTCAAGGTAAAATGGCAAACTCTTACACTTTTGTAGATGTGAATGATAATTGTGTGGCTAGTAGCCCATTGAGTGTGAGTTGTAGCTTGCCTATATGTGAGTGTATTATTTCTTTGCCACTTGATGATGATGTACATGTTGTGAGTGTGGATACACTAGTTGATCCTATTGATGACCGAATAGACTCTTCTTGTAAGATCGATTTATGTCCACCTAGTGTTGAAACCATTATGTTGAATGAAAGTACATTATCTTCTGAAATTTGTGTTGATCAACTTATGTGTGAAAATTACCCACCACTTGAGGATGTGTATGATGTTATTAATGAACCTCAAGTGTGTGATGATGTTGAAAATGTTGATCAAAGTGAGAATGAACCCGAGAGCTCTTCTTGGGGTAATATTGTGTTTGAAACATCCTTGAAACTTGATATTGATCATTTAGAGAGTGAGGAACTTGCTTGTTCCAAATCTGTCCGTGAGGTAGATCACACTCTTTTTAGGTACAATGTCTTGTTTGAATATGATTGAAACACTCCTAATGAACCTAGTGGTGAAAATGATGGTATAGCTTGCCTTGGAAGCTATATCCTATATGCTAACCCACTATGGTGTGACAATATTCCTCCTAAAGAGGGAAATCTCTTCTTGGAAGATGAGAGTCCTCTTAAGGGTAAGGAATGTGTAGTTGCGAAAACTACTTCTTCTTCTACTTTGCGTGATTTCATTGTTGAGAGTACTCATGGTGATTATTGGGAAACTAGTAGTGAGTACACACATGAGAGCACCTTAGTAGAAGTCGATTTGAGTGATACTTTTCTCTACTCTCTATTTTCTTTGGATCGTATGTATGTTATTGTAAAGAGTATGTCATTTAGTTTGGGTGTAGACCACGGGAAAGGGAAGTGTTGTCGAGACCCGTGTCTATGGCCACTTTTCCTATTTGAACCCGGTGCCAAATTTAGAAATGGTGGTGTTGGTGCACCAAATTTATTGCTTTGTCGACATGACAAGCAAAGTGTCACTCTTGATGTATCCTATAACTAAATCCTTTGTACATCTTTTATTGAGTTTTTAATATTCCTTGTAAAGGATTCTTGGTTATATTGCAAATATGTGCAACCTTGGCATGTTTATATGATTTGTTATGCTAACCCTAACCCTCATGCCATGTGGAGTTTGTATTTGTTTGTCCTCTCTTCGGTTTTGCAAGGTTTAGATTCGAGGTCGAATCCTTTTCAAGAAGGGGAGGATGATACGGGACAAATGGCCATCTTATCTTTTGATGACATCTTTGGAGGCCAACACATAGAGGCTCAAGACTTGGTCACCTCGAGAATACAAGAACATGCATGGAGGACCCGTTTTGAGCGTAACTTAAAGCAATCTCGAGTATGGAAGATTGCTTGGAGCATTTAAGAGTGAGGACTCACGGTTTTGGACCTTAATTAAGGGCATTTTGGACATTACACATGGTGTATTTACACACCATGGCCGCACCTATCATTAAGGGCAAAGTGGTCTTTTTGTATTCTTTTGTATTACACTATAAATAGGTCATTTTAGCTCATTTCTTGGCAGATTTGGGAAAGATGAAGAATTGAAAGACATATTTTCTCTCTTTTGAGAGTGTAACACCCTTAGTTGTAGGGCTTGGAAAAGCCATCCTTAGCATAGGGCTTGGAAAAGCCAATATTGATCTTTGCTTGGAAACGGTAGATCTTAAGGTTAGTTCATTCCCTTGGTGGTCACCGTAAGAGTGTGGTTTTGATTGTTACATTCATTAGGGGTTAGTGTTGAAATACACTTGGTTCTTAATCTTGTAATAATCTTGGTCTCACTATCTATCTTTATTTTCTTGCAAATCGTGTATGTGTTGTGTAGTGGACTGTTTTGGGGTCTTCGTTGAATCCAAAACTTGTATTATTGTTGTTCTTCTTGTTCATCACGTTTCATTGCTGTGTTGGTGTTAATATACACTCTTGTATCTTGTATTCTTGTTGTTAGTAGCGAATCCGAGTGTGGTCTCCATCTTGGTCCTCGAATCCTTAAGATTAGTGGACTGATTTGGTGTTTGTTTTGTGTTCCCTTCTCTTTCCCGTATCATAGCATTTGGGGTACATACGCGGGGAGTTACAGGTTGGGACATGCCCCAACCATAGAAAAAAACAATATCCAAGAATAAACCAAAGTATGTAAAGATATCCATGATATTAAATAGAGCCTTTCGAAATATGTAATCTCACCACTTCAATCCAATAGCTGATCCCAAATCTGATCACTAAGCAGGAGAAGTAGAACGACCGGTTCCTGTATTGCATGGTGATATAGTTGTGCAAAGATGAGTTAGTGAGTGATAGTGTGTGAACACTAGTATAAACTCTGGATAAGGACAAGATAATGCCATCTAGTAAAACCGAGTAATCCAACCATATACATACAACCTATACAAATATATATAGATATTACATATCGAGAAATGGAATTGGGTTTAGCATGCATTTAAAACCATTAACCTTGGTATGTATAGTTAACCGTCTTAGAACCACCATCGGTCTATGAAATACCCCAAAACTGGGAAATGTCCTTTGGGTACCCCAAGCCCACATGAATCGGAGGTATCCCCTATAACTCAGCACAATTATCATATCAATCACAAGTGTCGGGTGAATCCCCACCATATAATAAGATAGAGGAAACATTACTAGAAGTCATAACTTACCAATGTCTAACCATTTCATAAATATCAACACACTAGACAATATACCCAAGTCTACAGTCATCCACAATACCTTTAGACAAACCGATGTTTAGCAATATATATGTCGGGACAAGACCCAAACAATAACAAAACCAAGTGAAAATGAGACAAAAGTCAATAATAGGGGACCAAGAATAAATGACTTCTGAAATAAGGAAGCTTACCACTCCATAGTTAATGCACGAACCGCTTTGATCACCTATTCACTACACAGGAGGAGAATATGAAGGTCCGGCCCCTATGTCACATGGGGACATAGCGTCCAGAGACTATTAGGTTTTGGAGCGCTAGCATGTGCCTCAAGGATAAGGATAACTTAGCATCATTATTCATCAACAAGTCAATATATCATATCAAAACATATCTACGCACTTATCCTTACATATAGGTATATCACATGATAATCAAGAAATCAAGGCTCATAAACATTCTTGAACATTCATTCATTAGACATGAAGTGGGGGACTTCGACCCTCCACACTTATGGATTCAAGCATTTCTCATTAAGCATACGACTTTCACCATATTCATACATTCATTAGCCTTGAACTTTAACCCCGTACATAATCATTCAAAGAAGGAACTTGAACCTCATTCAAAGGGACTCTAACTGCAAGCTACTTAATTTGGCCAGGTAAATTAACCTTAAGAGATCTCTTTATGCAAGGGACTTTAACCTAGAGCAATATCATTGGGAAAGAGACTTCAACCTCAATCTATTTTAGAAGGCAAGGGACTTCAACCTTAAGCCATCACAACTATCATTAGTTGACATTGGAACTTTGATACGGTTAGGCCAGCCTCCACAGGTACACGGCCTTTAACACGAAGCCAAGCTCGGGAATTACAAAAACTCCAAGCTTTGTTCATGCAAATGGCCGTGTGTGAGTTGGTGATTGAACCAACCAAGGACCTAAATGTTTTTATGTGTGAAGAGAGGTCCTAATGTGTAATAAACTACTCTCCAAGGTTGGCACAAGAAGCAAGGGAGGATGGGTCATTTTACCCCTTTTGTTTGTAGTATAAATAGAACATGTTAGAGAGTTATTCCTTAGTTTTTGAATGCTGATTTTTGTAACCTAAAACACTAAACATTTCCTCTCTCTTCCACTCATAGAAGCCGCCCCTATTATCTCACAAGTAGAGGGATACTTGTGTTGTCTCTTTGGCTAGAAACAAGGGTTTTGAGGTCGTTGAGTGCCTCTTGGTCCTCGTAAGAACTTGGTGTTTATATTCATTAGACTTAGGGTCCTCTTTTGATGTTAGGGTTCTTAGTTTCTTGAATGTTATATGTCAAGTTATCTATCTTTCTTTATCTTGTTGTTGTTGTTGGTTTTGTTATCTTAAAGTCTAGTGAAGCCGTGTGGGGCTCTTTTCGATTCACTAGCATTGTTATCTATCTTGTTGTTCTTGTGTTGTGGGCTGAAAAAACCGAAACTTAAACTTGTTGTTCTTGTGTTGTTGGACTGAAATCCGAGCCTACTCGAAGCTCTTGGTGTTGTTGGTTTGATTTTGTATCATTTGGTATCAAAGCAAGACCGGTTGTGTTCCAACATAACCCATCTTGGGCTAGTTCACGGCTTAAACAAACTACACCAAAAAGAAATTATGAAAATCTGTCCATTAAAAGTTGAAACCAAGAATGATGTTGTATATTTAGATCTAGGTGTTATTTTGCTTGTTTAGTGAGTTTCTAGTGTTGGTTTCTTTCTCACCAACACTAAAGTGTCTAGATCCAAAAGTTGAGCTTGAAAACTTGAACATTGTGTAGTGACTTGAAGTGGCCGAAAGTTGTATGTTGTTGATAACCAAAAAAAAAATAAAAATCGGTGGTTGTGTGTTTATGTGCTAAAGAAGTTGATGAAGTTTGTTGAGGTGTTCATCTTTTGAACTTGTTCACCTTGTTCATCATGTTGTGTGCTCAAGTGGTAAGACAAGCTATAAACTTGTTGTGAAAGACTTGCACCCATCACCTTTTAGTCTTGTCAATCACTTTTCCCTAATTCAAGGAGCCTTGTTTTGTGGGATTAGCCAACCAAACCCCACTTTCTTGAGTTTGAAAAAGGTGAAATACTACAAGATTTCATTTTTCCCACCAAAACACTTTGCAAACTATAACAAGTTATGTGAATATTAACACAAAACAAAAAAAAAAAAAGAGAGAGAGAAGAAGAACGTGTGGGACCATTGCATGCTGCCACGTCGCTATAAGCTCAACTTAGGATATTCTTTGGTTGCTAATTGTTGATCCTTGGTTTCCCTTACTTGGTCCTAGAACTAATTAACAAACTAGTACCTTCCTACTAGGTTGTCAACTAGTTCCTTGAACCGTTTGTTCGTGTCAACGATTATTTGAGTGCTTCTATTCGTTTGAACGAATTGCTGATTTTTGACTCTAGTCCGGCAAGAATTCTTTGAGTCTTCAAACAAGAATCCATTCCGGATAACAGCTTACTCATACCTTAAAAATCTCACGGTTAATAGCCAATTATACAACACTTGTGGAACACGAACTTGTGGTGAACTAAAGCGGATAATACCTTGACAATGGAAGGGGCTACGTCTCATAATGTGGATACTAATGCCCTTGATTCTATGAGGGTCACTCTTGAGGCCGTTACCCGGACACTTGAAAGGTTGAATTCGGAATTTGGGGCCGTGAGAGGGGACTTGGCAGCAATAAGGGGGGAAGTGTCGACTATTAGTGGGAGACTAGAACAAGTGGAGAGTCAAAGGAACTCTCGTCCTTCTACTCCTCTACATGTATCTACCAATGGTCATGATAGAACCTCCTCCGCAACCATCACCCCCGAAACAGTTTACCAAATTCTAAATGCACCCCAAGCTCCACTAAATACCGCAAGCCAAACTACCTATTTTCCTCCAAACCGAGACTCCACTAGACCACTACATTTCCAAGCCATTCCAATTCCACAAGAGGGATTTGGACGCCAAGTACCTCAACTAAATCCGAACCCTCCATTCCAATCTCCATTAACCCAAAGACCGCAAATTCCAAATCCTCTGAATCAAAACGGCCAAGGCCGGCCAGCCCACTTTGAAGGATACAGTAGAGAGGAGTATGAAGGAGATGGAGCCTTTGATGATGCTTATATGAGGGAGGAGGAGTTAAGAGGGGGTCGAGGAGAACCTAGGTGATACCGGGGGTATGGAGATAGGGGAAACCGACACCAAGAGAGACACGTAGGCATCAACACCATCAAGTTGAGCCTACCCATCTTTAAGGGTGAAAGTGACCCCGAGACCTACTTAACTTGGGAATCGGCTTGTGACAAAGTTTTCCAAGTTAATGACATCTCAGAAGAAAAGAAGAGTTGCTACGCTATATCTCACCTCGAGGGCTATGCTAACACTTGGTGGGAGTATGTTAAACGATTTGGTAATGAATTAGTGGATGGGCAGCCACCACCTTGGTATCGGTTGAGGTATTTGATGAGACAACGATACCTTCCCGAGAGATATCGTCATGAGTTGCTCGCTAGATTATATGGCTTGCGGCAAGGAGGCAAGAGTGTGATGGCCTATTTTGACGAGTTCCAACAACTCATGTTGAAACTTGATCATCGTGGGGAGCAAATCAGTCACGACATCATCCGGTTCAAGTGTGGGTTGAACAAAGAGATCTCCACTCATTTGACCCTTCACCGGTTTGAAACCATTGACGGTATATTCCAAGCGGCCCTAGAGATTGAAAGGGAACTTAAGGAGAGATCAGCCTTCAAGGCAAGGGTACAAACCCCCTCGGGTTGGCCCAAAAACAAGGACCAACCCGCCCCTACGAAGCTGCCCGAGTCCAAAACAGTCCCTAAGTTCCCTCCGAAACCGGAGGCTCACAAATATCCCAACCCAAAGGGGTTCCAGTGCTTCAAGTGCCAAGGTTGGGGGCATAAGTCCAATGAATGTCTGAACCGGCGCAATGTGATCCTACGAGAAGGGAAAGTGTACTACCTTGGTGAGGAGGTGGTTTACGAAAGGGGGGAGGATGAGGCCGAGCCTCAAGATGGAGAGGGAGCTGAAAATGGGCTGAATGATGATGAATTAGATGGTAGTGAAGATGTCTATCCACAAGAAGGGGAGTGTGTGGTTCCAAACTTTGTGGTTAGACGTGTCATGATTAGTAAGGCGATGGATGACCCGAGTCAATAGGAAAATCTATTCCATACTAAGTGTCTTGTAAAGGGGAGTGTGTGCACCTTGGTGATTGATAGTGGTAGTTGTACAAATGTTGCGAGCCATGCTATGGTAAATTTCTTGAAGCTACCAACTACACTACACACTAGTCCTTACAAGCTACAATGGTTGAACGATTGTGGTGAATTAAAGGTCACAAGGCAATGTGTGATTCGGTTTAAGGTGGGAAACTACCACGATGAAGTGCTTTGTGACGTGATCCTAATGTAAGCATGTCACTTGTTGTTAGGTAGACCATGGCAATATGATAGGTCTACTAAACACGATGGGAGGTCCAACCGGTATATGCTTGAGAAGGATGGCCGAAAGGTCACACTTCACCCTCTTTCACCCTCCCAAGTAAATGAGTGGCATCAAAAGATGAGAGAGTTAAAGGGAAAGGGGAAGGAATCCGTAAAGGGAGAAAAGAGGGGGGATGCCGTAGGTGAGGAAGTAGGGACATCCGAGGCTGTCCCAACGACAAGTGAGATGGAAAACGTAGTGATGTTGGCTAGGAGGAAAGAACTCTTAATGGACCATGATGAGAACAAGCCGATGTTACTTTTGGCCCATTGTTTTAATACTAAACCCACTAATTCTTCCATTTCCCCTTTGATTTCTTGTGTGTTGCAGGAGTATGAAGATGTATTTCCTCAAGAACTTCCGCAAGGATTGCCCCCACTTCGGGGAATTGAGCACCAAATTGATTTGGTGCCGGGTTCACAACTTCCAAACAAACCGGCCTATAGGAGCAATCCCATGGACACTAAGGAGCTTGAAAGACAAGTTGAGGAACTTCTCAACAAGGGATACATCAAGGAAAGCATGAGTCCGTGTGCTGTTCCGGTGCTTTTGGTACCAAAGAAGGACGAAACTTGGCGCATGTGCGTCGATTGTCGAGCCATCAACAAAATCACGATAAGGTATCGTCATCCAATCCCTAGACTAGATGATATGTTAGATGAGCTCCACGGATCTTGTTTGTTTTCTAAAGTGGACCTTAGGAGCGGCTATCACCAAATTCGCATGCAACCCGGTGATGAGTGAAAGACCGCCTTCAAGACCAAATTTGGTCTATATGAGTGGCTGGTCATGCCCTTCGGCCTTACCAATGCTCCTAGCACATTTATGAGGCTAATGAATCATGTAATGAAGCCTTATATTGGAAAGTTTGTGGTGGTTTACTTTGATGATGTGTTGGTGTATAGTAAATCTATTGATGATCATGTAATGCATTTGAGATGTGTGTTTGATGTTCTCCGAAAGGAGAAGCTGTATGCCAACATGGAGAAGTGTTCTTTTGGTGTTGATAAAGTTATATTCTTGGGTTTTGTCGTGAGCTCAAGGGGTGTGGAAGTGGACGATTCCAAGATAAACTCTATTCGAAGTTGGCCGACCCCTAAAACTATTGGAGAAATCCGAAGTTTCCACGGGTTGGCAAGCTTTTATAGGAGGTTTGTCAAAGGATTTAGTTCCATAGCAGCCCCCTTGACCGAGGCAATTAGAAAGGACGGACCCTTTAAATGGGGTGATGAGCAGGCTAGGGCTTTTGAGGCCTTGAAAGCTACGCTCATCTTGGCGCCTTTATTGCAATTGCCCGATTTTGATAAGATGTTTGAAGTAGAGTGTGATGCTAGTAAGGTGGGCATCGGGGCTGTTTTGATGCAAGAAGGTAAGCCCGTTGCTTATTTCAGTGAAAAGCTCAAAGGGGCAACTCTTAATTACTGAACTTATGATTTGGAGTTGTACGCCCTTGTTAGAGCCTTGGGAAATTGGCAACATTATTTGTGGCCTAAGGAGTTTGTGATACGAATGGATCATGAGTCGTTGAAACACCTTAAGAGCCAAGACAAGTTGAATAGGCGTCATGCTAAGTGGATTGAGTTCATCGAGACTTTCCCTTATGTAATTCATTACAAAAGGGGAAAGGAAAATGTTGTTGCCGATGCCTTGTCTAGGAAGCATGTGCTTGTTGATACCTTGTCTTCGAAATTGATGGGTTTTGAGAGCGTGCGGTTGTTGTATCCCGAGGATCCTACCTTTGCTCCTATTTTTAGGGAATGCGAAGAGTGGGGAAGGGACCGTTGGCTTAAGGAGAATGACCATTCCTCCTACTCTCGGTTCGATGGGTATTTGTTCAAGGGGAGGAGGTTGTGTGTTCCTTCTAGTTCTTGGAGGGAATTATTTGTGAGGGAGGCCCATGACGGAGGCCTCATGGGTCACTTTGGGGTAGACAAGACCTCGGAATCTTAGAGGAGAACTTCTATTGGCCCAAAATGCGCAAAGACGTCACTAAAATTTGTAGTCAATGCGTGGCATGCCGGAGTGCGAAATCTCATCTCCTATCTCAAGGATTATACACCCCACTCCCTACTCCCCTTAGGCCTTGGTTGGACATTTCGATGGATTTTGTTTTGGGGCTGCCAAGGACTAGAAAGGGCCGAGATAGCATTTTTTTTATTGTTGATAGATTCTCTAAAATGGCTCATTTTATTCCATGTGCTAAAACCGAGGATGCTCGTAGTGTAGCTTCATTATTTGTTTCACATGTTGTAAAGCTTCACGGGGTACCGAGGACTATTGTGAGCGATAGGGTCTCCAAGTTCCTAAGTCTCTTTTGCAAGTCCATGTGGGGTAGGCTTGGAACGAAGTTACTTTTCTCCACGTCTTGTCACCCACAAACCGATGGCCAAACGGAGGTAGTAAATAGAACCTTGGGGTCTATGCTACGTTCTATGGTTAAAGGTAAACTGTCTTCATGGGAAGATCACCTACCCTTGGTGGAATTTGCATACAACCGGGTAATACATTCGAGCACGGGAATAACTCCCTTTGAATGTGTTTACGGCCTGAATCCCCTTACCCCTTTAGATCTCACTCCTTTGTCTAGTGATCTCATGACCAGCTTAGATGGAAATAAAAGAGCCGAGGCAATGAAGAAAATGCATGAGACGGTGCGGATCAAGCTTGAAAAGAAGAACCAAGAGATTGCAAAAAGGGTAAACAAAGGGAGAAGAAGGCTTGTGCTTGAACCCGGAGATTGGGTGTGGGTGCATCTTCGAAAGGATCGGTTTCCAGCTCAAAGGAAGTCCAAATTGCTGCCAAGGGGTGATGGTCCTTTCCAAGTACTTGAGAGAATCAATGACAACGCCTACAAGATTGACCTTCCACCGGAATATCAAGTGCACAACACTTTCAACGTTGGTGATCTCTCCCTCGTGGATGCGGTTGAAGATGACCAAATGCTGAATTTGAGGTCAAATTCCTCTCAAGATGGAGAGGATGATACGGTTAGGGCAGCCTCCACAGGTACACGGCCTTTCACACGAAGCCAAGCTCGGGAATTACAAAAACTCCAAGCTTTTTTCATGCAAATGGCCGTGTGTGAGTTGGTGATTGAACCAACCAAGGACCTAAACGTTTTTATGTGTGAAGAGAGGTCCTAATGTGTAATAAACTACTCTCCAAGGTTGGCACAAGAAGCAAGGGTGGATGGGTCATTTGATACGGGTACGACCACGAGGATGCATGTTTGTGAGATGTAATAAACCCGAGACTTGGAGTGTGAAAGTGAAGTGCAATTGAGGACTGAAAAGGGGTCCAAAACCGTCCATATAATGCTCTCAAAGGTCACCCACTTGAAGACTTGAGACTAAGGGGTCATTTTGGACATTTCACACCTTGTTTGTAAACTACTATATAAGGAACCTTTTAGGTCATTTGTAAGGCAGACTTGGCTGAATATTGATGTTGTATCACACTTAAAAACATTTCTCTCTTATGAGAAAGGCTCCCATAGCCGAAATCCATGTAACTAGGATTTTCAACTTGAGGGTGGAATCTCTCGTGTTGGATTCATGCTTGGAAACGAAGGTGCTTGAGGAGATTGATGTCCCTCTTGTGTCCACGTAAGAGTGTCGGTGTTGTTATTACATGTATTAAGGGTCTTAGTGTTGGATCTACACTTAGATTCATAGTTATTGTAGTAATCTATGTCACACTACCTATCTTTACATTTTATTGTTGTCATCATTTTGTTGTTGTGTAGTGAACTGTTTTGGGTCCTTTGTTGAATATGGAAATTTGTGTTATTGTTGTTCATATTGTTCATCACGTTTTGTATCTGTTTTGGTGTTAGAATATACTCTTGTATCTTGTATTCTTGTTGTTGGTAGTGAATCCGAGTGTGGTCTCCATCTTGGTCCTCGAATCCTTAAGATTTGCGGACTGTTTTGGAGTTGTTTTGTGTTTCCCTTAGTTTTTCCGTATCATTTGGTATCAAAGCATGGCTTGATCTTGTTCCTACAAGATCAATCTTGGGCTTGCTTGTTAAAAAATTTTTAAAAAAAAAAAAAAAAATGAAATCTGAAAAAAAATTCCAGAAATAGTCAAATCTCCTACCTTTGTGTTCTTGGCCAAAAATTGTGATGTGTTGTTGTATGGGCCGAGATTTTCTTATTTTTTTTGGCTAGATCTTGTAGTATTCTTCTTGTATAGACTGTTTCTAGTGTTGGTTCCTTTCTCACCAACACTAAAGGTGTCAAGATCTAAAGTTTGAGCTTATAATATTGACCATAGTAGTGGTGCCATGTGGCTGGCTGTTTGTTGTTACTTGTTCTTGAGAATTGGTGGTATTGTGTTGTGTTCTTGAAGAAGTTGTTGTTGTGTTCTTGAAGGTTGTTGTGGTGTTCATCTAGTGCTTCATCTTTTCTTACAACTTAAGACAATCAAAAGGGCAATATAGATTCAAAAGGTGAAGATGAAAAGATGTAAAGCTTGTTGTGAGAAACCTTGAACCCAACACTTCCTAGACTAGACTTCTACTTTTTCAGTTTCTCCTCATTCCAAAGACCTTGTTTTGTGGGACTACTCTTTCTTGTTTCAAGAACTTTATTTTGTGGGACAAACCACTTTTTCTTGTTTTAAGAACCTTGTCTTGTGGGACTAGTACAAGACAAAAGTCATCCTTTTAAGAGTGGACTTGTAGAGATTCAAGACTTGTGTTTTCCCTCCAAAACCAATTGTCACCCTTTCCAAATAGTGTGAAGATTTAAAATTTCAGAATTTGTGATTATATTGGGTGGGACCAAAACCAATTACATGCTGCCACATCATCCATTTGCTTCTGTTCACGTCATTAATAAGCTCAAATTTCAGATTTTAGCAGTTTCCTTTTGTTGTTCCTTAGTTTCAATTTTATTGGTTCCAATTAATTAACAACTAGTAATCACCTACTTAGTTGTAGATTAATTATTGTATCCGTTTGTTCGTGTTTACGTTTGTTGTGTACTTTTATCTTTTTCAATTCATTGTTAGTTCTTGACTCAAGTCCTACAAGATTTCGTTTGAGTTTCAAACAAAAATGCATTCCCGGACAAGAGTAGACTCGACACTCAATCACTCATGAAGTACAAGCCGGCTTTCAACACTTGTGAAACCAAGTGTGAGGTAAAACCGAGAGTGAGAGTGTGGTGAGGCATTTTTGATCTAACAAGTTTGTTTGTTTTCCTTGTTTGTTGTGTCTTTTTGTTAGGTACAATGGCTGCCCATAACTTCAATGCCAGATGCGATCGTATCCATGACAATATTGAAGATATGAAATGGCACATTGAAGTTATACGCCAATTGCTACCCAAACTCTACCCACAAAATTCAATTGTCCAAGCACCTTGCGTTGAGAGCTTCTCGAAGGAAGTTGCTGCCCAACTTGTGAGTAAAACTTGTCCACCACTTGAGGATATGTGTGATATGATTAATGAATCTCAAGTGAGTGAAGGATTTAAAGATGTTGGCCAAGGAAAAAGGAGTGAAACCATGAGCCTATGTTGTTGTAAAGATGCTAATGTTTGTTTGGCTCATAGGGTTAATCATGTGCTTGACATATCTTTGAAACTTGATAATGATTCCTTAGAGAGTGAAAGTTCCAAATCTATCTGCGGGTTAGATCATTCACTTTTTAGGCACAATGTCTTGTTTGAAGATAGTTTATTTACTCCTAATGAACCTAGTGGTGCAAGTGATTTTAACAGAATGGCTTGTCTTGGAAGCTATAGCCTATATGCTAACCCACTATGGTGTGACAACATTTCTCCTCAAGATGGAAATCTCTTCTTGGAAGATGAGAGTACTCTTAAGGGTAGGGAATGTTTAGTCTTGAAAAGGAATAGTCAATCGGGTGAAGATGACCATGATTTGCTTGATTACTTGGGAAACCAGAAATATGATTGTTCTTGTAAAAATATTTTTGTGAATGATTCCTTTACTGCCCATGGTGATTTATATATATGTGGGGATTATTCTCTTTAAATAAAAGGTGGTGCATGCTTAGAAATTCCATCTACTTCTACTTTATGTGTTTCCTATATTAAGCGTACTAGTGGTGATGTACTTGAAGCTAGTGAGTACATGCATAAGGACACCATAGCTGAAGTTAGCTTGTGTGACACCTTTCTCTACCCTCTTTGTGCTTATGATATTTCCACTAATGATCTAGAGGGTATGCCTAATTTTGAGGACGACACCTTAGGGAAAAGTGAGAGTGGCCGAAACCCATGTCCATGGATACTTCTCCCATTCGATCCAGGTACCATCTTAGGGTATGGTAGGAGTTGTCTCGGTCCATGCTCATTATTTATTGATTTTCATCCTAGCCACTTCCTTTGTGACATTTGTACTAAGCTTTTCACGATCAACCTAAAGGATTCTTGGTTGTACTTCAAGTGTGTACCACCTTGGCATGATGATGTTATTTATTAGATTGATTTTTGTTGCACTAACCCTAACCCTCATGCCATGAGGATGTGTGCTTGTTTGTCTTTTGTTTTGATTTTGGAAGGTGCGGATTCGAGGTCGAATTCTTTTCAAGAAGGGAAGGATGATACGGGTACGACCAAGAGGATGCATGTTTGTGAGATGTAATAAACCCGAGACTTGGAGTGTGAAAGTGAAGTGCAAATGAGGACTGAAAAGGGGTCAAAAACTGTCCATATAATGCTCTCAAAGGGCACCCACTTGAAGACTTGAGACTAAGGGGTCATTTTGGACATTTCATACCTTGTTTGTAAACTACTATATAAGGAACCTTTTAGGTCATTTGTAAGGCAGACTTGGCTGAATATTGATGTTGTATCACACTTAAAAACATTTCGCTCTTATGAGAAAGGCTCCCATAGCCGAAATCCATGTAACTAGGATTTTCAACTTGAGGGTGGAATCTCTCGTGTTGGATTCATGCTTGGAAACGAAGGTACTTGAGGAGATTGATGTCCCTCTTGTGTCCACGTTAGAGTGTCGGTGTTGTTATTACATGTATTAAGGGTCTTAGTGTTGGATCTACACTTAGATTCATAGTTATTATAGTAATCTATGTCACACTACCTATCTTTACATTTTATTGTTGTCATCTTGTTGTTGTTGTGTAGTGAACTGTTTTGGGTCCTTTGTTGAATCTGGAAATTTGTGTTATTGTTGTTCATATTGTTCTTCACGTTTTGTAGCTGTTTTGGTGTTGAAAACACACCTCTTAATCTTGTATTGTGTGGTTATAGCGAATCCGAGAGTGGTCTCCATCTTAGTCCTCGAATCCTTAAGATTAGTGGACTGTTTTGGAGTTGTTTCGTGTTTCCCTTGTTTTTCCCGTATCATCATTTTACCCCTTTTGTTTGTAGTATAAATAGAACATGTTAGAGAGTTATTCCTTAGTTTTTGAATGCTGATTTTTGTAACCTAAAACACTAAACATTTCCTCTCTCTTCCACTCATAGAAGCCGCCCCTATTATCTCACAAGTAGAGGGATACTTGTGTTGTCTCTTTGGCTAGAAACAAGGGTATTGAGGTCGTTGAGTGCCTCTTGGTCCTCGTAAGAACTTGGTGTTTATATTCATTAGACTTAGGGTCCTCTCTTGATGTTAGGGTTCTTAGTTTCTTGAATGTTATATGTCAAGTTATCTATCTTTCTTTATCTTGTTGTTGTTGTTGGTTTTGTTATCTTAAAGTCTAGTGAAGCCGTGTGGGGCTCTTTTCGATTCACTAGCATTGTTATCTATCTTGTTGTTCTTGTGTTGTGGGCTGAAAAACCCGAAACTTAAACTTGTTGTTCTTGTGTTGTTGGACTGAAATCCGAGCCTACTCGAAGCTCTTGGTGTTGTTGGTTTGATTTTGTATCACACTTTAAACCCTTTGCCCATGCATCAATACTTATTTTATACAATACTTAAGGACTTTAACCATTTAACTAACTCAACACTATACATGACCTCATGGTCCTTATAGGATCCTTCATTGCTCAACCATTTTAATAGGACTTTGCCTTCATTCAATCCATCACGTAATTCAAGTTATTGTCATCAAGACCTTCACAAACTATTCACATTATATTAACAATCCTATACCATATTCTCACTACACTATAGCTCAACACACAATTAAATTTCATCTTGATATCGAGGGAGTTCAACCCCTTATTAATCATTAGCTCAACAAAGTCATGATTTTATAATACATGGGTCAAAATAATTTTACAACATCATTAATCAATTATTCATACTTTTTGCGCTATTTCACTAGTTCAACACATCAACACACGTGACTAGACAATTCACTTAGGCATAAACACCTTATGTGCATAGCTCTATCTAGGCTATTTTCATGTTAGAAATCATAAAGATTATGGTTATGATACAAAATCAAACCAACAACACCAAGAGCTTCAAGTAGGCTCAGATTTCAGTCCAACAACACAAGAACAACAAGTTTAAGTTTCGGTGTTTCAGCCCACAACACAAGAACAACAAGATAGATAACAATGCTAGTGAATCGAAAAGAGCCCCACACGGCTTCACTAGACTTTAAGATAACACAATCAACAACAACAACAAGATAAAGAAAGATAGATAACTTGACATATAGCATTCAAGAAACTAAGAACCCTAACATCAAGAGAGGACCCTAAGTCTAATGAATATAAACACCAAGTTCTTACGAGGACCAAGAGGCACTCAACGACCTCAAAACCCTTGTTTCTAGCCAAAGAGACAACACAAGTATCCCTCTACTTGTGAGATAATAGGGGCGGGTTCTATGAGTGGAAGAGAGAGGAAATGTTTAGTGTTTTAGGTTACAAAAATCAGCATTCAAAAACTAAGGAATAACTCTCTAACATGTTCTATTTATACTACAAACAAAAGGGGTAAAATGACCCATCCGCCCTTGCTTCTTGTGCCAACCTTGGAGAGTAGTTTATTACACATTAGGACCT
Source organism: Capsicum baccatum var. pendulum (assembly GCA_030864225.1). NCBI lineage: Eukaryota > Viridiplantae > Streptophyta > Magnoliopsida > Solanales > Solanaceae > Capsicum > Capsicum baccatum. The sequence goes on along the minus strand of CM061552.1, from coordinate 164,805,471 downwards.
CTCTTCACACATAAAAACGTTTAGGTCCTTGGTTGGTTCAATCACCAACTCACACACGGCCATTTGCATGAACAAAGCTTGGAGCTTTTGTAATTCCCGAGCTTGGCTTCGTGTGAAAGGCCGTGTACCTGTGGAGGATGCCCTAACCGTATCATCCTCTCCATCTTGAGAGGAATTTGACCTCAAATTCAGCATTTGGTCATCTTCAACCGCATCCACAAGGGAGAGATCACCAACGTTGAAAGTGTTGTGCACTTGATATTCCGGTGGAAGGTCAATCTTGTAGGCGTTGTCATTGATTCTCTCAAGTACTTGGAAAGGACCATCACCCCTTGGTAGAAATTTGGACTTCCTTTGAGCTGGAAACCGATCCTTTCGAAGATGCACCCACAACCAATCTCCGGGTTCAAGCACAAGCCTTCTTCTCCCTTTGTTTACCCTTTTTGCAATCTCTTGGTTCTTCTTTTCAAGCTTGATCCGCACCGTCTCATGCATTTTATTCATTGCCTCGGCTCTTTTATTTCCATCTAAGCTGGTCATAAGATCACTAGACAAAGGAGTAAGATCTAAAGGGGTAAGGGGATTCAGGCCGTAAACACATTCAAAGGGAGTCATTCCCGTGCTCGAATGTATTACCCGGTTGTATGCAAATTCCACCAAGGGTAGGTGATCTTCCCATGAAGTCAGTTTACCTTTAACCATAGAACGTAGCATAGACCCCAAGGTTCTATTTACTACCTCCGTTTGGCCATCGGTTTGTGGGTGACAAGACGTGGAGAAAAGTAACTTCGTTCCAAGCCTACCCCACATGGACTTCCAAAAGAGACTTAGGAACTTGGAGTCCCTATCGCTCACAATAGTCCTCGGTACCCCGTGAAGCTTTACAAAATGTGCAACAAATAATGAAGCTACACTACGAGCATCCTCGGTTTTAGCACATGGAATAAAATGAGCCATTTTAGAGAATCTATCAACAATAACAAAAATGCTATCTCGGCCCTTTCTAGTCCTTGGCAGCCCCAAAAAAAAATCCATCGAAATGTCCAAACAAGGCCTAAGGGGAGTAGGGAGTGGGGTGTATAATACTTGAGGTAGGAGACGAGACTTCGCACTCCGGCAGTCCACGCATTGACTACAAATTTTAGTGACGTCTTTGCGCATGTTGGGCCAATAGAAGTTCTCCTCTAAGATTCCGAGGTCTTGTCTACCCCAAAGTGACCCATGAGGCCTCCGTCATGGGCCTCCCTCACAAATAATTCCCTCCAAGAACTAGAAGGAACACACAACCTCCTCCCCTTGAACAAATACCCATTGAACCGAGAGTAGGAGGAATGGTCATTCTCCTTAAGCCAACGATCCCTTCCCCACTCTTCGCATTCCCTAAAAATAGGAGCAAAGGTAGGATCCTCGGGATACAACAACCGCAAGCTCTCAAAACACATCAATTTCGAAGACAAGGTAGCAACAAGCACATGCTTCCTAGACAAGGCATCGGCAACAACATTTTCCTTTGCCCTTTTGTAATGAATTACATAAGGGAAAGTCTCGATGAACTCAATCCACTTAGCATGACGCCTATTCAACTTGTCTTGGCTCTTAAGGTGTTTCAACGACTCATGATCCGTTCGTATCACAAACTCCTTAGGCCACAAATGATACGGGAAAGAGAAGGGAACACAAAACAAACACCAAATCAGTCCACTAATCTTAAGGATTCGAGGACCAAGATGGAGACCACACTCGGATTCGCTACTAACAACAAGAATACAAGATACAAGAGTGTATATTAACACCAAAACAGCAATGAAACGTGATGAACAAGATGAACAACAATAATACAAGTTTTGGATTCAACGAAGACCCCAAAACAGTCCACTACACAACACATACACGATTTGCAAGAAAATAAAGATAGATAGTGAGACCAAGATTATTACAAGATTAAGAAGCAAGTGTATTTCAACACTAACCCCTAATGAATGTAACAATCAAAACCACACTCTTACGGTGACCACCAAGGGAATGAACTAACCTTAAGATCTACCGTTTCCAAGCAAAGATCAATATTGGCTTTTCCAAGCCCTATGCTAAGGATGGCTTTTCCAAGCCCTACAACTAAGGGTGTTACACTCTCAAAAGAGAGAAAATATGTCTTTCAATTCTTAATCTTTCCAAATCTCCCATGAAATGAGCTAAAATGACCTATTTATAGTGTAATACAAAAGAATACAAAAAGACCACTTTGCCCTTAATGATAGGTGCGGCCATGGTGTGTAAATACACCATGTGTAATGTCCAAAATGCCCTTAATTAAGGTCCAAAACCGTGAGTCCTCACTCTTAAATGCTCCAAGCAATCTTCCATACGCGAGATTGCTTTAAGTTACGCTCAAAACGGGTCCTCCATGCATGTTCTTGTATTCTCGAGGTGACCAAGTCTTGAGCCTCTATGTGTTGGCCTCCAAAGATGTCATCAAAAGATAAGATGGCCATTTGTCCCGTATCATCCTCCCCGACCTCGAATCCAAACCTTGCAAAACCGAAGAGAGGACAAACAAATACAAACTCCTCATGGCATGAGGGTTAGGGTTAGCATAACAAATCATCTCAACATGCCAAGGTTGCACATATTTGCAATATAAACAAGAATCCTTTGCAAGGAATATTAAAAACTCAATAAAAGATGTACAAAGGATTTGGTTATAGGATACATCAAGAGTGACACTTTGCTTGTCATGTAGACCAAGAAACAAGTTTGGTGCACCAACATCACCATTTCTAAATTTGGCACCGGGTTCAAATGGGAAAAGTGGCCATAGACACGGGTCTCGACAACACTTCCCTTTCCCGTGGTCTACACCCAAACTAAATGACATACTCTCTACAATAACATACATATGATCCAAAGCAAATAGAGAGTAGAGAAAAGTATCACTCAACTCGACTTCTACTAAGGTGCTCTCATGTGTGTACTCACTACTAGTTTCCCAATAATCACCATGAGTACTCTCAACAATGAAATCACACAAAGTAGAAGAAGGAGTAGCTTTCGCAACTACACATTCCTTACCGTTAAGAGGACTCTCATCTTCCAAGAAGAGATTTCCCTCTTTAGGATGAATATTGTCACACCATAGTGGGTTAGCATATAGGCTATAGCTTCCAAGGCAAGCTATACCATCATTTTCACCACTAGGTTCATTAGGAGTGTTTAAATCATCTTCAAACAAGACATTGTACCTAAAAAGAGTGTGATCTACCTCACGGACAGATTTGGAACAAGCAAGTTCCTCACTCTCTAAATGATCAATATCAAGTTTCAAGGATGTTTCAAACACAATATTACCCCAAGAAGAGCTCTCGGGTTCATTCTCACTTTGATCAACATTTTCAACATCATCACACACTTGAGGTTCATTAATTACATCATACACATCCTCAAGTGGTGGGTAATTTTCACACATAAGTTGATCAACACAAATTTCAGAAGATAATGTACTTTCATTCAACATAATGGTTTCAACACTAGGTGGACATAAATCGATCTTACAAGAAGAGTCTATTCGGTCATCAATAGGATCAACTAGTGTATCCACACTCACAACATGTACATAATCATCAAGTGGCAAAGAAATAATACACTCACATATAGGCAAGCTACAACTCACACTCAATGGGCTACTAGCCACACAATTATCATTCACATGTACAAAAGTGTAAGAGTTTGCCATTTTACCTTGAAGTCCTTGAGTAGATTCTTCTTTGTCATGGTGTGAAGGTCTTCCAAAAGTTTTGGCAGCAACTTTCTTTTGGCATTGTTCTTCTTTGCTTTCCATGTTGCTACCTACATAAATGTCCTTAGAAATAGAAGGACAAACAATGTTAGCATGGTTTGGTGGTAATCTTCTTACTTTGCTCCACACAACCTCTCCTTTTTCCACTCTCGGATTACCACCTTTCACTCCCTTACTCCTCTCAATCTTTTGCCTCTCATAATAATTCGAATTGGAGTAGGTAGGAACTTCTTTTTGCGGCCCGGGCAGAATGTACGTCTCGAGGCAATTTCCCCATCGGTCTCTTACAATATTAGGCCAATTTTGCATATTTGGAACTTTATGTTGTGCAAACCAATCGGCGCCTAAGCTCACATGACCATAGGTTATGGGAAAAACATCACACCACACATCCTCATGGTAATTAAATTGGGAGAAGACAATTTTTACCCTCTCAGTAACCTTAAACCTGTCCAAGAAGTATGGAACAAGTAAAGGCTCACAAAATAACCCCAAGTAATCAACCATGGATGGAACAATGTAGTTTCTATAGTACCTATCATTTAACACAACGAGGCAGCCCGGTATCCCACAAATGGTCACCTTTCCGGAGTGTACACTCCTTCTCGGATCAACATTGTAAAGCACATGAGTACCCCTCGGTTTTGGAGATGCATACCCTCTTCTTCCCATTGGACAACCTACACTATAGCTAGTATAACCATTCACACTATATCGACCTTGATAAGAAGTACTACAAGGTGGAGAATATGACTCTTCACACTCCTCACGTGTACTCTCATCATAGCTCTCTTAAGGTTTGCGAATGAAAGGGTTATACCTAACACCAAATCTAGGTTCGGAGTGGGGAGTGCAAGACTCCTCACATGTCCCAACTTCATCATAAGATCCATCACGAGGTCCTACATCATCTCCAAAGTCACCATAAGCACTAGGCACTTCATTCACCTTATTTTCTCCCTCAAAACAGTAATTTTCAAATCTGCCTATGTTTTGATCATGGCTATTTTCATAGCCTTCGCAATCTCCCTCAACTTCGTAGCCATAAAAACCCTCACTACAATTATAGTCTCCCATATTGTAGTCACAATAATCCCCAGCTATCAAAGTCATATTCCCCTTATATCACCCTTTAAACCTACAAAATAAGCAAACAAGATTAGTAGTAAAGCTCCTCACCAACACTCGTATACACTCACCTTTGTGATTCTCACAATTGGAGCGGCGAATATTGAAAGTTGCTTATACTCCGGTAGTCAATAGGATGTCAATTCTACTTGGTGACCGGAATAGATTCTTGTTTGATCGACTCAAGACACAAAATAAAATTTCCTTACGAACTTTAAATAAAGAAGTTACAACGAATTAAAAATGAGAAAATCTCACAAATAACGAAGACACGAAAGAGAGATTCAACAATTAATCTACAACTAAGTAGGTGATTACTAGTTGTTAATTAATTGGAACCAATAAAATTGAAACTAAGGAACAATAAAAGGAAACTACTAAAATCTGAAATTTGAGCTTATTAATGACGTGAACAGTAGCAAATGGATGATGTGGCAGCATGCAATTGGTTTTGGTCCCACCCATTATAATCATAAATTCTGAAATTTTAAATCTTCACACTATTTGGAAAAGGTGACAATTGTTTTTTTTTGGTAGGGAAAACATAAGTCTTGAAATAAGGAAAAAGTATTTTGTCCCACAACACAAGGTTCTTGAAAAAAGAAAAAAGTAGTCCCACAAAACAAGGTCCTTCAAATAAGGAAAAGCTGAAAAAGTAGAAGTCTAGTCTAGGGAGTGTTGGGAAATGGTTGATAAAGTCTTTTGTGGTTGTAGGAAAAGTCTTTGAGCCACAAGTCTTACACCTTAAATCTTGGATTTATTCCTTGCAAGACTAACATCAATTCACACTCTCTTTCTTCAACTTATAGGATCAACAACCACATTTTCTTCAACAACATATAGAGATGGTGAAGAACACCAAGAACACAAACTTTGAGTCTTGAAGTTCTAAGGTTTAAGTTGGACCCCAAACATCAAAAACACTTTTCCAAGCTTAAAATCCACTACACAATCTCCACAATACACGTTCAAACCTTGAACCAACAACACACCACACGTCCAAGTCTTGAACCCGCAACAACAATACCAACAACTATCGGCCAAGTCCAAGTTCACAATAACAACATCAACAACAAAGGCTCAAATCAAGATATAGACTCAAAAGTGTTAGTGAATAACAATACTAACACTAGAAACACTTAAGACAAGTAAAAATCTCGGCCAAGATACAACAAGAACACAATTTTCGGCCAAGAACACAAAGTGGACAGATTGTTATTTTTCTGAAAATTTCAGTTTTCATTTTTTTTTTTTTTTTTTTTTTTAATTTTCTAACAAGCAAGCCCAAGATTGATCTTGTAGGAACAAGATCAAGCCATGCTTTGATACCAAATGATACGGGAAAGAGAAGGGAACACAAAACAAACACCAAATCAGTCCACTAATCTTAAGGATTGGAGGACCAAGATGGAGACCACACTCGGATTCGCTACTAACAACAAGAATACAAGATACAAGAGTGTATATTAACACCAAAACAGCAATGAAACGTGATGAACAAGATGAACAACAATAATACAAGTTTTGGATTCAACGAAGACCCCAAAACAGTCCACTACACAACACATACACGATTTGCAAGAAAATAAAGATAGATAGTGAGACCAAGATTATTACAAGATTAAGAAGCAAGTGTATTTCAACACTAACCCCTAATGAATGTAACAATCAAAACCACACTCTTACGGTGACCACCAAGGGAATGAACTAACCTTAAGATCTACCGTTTCCAAGCAAAGATCAATATTGGCTTTTCCAAGCCCTATGCTAAGGATGGCTTTTCCAAGCCCTACAACTAAGGGTGTTACACTCTCAAAAGAGAGAAAATATGTCTTTCAATTCTTCATCTTTCCAAATCTCCCAAGAAATGAGCTAAAATGACCTATTTATAGTGTAATACAAAAGAATACAAAAAAAACACTTTGCCCTTAATGATAGGTGCGGCCATGGTGTGTAAATACACCATGTGTAATGTCCAAAATGCCCTTAATTAAGGGCCAAAACCGTGAGTCCTCACTCTTAAATGCTCCAAGCAATCTTCCATACGCGAGATTGCTTTAAGTTACGCTCAAAACGGGTCCTCCATGCATGTTCTTGTATTCTCTAGGTGACCAAGTCTTGAGCCTCTATGTGTTGGCCTACAAAGATGTCATCAAAAGATAAGATGGCCATTTGTCCCGTATCAACAAATAATGTTGCCAATTTCCCAAGGCTCTAACAAGGGCGTACAACTCCAAATCATAAGTTGAGTAATTAAGAGTTGCCCCTTTGAGCTTTTCACTGAAATAAGCAACGGGCTTACCTTCTTGCATCAAAACAGCCCCGATGCCAACCTTACTAGCATCACACTCTACTTCAAACATCTTATCAAAATCGGGCAATTACAATAAAGGCGCCGAGATGAGCGTAGCTTTCAAGGCCTCAAAAGCCCTAGCCTGCTCATCACCCCATTTAAAGGGTCCGTCCTTTCTAATTGCCTCGTCCAAGGGGGCTGCTATGGAACTAAATCCTTTGACAAACCTCCTATAAAAGCTTTCTAACCCGTGGAAACTTCGGATTTTTCCAATAGTTTTAGGGGTCGGCCAACTTTGAATAGAGTCTATCTTGGAATCGTCCACTTCCACACCACTTGAGCTCACGACAAAACCCAAGAATATAACTTTATCAACACCAAAAGAACACTTCTCCATGTTGGCATACAGCTTCTCCTTTCGGAGCACATCAAACACACATCTCAAATGCATTACATGATCATCAATAGATTTACTATACACCAACACATCATCAAAGTAAACCACCACAAACTTTCCAATATAAGGCTTCATTACATGATTCATTATCCTCATAAATGTGCTAGGAGCATTGGTAAGGCCGAAGGGCATGACCAGCCACTCATATAGACCGAATTTGGTCTTGAATGCGGTCTTCCACTCATCACCGGGTTGTATGCGAATTTGGTGATAGCCGCTCCTAAGGTCCACTTTAGAAAACAAACAAGATCTGTGGAGCTCATCTAACATATCATCTAGTCTAGGGATTGGATGACGATACCTTATCGTGATTTTGTTGATGGCTCTATAATCGACGCACATGCGCCAAGTTCCGTCCTTCTTTGGTACTAAAAGCACCGGAACAGCACACGGACTCATGCTTTCCTTGATGTATCCCTTGTTGAGAAGCTCCTCAACTTGTCTTTCAAGCTCCTTAGTGTCCATGGGATTGCTCCTATAGGCCGGTTTGTTTGGAAGTTGTGAACCCGGCACCAAATCAATTTGGTGCTCAATTCCCCGAAGTGGGGGCAATCCTTGCGGAAGTTCTTGAGGAAATACATCTTCATACTCCTGCAACACACAAGAAATCAAAGGGGAAATGGAAGAATTAGTGGGGTTAGTATTAAAACAATGGGCCAAAAGTAACATCGGCTTGTTTTCATCATGGTCCATTAAGAGTTCTTTCCTCCTAGCCAAGATCACTACGTTTTCCATCTCCCTTGTCGTTGGGACAGCCTCGGATGGCCCTACTTCCTCACCTACGGCATCCCCCCCCTTTTCTCCCTTTCCGGATTCCTTCCCCTTTCCCTTTAACTCTCTCATCTTTTGATGCCACTCATTTACTTGGGAGGGTGAAAGAGGGTGAAGTGTGACCTTTCGGCCATCCTTCTCAAGCGTATACCGGTTGGACCTCCCATCGTGTTTAGTAGACCTATCATATTGCCATGGTCTACCTAACAACAAGTGACATGCTTGCATTGGGATCACGTCACAAAGCACTTCATCGTGGTAGTTTCCCACCTTAAACCGAATCACACATTGACTTGTGACCTTTAATTCACCACAATCGTTCAACCATTGTAGCTTGTAAGGACTAGTGTGTAGTGTAGTTGGTAGCTTCAAGAAATTTACCATAGCATGGCTCGCAACATTTGTACAACTACCACTATCAATCACCAAGGTGCACACACTCCCCTTTACAAGAAACTTAGTATGGAATAGATTTTCCCTTTGACTCGGGTCATCCATCGCCTTACTAATCATGACACGTCTGACCACAAATTTTGGAACCACACACCCCCCTTCTTGTAGATAGACATCTTCACTACCATCTAATTCATCATCATTCGGCCCATTTTCAGCTCCCTCTCCATCTTGAGGCTCGGCCTCATCCTCCCCCCTTTCGGAAACCACCTCCTCACCAAGGTAGTACACTTTCCCTTCTCGTAGGATCACATTGCGCCGGTTCGGACATTCATTGGCCTTATGCCCCCAACCTTGGCACTTGAAGCATTGGAACCCCTTTGGGTTGGGATATTTGTGAGCCTCCAGTTTCGGAGGGAACTTAGGGACGGTTTTGGACTCGAGCAGCTTCGTAGGGGCGGGTTGGTCCTTATTTTTGGGCCAACCCGAGGGGTTTTGTACCCTTGCCTTGAAGGCTGATCTCTCCTTAAGTTCCCTTTCAATCTCTAGGTCCTCTTGGAATATACCGTCAATGGTTTTAAACCGGTGAAGGGTCAAATGAGTGGAGATCTCTTTGTTCAACCCACACTTGAACCGGATGATGTCGTGACTGATTTGCTCCCCACGATGATCAAGTTTCAACATGAGTTGTTGGAACTCGTCAAAATAGGCCATCACACTCTTGCCTCCTTGCTGCAAGCCATATAATCTAGCGAGCTACTCATGACGATATCTCTCGGGAAGGTATCGTTGTCTCATCAAATACCTCAACCGATACCAAGGTGGTGGCTGCCCATCCACTAATTCATTACTAAATCGTTTAACATACTACCACCAAGTGTTAGCATAGCCCTCGAGGTGAGCTATAGCGTAGCAACTCTTCTTTTCTTCTTAGATGTCATTAACTTGGAAAACTTTGTCACAAGCCGATTCCCAAGTGAAGTAGGTCTCGGGGTCACTTTCACCCTGAAAAATGGGTAGGCTCAACTTGATGGTGTCGATGCCTACGTCTCTCTCTTGGTGTCGGTTTCCCCTATCTCCATACCCCCGGTATCTCCTAGGTTCTCCTCGACCCCGTCTTAACTCCTCCTCCCTCATATAAGCATCATCAAAGGCTCCATCTCCTTCATACTCCTCTCTACCGTATCCTTCAAAGTGGGCTGGCCGGCCTTGGCCGTTTTGATTCGGAGGATTTGGAATTTGCGGTCTTTGGGTTAATGGAGCTTGGAATGGAGGGTTCGGATTTAGTGGAGGTACTTGGCGTCCAAATCCCTCTTGTGGAATTGGAGGGGCTTGGAAATGTAGTGGTCTAGTGGAGTCTCGGTTTGGAGGAAAATAGGTAGTTTGGCTTGCGGTATTTAGTGGTGCTTGGGGTGCATTTAGCATTTGGTGGACTGTTTCGGGGGTGATGGTTGCGGAGGAGGTCCTATCATGACCATTGGTAGATACATGTAGAGGAGTAGAAGGACGAGAGTTCCTTTGACTCTCCACTTGTTCTAGTCTCCCACTAATAGTCGACACTTCCCCCCTTATTGCTGCCAAGTCCCCTCTCACGGCCCCAAATTCCGAATTCAACCTTTCAAGTGTCCGGGTAACGGCCTCAAGAGTGACCCTCATAGAATCAAGGGCATTAGTATCCACATTATGAGACGTAGCCCCTTCCATTGTCAAGGTATTATCCGCTTTAGTTCACCACAAGTTCGTGTTCCACAAGTGTTGTATAATTGGCTCGTAACCGTGAGATTTTTAAGGTATGAGTAAGCTCTTATCCGGAATGTATTCTTGTTTGAAGACTCAAAGAATTCTTGCCGGACTAGAGTCAAAAATCAGCAATTCGTTCAAAAGAATAAAAGCACTCAAATAATCGTTGACACGAACAAACGGTTCAAGGAACTAGTTGACAACCTAGTAGGAAGGTACTAGTTTGTTAATTAGTTCTAGGACCAAGTAAGGGAAACCAAGGATCAACAATTAGCAACCAAAGAATATCCTAAGTTGAGCTTATAGCGACGTGGCAGCATGCAATGGTCCCACACGTTCTTCTTCTTTTTTTTTTTTTTGTTTCGTGTTAATATTCACACAACTTGTTATAGTTTGCAAAGTGTTTTGGTGGGAAAAATAAAAATCTTGTAGTATTTCACCCTTTTCAAACTCAAGAAAGTGGGGTTTGGTTGACTAATCCCACAAAACAAGGCTACTTGAATTAGGGAAAAGTGATTGACAAGACTAAAAGGTGATGGGTGCAAGTCTTTCACAACAACTTTATAGCTTGTCTTACCACTTGAGCACACAACAAGATGAACAAGGTGAACAAGTTCAAAAGATGAACACCTCAACAAACTTCATCAACTTCTTTAGCACATAAACACACAACCACCGATTTTTTTTTTTTTTGGTTATCAACACATACAACTTTCGGCCACTTCAAGTCACTACACAATGTTCAAGTTTTCAAGCTCAACTTTTGGATCTAGACACTTTAGTGTTGGTGAGAAAGAAACCAACACTAGAAACCCACTAAACAAGCAAAATAACACCTAGATCTAAACATACAACATCATTCTTGGTTTTCAACTTTTAATGGACAGATTTTTCAGCATTTCTTTTTGGTGTAGCTTGTTTAAGCCATGAACTAGCCCAAGATGGGTTATGTTGGAACACAACCGGTCTTGCTTTGATACCAAATGATACAAAATCAAACCAACAACACCAAGAGCTTCAAGTAGGCTCGGATTTCAGTCCAACAACACAAGAACAACAAGTTTAAGTTTCGGTTTTTCAGCCCACAACACAAGAACAACAAGATAGATAACAATGCTAGTGAATCGAAAAGAGCCCCACACGGCTTCACTAGACTTTAAGATAACACAATCAACAACAACAACAAGATAAAGAAACATAGATAACTTGACATATAACATTCAAGAAACTAAGAACCCTAACATCAAGAGAGGACCATAAGTCTAATGAATATAAACACCAAGTTCTTACGAGGACCAAGAGGCACTCAACGACCTCAAAACCCTTGTTTCTAGCCAAAGAGACAACACAAGTATCCCTCTACTTGTGAGATAATAGGGGCGGCTTCTATGAGTGGAAGAGAGAGGAAATGTTTAGTGTTTTAGGTTACAAAAATCAGCATTAAAAAACTAAGGAATAACTCTCTAACATGTTCTATTTATACTACAAACAAAAGGGGTAAAATGACCCATCCGCCCTTGCTTCTTGTGCCAACCTTGGAGAGTAGTTTATTGCACATTAGGACCTCTCTTCACACATAAAAACGTTTAGGTCCTTGGTTGGTTCAATCACCAACTCACACACGGCCATTTGCATGAACAAAGCTTGGAGCTTTTGTAATTCCCGAGCTTGGCTTCGTGTGAAAGGCCGTGTACCTGTGGAGGCTGCCCTAACCGTATCAGGTTACTCATGACCATCATGTTGACCCACATAAAACAAGTACCCATATATACAAATCATCACTAATAACTGATAACCCTCAACATACACATCACTTTAATTCAAGGCGGTCTTCATTAATATATTTACCCAACTTTGGAGTCAGGTTAAATCCACGAGGAACAATGTGACTAGAAATTAAGTTAATTCGAAATAATGGATACTTGTTAAATTCAAAGAGATATTATAAAAAGATAAAAATGCAGGGTGAGAATTTTACTAACACTACTGTTTCATTTTGGGATTTTCTAGTATTAATTTGGGGCCATAAATAATTAGAGTTTAGTCAATTATGAACATGTCTTGGGATTATGCTTTCCTAAGGGCAACATATGCATGGCTGTGTGATAACTTGATGTAATTCTAAGTGTTGGCGATGTGGTAGGCTAGGTAAGGAATCCTCAAGGCTAGTTTGTCAACAAAACCCCAAAGGTGTCACTCATTGGCACTTTCTTTTACATAATGGGTGCTTCAATCAAAACCACCTAATACCTTAATTAAACACCCTATTTCTAGGATTGTTCCTTAAGTTTAGTAAACTTCACAATGGCCCTTATGTGTAAGTTAGTGAAGATTAGTCAAGGATGCTCATAAATTGTCTATTATTGCTTTTGTTCCCACATCCCTCTTTCACAGATGATGTGGGTCCCTAAATTTCACCAAACACCTCTGTCAAGGATGGCTTGATATTTCAAGAGCTTGGAATTTTCATCCATCAAATCCATTTAGGTATTTGGGGCTTTCACCAAAAAATCCCAAACAATTTGCTCAAGCAATAGTAGAATCCAACACCACAAACTAGTAAAAGCACAAAAAAATCACATTCCACTCATATTTACACCATATTCTAGCATAATACCAAGAGTAAAAACTAACTACTCATACGATAAATAAGTAAAGATTTTACCCAAAATCTCCATTGATTTGATTTGGGAAAATCTAAGTGAATATTACATCAAACTATGAGACCTAACAAATCATCAATGGGAGTTCACTAACTCATAGCTTGGAAGTGACTCCAAGATATTCTTCACCCAAAATTTATACAATATTGTCCTCTCTAAAAATAGAGGCTACAAACCTTCAAACAAAACCAAAAAGTTAGGGAAGAAGGAATATGATAAATGATTAGGGTTTGAGCCTTCCTTTTGTCAAATTTGGGATCAACCACGTGAATGTAGATTTCTTCCCTTGGCATGCATTTCTCCTTTAGACCGCGATCCCACAGACTTGGCTGCGACCGCGATTAGCTCACACAATCAAGGTAGGTTGACCTATTGACTGATTGCGATCGTGGTCCTCAGACCATAGTAAATGTGTCCATGTCTACTCCAGTTCTTCAGTTGTACTTTCTTGATATTAGTGCATTTAATCACAATTATGTGTAATTTATTAGATCAAAATATGGTAGTACGCATAAATGTTGAGTGAAAATGAGTGGAAAAATCACCACTCATCAACAACATGTATAAACACAAGTCTAAGAAAGATTCAACAATATTCATTATTAGGAAAACAACCCTTTTCATTTGATTTCAAAATAACCATGTACACTTACTAATACAAGTGTAAAATATATGGTTTTATAGTTATTTAATAAGGGAAAGAGTTACATGCTTTAGACAATTTGATTCACCATGAGTCCTGACTTCACTTTGTTCCTATATGGACACACATGAACCCTAGCCTGCAATCCTTCAAAAATTATGTTCGAGAGAGAGTTTTGGATGTTTGATCCACTCAAAGTTTGTTTAAGGAGGCCTTATACACTTATATAGTGTAGTGAATTAGGTTTTAAGGCATGGGAAATAAGTGAAAGGCCCCTAGTATAAAGCTATAAAATAAACCCATGCAGGGGTACGATTCACGTTATGAATCGTACCCTTGCATACGGGTGGTACCCCAACTCATACCCTTGGCTTCTCCAAGGTCACCTATACTATTAAGGGTACGATCACACACTTTTGAGTTGTATCCAAAGGTTTCCTGCTGTGGCCATAGAATCAGCTCGAGTAGTCAAGCGACAGTGACGGTTTTGGGACTACGACCCCCATGCCCAGCCCTTAGAGCCAATCCTTTTCCCAATGTAATGGATCTATTTTGCCAACATGCCTTGCCAACATTATTTTATTGATCAGAGGTTGTTCAACTTGGATACCTAATTCGGTTATGAGTACAACCGAGCATGGACAACATATGGTCCTCCGACTCAACTCCTGACTTATTTACACCACCCATACCAAAAATAGTTTACTTAAGTGAGGACTTCCCACTATACGATTATGTTTTGTAAGACTCATATTATTAGGGTACGACTGAGAAGGAGGTCACTCATACCTTACACATTGAGTAACCTTCACCACATTTCCTAGGATATGATAGGGGAGGGGAAGGAGTATATGACTCATATCCAAGTGGTAAAACTCATACCCCTAGTTGTACCCGTCCTAATGACATCAAATGGAGAGTTTCTTTCAATGGTTCAAAGTCTAGGTGTTTCAATTCTCCACCACTTGGATCATTTGTCCGCGAATGAAAGGTAGGTCAAGTGATAAAAACAATTTAACACATTATTATATATCAAACAAACCCTTGAACTAGTTAGAAAAAGCATAAAACTAGGCTATAACACAAATCATGCTCATTATCAATCAATCTTTCACTTCATCGTCTATTATCAAGACACTTGTTCATTGCAAAAGCATAGGACTTAGACCCTTACTTATCAACACTTACTAATTTCACAAATTAGGGACTTCAACCCATCGACTTATCAAGGATACTTTCTCAATTCAAGGATTAGTGACTCGAACCCTTCGTTTAACAAAGATGAATCAACTAAAGATACTAGGGACTTAAGCCCATAACAACAAGGACACATAGTTTCAAACAATTAGGGACATGAACCCATGGTCTAACAATACACAAATAAACTCAACACATTTGGGACTTTAACCTATTTTCTATCAAAGAGATAAATCAAAGAAAGCAGATCAACACATACCTCCATCATAAGTTTCCAAAATAGGAAACAAATGTGGATTCTTGGACATCATGTACTCTTCCGCTCCCACGTAGTTCTCTTGGACTTTTTGTTCATCCATAGAACTTTCAATGATGCCCCCTCTTTCGTTCTCAACTAGAGAACTTTCAAAGAGTCTGAGATATAAATATCACTCAAGGGAATAACCAATGATGGATCACCCAAACTTTTCTACAATTTAGAGACATGGAAAACTAGGTGAATGTAGTTCATACTAGAAGGAAACTCAAACTCGTAGGCTACACTTCCAACCCTCTTCCAAATCAAGTAAGGTCTAACACATCAAGGACTAAGCTTCCCCTTTCTACCAAATCGTATCACTCCCTTCATGGGAGATACTTTTAAGAATACCCAATCGCCAGTACTAAACTCTAAGTCCCTACATCTCATATCCGCATAGGACTTTTAGCTATTTTGAGCGGTTTTCAATCTATCGCGAATAACCTTTACCTTCTTTAAGGCTTGGTGAACTTAATTAGGGTCAAGAAACTTACCCTCAAAAACTTGGTACCCCTTAATAGGAGATTAACATCTCCTACCACTCAATGCCTAAAAAGGGGCCATGCCAATAATAAAGTGGTAAGTATTATTATAGGCAAACTCAATCAAAGGTAAGTGGTCATACAAACTACCACCATAATTAATCACACAAGCTCGTAATATAGCCTTTAATGTTTGGATGTTCCTTTCTTCTTTCCTATTCATTTGTAGGAGGAAAGTGGTACTAAGGAATACTTTAGTACCCAAACCATTTTGGAATGACTTCCAAAATTAGGATAAAAATGGAGGATCATGATCTAAGATAATAGAAACTAGAGTATCGTGTATCTTTATGATCTTCACAAGATACAATATAGCATAATCTTCTATCGAGTAATATATCATCACATGCAAAAAGTGGGCAGACTTGGTCATTTTATCAACAAAGACCCAAATAGAGTCACATTGATTTTGAGATCTAGGATGATCGGTAATGAAATCCATATTAATCGCATCCTGCATCCATTCGGGCAACATAATTTCTTAGTACAACCCATCGGGCCTTATGCGCTCAAGTCTCACTTGTTGATATACTAAACACTTGGCCACATAGCTAGCCACATCATATTTTATATTACTCCACCAATAGAACTCTTTAAGGTCGTGTTACATCTTAGTGTAAATAGGGTGAATAGCATAACACGATTCATGAGCCTTGGCCATGACCCTTTCCCTCAATCCTTCAACATCGAGAATACATAGTCTAGTTTGGTATCTCAAGATACCATTACCACCAATCACAAAATCTGCAACTTTGTGTTGATCCACATTAGCCTTGATCTTCATCAAGTCGGGGTCCAATGCTTGCTTCTCTTTATCTTAAAGAGATGACTGGATTCCAAAAGAACAAAAACACCACCATCTTTAGAGTCCGCAAGTTGAACTCAAAGATTATACAAATGGTGAACATCCTTCACCAATACCCACTTATCTTCATTTACATGGGACAAACATGCATGGAAAATCTACTTAGAACATCGGCGACTATATTCTGTATACTGAGTTGGTAATAAAGACTCATATCATACTCTTTCAATACTAGAGCATCCTTCTTTGTAAGAGATTTAACACTTTTTGGGTAAACACATATTAGAGACTCTTATGATTGGAAAAGATATTCACATGAACCCCTAAAGATAATGCCACCAAATCTTTAACACAAAAACAATTGCTAAGAACTATAGGTCATGAGTAGGGTAGTTCTTCTCATGAACTTTCAATTTCCTAGAAACATAAGTCAACACCCTACCATAGTGTAGCAACTTGCAATCCAAACCGATATGAGAGACATCAAAATATACCACAAAACCATCTCTACCATCAAGCAAGGTCAAAACCAGACCTGAAGTAAACTTATCTTTCAACTTCTCAAAACTGCCCTCGTGTGTATTAGATCGTAAGAACTTGACCTTCTTTTGGGTTAACTTGGTCAATGGGTTTGCTATAGTAGAGAAACTCTCTACAAATATTTTATAGAAACTGGCTAGACCCAATAAGCTCTAAATATCGGTTAGATTCATATGTCTAGGCCAGTTCTTAACCTCCACAACCTTTTAAGGATGTACCATGATCCCTTCACTAGAGATAATGTGACCAAGATAAGATATGGATTTCAACCAAAACACATTCTTAGAGAACTTGGCATATAAACGACGATTCTTCAAAGTTTGTAACATGGCACAAAGGTAATGTACATGATCCACCTCACTCTTAGAATAGACTAAGAAATCATCGATGAAGACAATGACGAACATGTAAAAGGACGGACGGAAGACCCTATTCATTAAGTCAATGAATGCTGATGGGGCATTGATAAACCCAAAAGACATGACACGAAACTCATAGTTACCATACAAGGTTCTAAAGGTAGTATTAAGGATATCTGCCTCCCTAATATTAAGCTGATGATAACCCAATATAAGATCAATCTTGGAGAAACACTTCATACCCTAAGTTGATCAGACAACTCATTGATTCTAAGAAATGAATATTTATTCTTTATGGTCAATCTATTCAACTGACTATAATCAATGCACACACTGAGGGAACGATCCTTCTTTCACACGAATAATATGGGAGAACCCCATGAAGACACATAAGGGTGGATAAAACCTTTATTTAAAAGGTCTTTCAATTACTCCTTAAGCACTTTTAGCTCATCCTCAGCCATTCTATATGGAGGGATGGAAATTGGACGAGTGTACAGAACAAGATAAATCCCAAAATAAGTTTCCCTATCGAGAGGAACATCATTAAGATCTTTAGGAAACACCTTTGAACTTACTAACCATGGGAACAGATTCGAGAGAAGGATTTTTTGAGTTAAAATCTTTAACTCAATCCAAATAATACAAATACCCCTATGAAATCAACTTTTGGGTCTTTAGATAAGAAATGAATATTCCCTTAGGCAATAGGGAACCACCTTCACATATAATGACCAGCTCATTAGGGAATTTGAACATGACCCTACGGTTTTGACTATCTTAGGAAGCATAGCAAGAGTACAACAAATTCATCCCCAAAATGACATCAAAATCAACCATGTCCAACCCTATCGTGTCTACAAGAGAATCCCTACACCAATTGATATCTCACACCCCTACAGACCCTTCTAATAATCATAGGGTCACCAAACGAGGTAAAAGTAAAAAAGGAATTGATAGAGTCTTAAAACCACAATCAAGATGCACAGCCACATGTGGGGTCGCATAAGAAAAGGTTGACCCTTGATCAGGTAAACATTACACATCACAGTATAGAAGTCTCAACATACCTATGACAACATAAGGAGACACCTTAGAATTATGGAGAGTAGCAAGTGGATACCATAAATTTTGGCAAGAACCGATGCAAGAAACAGAAGACGAGGTAGAGAAACAACTATTAAGTGTGGGAGTAGATGAGTAGAAATAGGGGACATGTTGTCCCGAGAATCTTCTAGAGAAGGGAACTCACACTGCATGTTGCCGATCTGACCACAACTAAAACATCTATTTCTCCCCTCCTTACAATGACAATGATGACTCTAACCACAAAATCTATAAGGAGGGTAGGTTGGAGCCAACTATGAACCATTAACCTAGAATTGGGGACCCTGTGCCTGAGACCCAACAAAAAACAAAGACCGATGACCACCCCAAAACTTTGGGTAATTGGAGAAAACACTAGCCAAGGAGATTGAACTCGATCTCCCCCACTTTTTCTGTGGCCACTTGCCACCATCACTACAACTATGCTAAGAAGGACTAAATTTCTTTCCTTGCCTCTAACTATGCTCAATTTGGTTATTTTTCTCTTCTTTCAGTTGTTCTATATACACAATCAACCTAGAAATATCCACATTCACAATCAAGAAAGCCATATTTCTCTCAAGGACTAACTCACGAGACAATCTCGAGATAAACTTATGCATTCTAGCAGTTATGCTAGAAACAATCTTGGGGGCATACCATGACAATTTATGGAATTTCAAGGTATACTCTTAAATAGACATCCTCCCCTTTTTCAAGTTCACAAACTCTACCACCTTTGCCTCCCTCAACTCTTATGGAAATAAGCAGTCTAAGAAAGCCTCAGAGAAGTATTCCCATATGGTGGGACTGGAATCAAACCCTCTATAAAACTCCTACCCCTCGTACCATTGGTATACTACATATTTCAATTAGTAGGAAGAAAAATCAAAAGCCTCATTCTTCGAAGAATGCATGATTTAGAATATCTTCTTCATTTCATCTATAAAGCCTTGAGGATCTTCCTCAACTTTTGTACTGGAGATCACAGGAGGGATCAAACTCATAAATTGGCCAATTCTTATGGTCATAAATGAAATGGTAGCCGGATCACAATGCTCTAATAGAGAAGATACCAATTAAGTCATGAGGTTGATAGAGCAATAAAACTTGACATTAGTAGCATCCCTTTGAGGTAACATAATAGTAGGGTCACTCTCATAGTCGAGATTTGTAAGGACAAGTGGAACCCCACCAATATGGTCGAATATCGCAGCCCTAGCTCAGGTTCAAAATGAAAATCTTGGATGAGTTTCTTCTATATGGCCCTCAATTAGGGCAGAGGTCTTTGCCTGAACCTTAAATCTCTATGGAGGCAAGATCTAAAAGATAGCAAATGGAAACTAGACAAATCCAAGAACTTAGACTTAATAGCTTGAGATCGAAACACAAAGAAGGGAAAAAATTCCGAAAATAACTCCAAGCCCCTCTTTATAAATGTAGCACACTTCACACCCATAAAAGAGACTCTATTCGACAAGGTATTATGATCACCCAACTAACCATGAATCTAGGATCTGATACCAAGTTGACATGCCTCGAAACTAATCCATGTCGTATGGACATCCCAATCCCACATGACCCAAAGGTCTCCCCTATAACCCATTATAGTCATCATATCCATCACAAGGGTTGGGTGAATCCAAACCATATAAAAAGATAGTGGAAATACTACTAGAAGTTATAACTTAACAATATCTAACCATTTTATAAATATCAAAACACTAGCTAATATACCCAAGTCCACAGTCATCCACAATACCTTTATACAAACTGATGTTTAGAAGTATATGTGTCAGGAAAAGCCCCCTACAATAGCCAAACCAAATCAAAATTGGACTAAGTCCAAAGATAGTGGACCAAGAATGAATGCCTTCCTAAATAAGGAAGCTAACCCCTCCATTGTCATTGCATAAACCACTTAGATCACCTAATCAATGTGGAGGAAGAGAAGATGATACACAGGCCCCTATATCACGTGGGGACATAGCATCCAGTGATAATTAAAAGTTGGAGCACTAGCGTGTAACTCAAGGATAAGGATAATATGCATAATTATTCAATAACAAGTCTATATATCATATTCAATCATATCGACACACTTACATTTCATATAGGAATATCCTATGCTAATCAAGAAATCAAGGCTCAAAAACATTCTTTAATATTCATTTATTAGATATGAAGTGGGGGACTCCGACCCTCCACACTTATGGATTTAAGAATTTCTCATTAAGTAGAGGACTTTAACAAAATTAACACATTTATAAGCCAAGGACCTTAACTACATATATAATAATTCAAATAAGGGACTCTAATTGTATGCACATTCATTTAGGCAAGGGACTCCAACCTCATGCCCATTCATTAGACAAGGGTCTCTAACCTCATGCCAAGGGACTCTAACTGCAAGTTGTTTCATTCGGCGAGGTACATTGAATTTAAGAGATATCTTTATATAAGAGACTTTAACCTTGAGTAATATCATTGGGCAAGGGACTCCAACCTCAAGCCAATTCATAAGGCAAGGGACTTCAACTGTGAGCCATTTCATAAAGCAAGGGACTTCAACCTCAAGCCATCACAACTATCATTAGTTGACATTGGGACTTTAACCTATTTTCCTATGCATCAACACTCATTCTATACAACACTTAAGGACATTAACTATTTAACTAACTCAACATTATACAAGACCTTATGGTCCTTATGGGAGCCTTCATTGCTCAACCTTTTCAATAGGCCATTGCCTTAATTTAATCCATTATGAAATTTAAGTTATAGTCATCAATAACCCCACAAACTATTCACATTACATTAACAATCCTATACCATGTTCTTACTAAACTATAACAGAATAAATAATTAAAGTTCATCATCATATTAAGGGACTTTAACCCCCTATTTATCTTTAGCTCAACAAGGTCATCATTACACAATACATGGCTTATAATACTTTTACAATATCATTTATAAATCATTCATACTTGTTAGGATATTTCCCTAGTTCAACATATCACCACATCTGACTAGATAATTCACTTAGACATTTTCACAAACACCTTTTGTCCATTCCATTAACAAGGCTATTTTTATAGTAGAAATCATAAAGATTAGGATTACTCTAGACCCTAATGTTAACCCTCATAGACAAATGATCTTCAATAACATGTATTAACACAAGTGAAAGAAAGATTCAACATTATTAAAAATTAGGCAATAAAACCTTTTCATTTGATTTCCAAATAACCATGTACACTTACTTATACAAGTGCAAAATGCATGGGTTTATAGTTATTTAACAATTGGAAGAGTTACGTGCGTTAGGCAACTTGATTCACAAAGAGTCTTGACTTCTGTTTGCTCCTAGATGAACATCCTTGAACCATAGCCTCCAATCCTTCACAAATTATGTTTGAGATATAGTTTTTGATGTTTGATACAGTCAAAGTGTGTTTAAGGAGGCCTTATAAACTTATAGAGTATAGATACTTATGATTTAAGGCATGTAAAATAACCATAAGGCCCTTAGTTAAAAGCTATAAAATAAACCCATGCAGGGTTATGACTCACCTTATCCACCGTACTTTAGGGTACGAGTGGTACCCCGACTCATACCCTAAGCTTCTCCTAGGTAACCTACACTATTAAGGGTAGGATCACACGCACTCTAGTTATATCCAAATGGTATAACTCAACCCTTTCTCGAATACACCATCCACACCCAAAACTATCAACACATTCTAGGACTTCCCTCTATATGATTATATTGGTTACGACTTGTATACATTGGGTAAGATTTAAGAAGGGGTCACTCATACCAAGGACATTGAGTAATCCTCACCATGCTTCCTAAGATACTTGAGAGGAAGAAAAAAAGGATACAACTCATATCCAAGAGGTATGACACGTGCCATTAGTCATACAAACCCCTGTAACAAGAAATTGAGAGTTTTTATGAATGGTTCAAAGTCTAAGTGTTTAGGTTATATGGGTTAAGTGTAATTCCCTGAATTGACCATATTACATGTAGCCACATAAAGTGGAGATACCATAAGATTAAGGGATTCCTATGTACCCTCCGCTGTTCATGATATATATGTACAATGCACTTAGAGGATTCCATATACCTCTTAGTATCATATTTAGTCACTATTACCAACTCTCATATTGGAAATCATGAGTTTCCAATGCCCGTTCTTTAGATTCATGCCTTCACGGTTTGCTATCACAACCCACCATTACTACCTAGTTAAAACCATTACCATCAAACCAAACTATTATTCCATTATTATTACCTAGGTTGTGAGTAGTGGTATCGTCATATTGACTATAACTTGCAAGCAATGTCCTTAGCCAACCTTTTCATGTAAAGGGATTCCTATGTACCAATACATTACATTATCAAGTTAACCTGGGGGAATTCTAGGTACCCCAAAAGTGGTGCATTATTATGTTTCCTTGGGGGAATCCCATGTTCCCAACAAGTTATTCATTAATGTATTTACTAGGTGGACTCCCTTGTACCCCACATGGAAATTTAATTAACCGTAATGATGAAAACCAAAACTTACAATTTAACAATTCAAGACCATTTAAACTATTTATACCATTTAGGGTTTCATTACAAAACCATATAACACAATGGTTCCATTAAAACTCCAATAATATAGCAAAAATATTATCATAGGCATTTTATCAAATATTTTAGTGGCATAGTTTTTCCAAAACCAAATCAAATTGCCAATTTACCATTGACATGCAACAAATTGTCCCAACCTCCAATAAACCATTTAAAAACAGAATGAAAACATAGGAAAACCACAACCTACACTTTAAAACAAAAACCCCAACATATATTTGAAAACCCTAAACCCATACAATAATCATACCATGAATATATTGTATAAAACATGCCTTTATTTGGAACTAATAGTGAGGGAGGAGTACATGCTTTATATTATGAAGATGATGAAGAGAAATCACCTACACTAACCCCAAATTTATTCTGCAGATGAAACCTCAGCATTTCTTTATCCAAGATCGTTAGAGAGAATTATAGAGAGTTTCTAAGTTTTTATGATTTGAATAATAGGGTAAATAATGTCCCAAAAGAGTTATAAGTCATTGGGACTTAAAAGGTTTTGTGTAGAAATGTCCTTATTACCACCAACATAAATTGTTTAAAATTCCCATCAAATTGCATGAGTCCCACATAGCAGTCGTGCCCTTTCATACGAGTGGTACTCAACACTCATACCCTAGAACTTCATCATGGACCAAATACTATCCAATATATGACGTACCCAAATCAAGTCTTACCAATCCATAAAGTTAATACACCCAAACTGCATTTCTATGAAAATAGAATCGAAGGATGTTTGAACACTTTCTACCATATGAGTTAATTGTACGACTCGTATGCTATCTTACATCTCGTACGCTATCTTACATCTCATGATGACACACTCGTACTTAGATCCAAGTAAAGTTACTACTTCTCAAATTAAGTGAATGAGAAATCTAAATTATACAAACCTCTACCCTCCATACAACTAGTACCCAACCTAGTCTTATCCATTCTAGAACCCAAACCAACCCACTAACCAATACTTATTAGAATATGACCAAGAGCATATCAACTATATCATATCATAGGACTAGGACTATAAGACCCCAAAAAATTCTCTCATAGTCTGAGCCTTAGAGCCTGTTCAGTGAAGTGTAAATCAAACTCAAAAACTTGCGAAGTGTCTTTGCAAGTGAGAAATAATTTAAAAAATGTAGAATTTCCCTAATATCAAATTTTATTCATATAGATAATTTAATACTCTTTCTATCGATATGAATTTTGTCAAAATCCGGCATTAGATGAACAAGTTATGGTCATTTTACTGAAAGCATGTCTTATGTTTATCACTTGATTATGATTACTACGTGTTTGAAGAAATGATTTAATGATTGTGATGGGGAATGAATGTCCATGGTCATGAGCAGTTATGTTTTGCTTTTATCTTATCGAGTCCTGGGGGAATTTATACCCAACCATTTTGTTGCAGTCTAGAGCTAGTGTCAGTTTTCACGATAACCTCAGTCAAGCCATAATTCTCAGAACTCAGTAAGTTATAGAAATCTGTATTCTCAGGTAGATGCAGAAATTAAGTAGTCTCAGTAATCTCAGTATCGCTAATATTCTAGCCTCAGTTCAATACTCAGCTCGGATCTAATAGTATTCAAGTGTCCTTTTCAGACCTATGTAGTATTCGAGTAATCTTTTCGGAGCTCAGTATGATTTAGTCAGATGATGAGTTTCATTAGAATTCTATCAGATATAGAATCAAGTGAATTTAGCACAACTCTGTCAGATCATTCAAGAAACATGATCATTATCAGATTTAGCTCAGTTTAAGTTCAATTAAGAATCAGTTCAGAGTCTTTCAGTTGGGATTAGCAGGTAGCACCAAGTGAGTGCAGGGATGGCAGCTCCCCATTAGAGAGGCAGAGCCGTTAGGAGCAATCCCTGAACACTATAACTACGTAGCTAGCGCAGGAGCAGAAGTCACCCATTAGACTAAGGCTTTACTATTATAATGCCATACGCTTGACTTCCTATAAGGGTCACCCATTTGAGCGATTTGACTAGAGATAAGGTCTTTACCCATGTCACGATATTAAAACCCTTCCAGTTGGGTTTATAGTTTGGACCCCACCAGTTCAGATTCGGGCTATGTCAGTTATGGGAGAACTTCCACAGTTATAGTTTCAGTATCAGTCTTTAGAGTAGAAATCAAAAATCATGACTATCAGATACAGTCACCTATATCAGTAAGGAACTTATATAGTTCCATTTGACTCATAAACCACCCGCTAGATAGGCATGGTCCCATATAAAGTTATTCAGTATCAGTATTATTAGATCTATAGATCACCTTTTAGATAGGCTTAATCTCAATCTCATATTCAGTTGAGTAATCTCATCATCACATTCACAGATCACCCTGTAGATAGGCTTGATCTCATTCTCAGACTTAGTTGTGTATTCTCATTATCAGATTTAGAGATCTTCCGCTTGAATGGTTGGATCTCAGACATAATTATTTCTTATCATTGATAGTAGATTCAAGGATTATCTATTAGAGAAGTTTGACCTATGATTTAGTTAGTAAAGAGTAGCAACCTCAGAGTCCAATCATTGATGTGAGTAGATTCAGTTAATCAGCTCTAGTAACATCCATTTCTGAGGTAACTCGCTAGACAGGACAGATCTTATCTCTATTACTCAGTTATCAATATCAAAAGATTCAGTTGTTTAGTATCTCAAGATAGTAGTGAGTTCTGAAGCAAGTAAAGAAGTACCCAAGTTGCAGTATTTTAAGTCACGATGATTTCAATTATGATTTGTGCATTCATGCATATGTTCTCATTCAGCGCTCTCATGGTTATTCAGTTAAGTAATTGTTTATGCACAAGACCTTGCATTTAGTCATACCTCATCTTCATATTCAGTACATTCCCATACTGACGCACTTGCACTATGGTGTTTTATTTGACACCATAGATTCAGAGGCACGAGATCCTTAGTATCCTAAGCAGTTTAGTCCCTATCAGCAGCAGTACATGTAGCAGTGAGTCCTCTTCATTCTAGGATGATCCTTATTTTTTTTACTATCACATAAGACTTAGTTTATTTTAAGTAGACAAATTTAGTTGGGGGCATATCCCATCAACTCCACAGTTCAGACAGTTTAGAAGCTTTTCAAACAGATTTATCAATATTCAATTTTCAGTTTTGAGTATTTTTAGATGTTTTGAACCTTATGGCCAGTTTTCGCATTTACTATCTATATTATGCAGTGCTCAGGTATAGATATCAGTAGAGGATTAGCTTGTGGTTCTTTGTAATCATGAGCTACATGTGACATTCTGATTCTAGAAAATCAGGTCTTTATAAGGACCCATAAATCATATGATATCTAGAATCAAGAAATCCAAGAAATTTTTCAAGGATCTGAACCCAGGGTGTTTCAGTCGCCCCTAATAGGATCATTCATCCCCGAATGGTGGACAAGGTAGGTAAAACACAAGCATGATTCATTTGCATTATCAAATGATAATCCAATCTGTAACCAAGTTAGAAAACAAAGATGTTATCAAGAACACATACCTTCTACACCAATATCCAGAGCAGGAAACAATTGCGGATGTTTAGTCTTCATATCCACTTTTGCTTTCCTTGTAGCCTCTTCCACCTTATGGTTCCGTAATAAAACCTTATTTGAGGCCATATCCTTGGTCTATAACCGATGAACCTGTTGATCTAATATCTTAATCGAGGCCTCTTCATAAGACAAAGAATTCAAGATACCCAACCCTTCCAAAAACCATCAAAGAAGGATCACCAAGACACATTCTTAACATAGAGACATGAAATACCAGGTGAATGGAGCTCAAATTAGAAGGTTACTCCAATTCATACGCTATGTTACCAACCCTCCACAAAACTACATAACGAACATGTTGGGGACTGAGCTTCCCCTTTTAACCAAACCATACCACTTCCTTCATGGGAGATACCTCTAGAAATACCTTATCCCTAACCTCAAACTTTAAGTATCTACACCTTATATCCATAAAGGACTTTTGGTGACTTTGTGCAGCCTTAAGCTAATACCTAATCACCTTCACCTTTTCAATAGCCTGATAAACCAAATATAGACCAAACATATCCACCTCACTAAGCTTAAACCAACTAATAAGAAACCTACACCTCTAAATAAATAATGCCTCAAAAGGGGTCGTCCCAATGATAGAATGATAGCTATTGTTGTAATCAAACTCTACGAAAGGTAGATTCTCAACCCAATTGCCACTATAATAAGACACACACACATGAAGCATATCCTCTAATGTTTGAATAATCCTCTCTGCTTGGCCATCCGTCTTCGGGTGTAAAATAGTACTCATACTAACGTTTGTCCCTAACCCTTTCTTTAAAGACTGCTAGAAAAGAGATTAAAAATATGTACCCCGATAAGAGATAATTATAGCAGGTACCCCATCTAACTTTACGATCTCGCAAAGATACGACCGCACATAGTCCTCAGCCGAAAAGTTAGTCCTCTCTGGAAAGAAGTAAGAGAACTTTTTCATCCTTTCCACAATAATAACAACAAAATCAAATTGGTTCTAAGACCGAGGAATAACATATATAAACACAAGTATAAGAAAGATTCAACATTATTAAAAGTAAGGCAATAAAACCCTTTTCATTTGATATCCAAATACCCATGTACACTTACTTATACAAGTGCAAAATGCATGGGTTTATAGTTATTTAACAATGGGAAGAGTTACATGCGTTAGGCAACTTAATTCACAAAGAGTCTTAACTTTAGTTTGCTCCTAGATGAACATCCTTGAACCGTAGCCTCCAATCCTTCACAAATTATGTTTGAGATAAAGTTTTTGATGTTTGATACAGTCAAAGTATGTTTAAGGAGGCCTTATACATTTATAGAGTGTAGGTACTTATGGTTTAAGGAATGTATGTTTAAGGAGGCCTTATACATTTATAGAGTGTAGGTACTTATGATTTAAGGAATGGAAAATAACCATAAGGCCCTTAGTTAAAAGCTATAACATGAACCCATGCAGGGTTATGACTCACCTTATCCTCCGTACTTTTGGGTATGAGGGGTACCCCGAGTCATACTCTAAGCTTCTCGTAGGTTAACTATACTGTTAAGGGTACGATCACACATGCTCTAGTTATATCCAAATGGTATGACTCAACTCTTTCTCGAATACACCACCCGCACCGAAAACTATAAACACAATTTAGGACTTCTCTCTATATGATTATATTGGTTATGACTTGTATACATAGGGTATGATTTAGAATGGTGTCACTCATACCTAGGACAGCCACTAATCCTCACCATACTTCCTAGGATACTAGAGAGGGGGAAAAGAAGGATACGACTTATATCCAAGGGGTATGAAACGTGCCCGTAGTCATACAAACCCCTGTAACAAGAAATAAAGAGTTTCTATGAATGGTTCAAAGTCTAAGTGTTTAGGCTATATGGGTTAAGTGTAATTACCTGAATAGACTCTATTGAGTGTAGCCACATGAAGTGGACATACCATAAGAGTAAGGGATTCCTAAGTACCCTTTGCTCTTCATGATATATATGTACAATGCACATAGAGGATTCCATGTACCTCTTAGTATCATATTTGGTCACTATTACCAACTCTTATTTTGGAAATCATGAGTTTCCAATGCCCGTTCATTAGATTCATGCCTTCATGGTTTGCTATGACAACCCACCATTACTACCTAGTTAAAACCATTACCATCCAACCAAACTATAATTCCATTATTATTACCTAGGCTATGAGTTGTGGTATCGTCATATTGACTATAACTTGCAAGCAATGTCCTTAGCCAACCTTTTCATGTAAAGGGATTACAATGTACCCATAGATTACATTATCAAGTTAACATAGGGGAATCCTAGGTACCCTGTAAGTGTTCCATTATTATGTTTTCTTGGGGGAATCCCATGTTCCCCATAAGTTATTCATTAATGTGTTTAATTGGTGGATTCCTTATACCCCACATGGAAATTTAATTAACCATAATGATGAAAACAAAAACTTACAATATAACAATTCAACACTATTTAAACTATTTATATCATTTAGGGTTCTATTACAAAACCATATAACACAGTGGTTGATACAGTTAAGGCAGCCTCCACAGGTACACGGCCTTTCACACGAAGCCAAGCTCGGGAATTACAAACACTCCAAGCTTTGTTCATGCAAATGGCCGTGTGTGAGTTGTTAATCGAACCAACCAAGGACCTAAACGTTTTTATGTGTGAAGCGGGGTCCTAAAGTGTAATAAACTAATCCCCAAGGGTGCCACAAGAAAGCAAGGGCGGATGGGTCTTTTTACTCCTTTTTGTTGTAGTATAAATAGAACATCATAGTGAGCTAGACTTAGTTTTTGAAATCTGAAAAGTTGTAACCTAAAATCACAAACACTTCCTCTCTATTTCACTCATAGGAGCCGCCACTATCTCCTCACAAGTAGAGGGATACTTGGGTTGTATCTTTGGCTAGAAACAGGGGTTTTGAGGTCGTTGAGTGCCTCTTGGTCCTCGTAAGAACTTGGTGTTTATATTCAATAGACTTAGGGTCCTCTCTTGATGTTAGGGTTCTTAGTTTCTTGAATGTTATATGTCAAGTTATCTATCTTTCTTTATCTTGTGTTGTTGTTGATTTTGTTATCTTGAAAGTCTAGTGAAGCCGTGTGGGGCTCTTTCGATTCACTAGAATTTGTTTTCTATCTTGTTGTTCTCGGATTGTGGATTGAAAACCGAAGCTAGTTCTTGTTGTAAGCTGAAAAACCAAAACTTAAAACTTGTTGTTCTTGTGTTGTTGGACTGAACCCGAAACTCTTGGTGTTGTTGGTTGGATCTTGTATCATTTGGTATCAAAGCAAGACCGGTTGTGTTCCAACATAACCCATCTTGGGCTAGTTCACGGATCAAACAAACTACAAAAAAAAATTTCTGAAATCTGTCCACTAAAAGTTGAAACCGAGAATGATGTTGTATGCTTAGATCTAGGTGTTATTTTGCTTGTTTAGTGAGTTTCTAGTGTTGGTTTCTTTCTCACCAACACTAAGGCGTCTAGATCCGAAAGTTGAGCTTGAAAATTTGGGCATTGTGTGGTGACTTGAAGTGGCCGAAAGTTGCATGTTGTTAAAAACCAAAAGAAAATCGGTGGTTGTGTTTATGTGCTAAAGAAGTTGTTGAAGTTTGTTGAAGTGTTCATCTTTTGAATTTGTCATCTTGTTCATCTTGTTGAAGTGTTCATCTTGTTGTGTGCTCAAGTGGTAAAGTTATAAAGTTGTTGTGAAAGACTTGCACCCATCACTTTGTAGTCTTGTCAATCACTTTCCCTAAATCAAGGAGCCTTGTTTTGTGGAATTTGTCAACCAAACCCACTTGCTTGAGTTTGAAAAAGAGTGAAAGACTTCAAGAATTTAGTCTTTCCCACCAAAACCACTTTTCAAATTATCACAAGTTGTGTGACTAATAACTCAAGACAAAAAAAAAATCCGAGAGAAAAAAAAAAACCGTGTGGGACCATTGCATGCTACCATGTCACTATAAGCTCAACTTAGGATACTCTTTGGTTGCTAATTGTTGATTCTTGGTTTCCCTTACTTGGTCTTAGAACTAATTAACAAACTAGTACCTTCCTACTAGGTTGTTAACTAGTTCCTTGAACCGTTTGTTCGTGTCAACGATTATTTGTGTGCTTTTATTCGTTTGAACGAGTTGCTGATTTTGACTCTAGTCCGACAAGCATTCTTTGAGTCTTCAAACAAGAATCCATTCCGGATAAGAGCTTACTCAAACCTTGTAAATCTCACGGTTACTAGCCAATTATACAACACTTGTGGGACACGAACTTGTGGTGAACTAAAGCGGCTAATACCTTGACGATGGAAGGAACAACATCTCATAATGCGGATACTAATGCCCTTGACTCAATGAGGGCCACTCTTGAGGCCGTTACTCGGACACTTGAAAGGATGAATTCGGAATTTGGGGCCGTAAGAGGGGACTTGGCAGCAATAAGGGGGGAAGTATCGACTATTAGCGGGAGATTAGATCAAGTGGAGAGTCAAAGGAACTCTCGTCCATCTACTCCTCTACATGTATCTACCAATGGTCATGATAGGACCTCCTCCGCAACCATCACCCCCGAAATGGTCCACCAAATGCTAAATGCACCCCAAGCTCCACTAAATACCGCAAACCAATCTACCAACTTTCCTCCAAACCGAGACTCCACTAGACCACTACATTTCCAAGCTCCTCCAATTCCACAAGAGGGATTTGGGCGCCAAGTACCTCCACTAAATCCGAACCCTCCCTTCCAAGCTCCATTAAACCAAAGACCACAAATTCCAATTCCTACGAATCAAAACGGCCAAGGCCGACCAGCCCACTTTGACGGATACGGTAGAGAGGAGTATGATGGAGAGGGAGCCTTTGATGATGCTTATATGAGGGAGGAGGAGTTAATAGGGGGTCGCGGAGAACCTAGGAGATACCGGGGGTATGGAGATAGGGGAAACCGACACCAAGATAGAGACGTAGGCATCAACACCATCAAATTGAGCCTACCTATCTTTAAGGGTGAAAGTGACCCCGAGGCCTACTTGACTTGGGAATCGGCTTGTGAAAAGGTTTTCCAAGTTAATGACATCTCGGAAGAAAAGAAGAGTTGCTACGCTATAGCTCACCTCGAGGGCTATGCTAACACTTGGTGGGAGTATGTTAAACGGTTTGGTAATGAAGTAATTGATGGGCAGCCACCACCTTGGTATCGGTTGAGGTACTTGATGAGGCAACGATACCTTCCCGAGAGATATAGTCATGAGTTACTTGCTAGACTATATGGCTTGCGGCAGGGAGGAAAGAGTGTGATGGACTATTTTGTCGAGTTCCAACAACTCATGTTGAAACTTGATCACCGTGGGGAGCAAATCAGTCACGACATCATCCGGTTCAAGTGTGGATTGAACAAAGAGATCTCCATTCACTTGACCCTTCAACGGTTTGAAACCATTGACGGTATATTCCAAGCGGCCCTAGAGATTGAACGGGAACTTAAGGAGAGATCAACCTTCAAGGCAAGGGTACAAACCCCCTTGGGTTGGCCTAAAAACAAGGACCCAACCGGTCCTACTAAGTTGCCCGAGCCCAAAACGGTCCCTAAGTTTCCTCCAAGACCGGAGGCTCACAAATATCCCAATCCAAAGGGGTTCCAATGCTTCAAGTGCCAAGGTTGGGGGCATAAGGCCAATGAATGTCCGAACCGGCGTAATGTGATCCTACGAGAAGGGAAAGTGTACTACCTTGGTGAGGAGGTGGTTTCCGAAAGGGGGGAAGACGAGGCCGAGCCTCAAGATGGAGAGGAAGCTGAAAATGGACCGAATGATGATGGATTGGATGATAGTGAAGATGTCTATCCACAAGAAGGGGAGTGTGTGGTTCCAAACTTTGTGGTTAGACGTGTCATGATTAGTAAGGCGATAGATGATCCGAGTCAAAGGGAAAATCTATTCCATACTAAGTGTCTTGTAAAGGGGAGTGTGTGCACCATGGTCATTGATAGTGGAAGTTGTACAAATGTCGCGAGTCATGCTATGGTCAATTTCTTGAAACTACCGACTACTCCACACACTAGTCCTTACAAGCTACAATGGTTGAACGATTGTGGTGAATTAAGGGTCACAAGGCAATGTGTGATTCGGTTCAAGGTGGGAAACTACTACGACGAAGTGCTTTGTGACGTGATTCCAATGCAAGCATGTCACTTGTTGTTAGGTAGACCATGGCAATATGATAGGTCTACTAAACACGATGGGAGGACCAACCGGTATACGCTTGAGAAGGATGGCCGAAAGGTCACACTTCACCCTCTTTCACCCTCCCAAGTAAATGAGTGGCATCAAAAGATGCGAGAGTTAAAGGGAAAGGGGAAGGAACCCGAGAAGGGAGAGAAGGGGGGGATGCCGTAGGTGAGGAGGTAGGGACATCCGAGGCTGTCCCCACACCAAGGGAGATGGAAAATGTAGTGATGTTGGATAGGAGGAAAGAACTCTTCGTGGACCATGATGAAAACAAGCCGATGCTACTTTTGGCCCACTGCTTTAATACTAACCCCACTAATCCTTCCATTTCCCCTTTGATTTCTTGTGTGTTGCAGGAGTATGAAGATGTGTTTCCTCAAGAACTTCCGCAAGGATTGCCCCCACTTCGGGGCATTGAACACCAAATTGATTTGGTGCCGGGATCACAACTTCCAAACAAACCGGCCTATAGGAGCAATCCCGTGGACACTAAGGAGCTTGAAAGGCAAGTTGAGGAGCTTCTCAACAAGGGATATATCAAGGAAAGCTTGAGTCCGTGTGCTGTCCCGGTGCTTTTGGTGCCAAAGAAGGACAGAACTTGGCGTATGTGCGTCGATTGTAGAGCCATCAACAAAATCACTATAAGGTATCGTCATCCGATCCCTAGACTAGATGATATGTTAGATGAGCTCCACGGATCTTGTGTGTTTTCTAAAGTGGACCTTAGGAGCGGCTATCACCAAATTCGCATGCAACCCGGTGATGAGTGGAAGACCGCATTCAAGACCAAATTTGGTCTATATGAGTGGCTGGCCATGCCCTTCGGCCTTACCAATGCTCCTAGAACATTTATGAGGCTAATGAATCATGTAATGAAGCCTTATATTGGACAGTTTGTGGTGGTTTACTTTGATGATGTGTTGGTGTATAGTAAGTCTATTGATGATCATGTAATGCATTTGAGATGTGTGTTTGATGTACTCCGAAAGGAGAAGTTGTATGCCAACATGGAGAAGTGTTCTTTTGGTGTTGATAAAGTTGTATTCTTGGGTTTTGTCGTGAGCTCAAGGGGTGTGGAAGTGGACGACTCCAAGATAGACTCTATACGAAGTTGGCCGACCCCTAAAACTATAGGAGAAATCCAAAGTTTCCACGGGTTGGCAAGCTTTTATAGGAGGTTTGTCAAAGGATTTAGCTCCATAGCAGCCCCCTTGACCGAGGTAATTAGGAAGGATGGACCCTTTAAATGGGGTGAAGAGCAAGCTAGGGCTTTTGAGGCCTTGAAAGCTACGCTCATCTCGGCGCCTTTATTGCAATTGCCCGATTTTGATAAGATGTTTGAAGTAGAGTGTGATGCTAGTAAGGTTGGCATCGGGGCTGTTTTGATGCAAGAAGGTAAGCCCGTTGCCTATTTCAGTGAAAAGCTCAAAGGGGCAACTCTTAATTACTCGACTTATGATTTGGAGTTGTACGCCCTTGTTAGAGCCTTGGGAAATTGGCAAAACTATTTGTGGCCTAAGGAGTTTGTGATACGAACGGATCATGAGTCGTTGAAACACCTTAAGAGCCAAGACAAGCTGAATAGGCGTCATGCTAAGTGGATTGAGTTCATCGAGACTTTCCCTTATGTAATTCATTACAAAAGGGGAAAGGAAAATGTTGTTGCCGATGCCTTGTCTCGGAAGCATGTGATTGTTGCTACCTTTTCTTCGAAGTTAATGGGTTTTGAGAGCTTGCGGATGTTGTATCCCGAGGATCCTACCTTTGCTCCTATTTTTAGGGAATGCGAAGAGTGGGGAAGGGACCGTTGGCTTAAGGAAAATAACCATTCCTCCTACTCTCGGTTCGAGGGGTATTTGTTCAAAGGGAGGAGGTTGTGTGTTCCTTCTAGTTCTTGGAGGGAATTACTTGTTAGGGAGGACCATGACGGAGGCCTCATGGGTCACTTTGGTGTAGACAAGACCCTCGGAATCCTAGAGGAGAACTTCTATTGGCCCAAAATGGGCAAAGATGTCACAAAAATTTGTAATCAATGTGCGGCCTGCCAGAGTTCTAAATCTTGCCTCCAACCTCAAGGATTATACACCCCACTCCCTACTCCCCTTATACCTTGGCTGGACATCTCGATGGATTTCATTTTGGGGCTGCCAAGGACTAGAAAGTGCCGAGATAGCATTTTTGTGGTTGTTGATAGATTCTCTAAAATGGCTCACTTTATTCCATGTGCTAAAACCGAGGATGCTCCTAGTGTAGCTTCATTATTTGTTGAACATGTTGTAAAGCTTCACGGGGTACCAAGGACCATTGTGAGTGATAGGGACTCCAAGTTCCTAAGTCTCTTTTGGAAGTCCATGTGGGGTAGGCTTGGGACGAAGTTACTTTTCTCCACGTCTTGCCACCCACAAACCGACGGCCAAACGGAGGTAGTAAATAGAACCTTAGGGTATATGCTACGTTCTATGGTTAAAGGTAAACTGACTTCATGGGAAGAACACCTACCATTGGTGGAATTTGCATACAACCGGGTAATACATTCGAGCACGGGAATGACTCCCTTTGAATGTGTTTACGGCCTAAATCCCCTTACCCATTTAGATCTCACTCCTTTGTCTAGTGATCTCATGACCAGCTTAGATGGAAATAAAAGAGCCGAGACCATGAAGAAAATGCATGAGACGGTGCGGATCAAGCTTGAAAAGAAGAATCAAGAGATTGCAAAAAGGGCAAACAAAGGGAGAAGGAAGCTTGTGCTTGAACCCGGAGATTGGGTGTGGGTGCATCTTCGAAAGGATCGGTTTCCAGCTCAAAGGAAGTCCAAATTTCTGCCGAGGGGTGATGGTCCTTTCAAAGTACTTGAGAGAATCAATGACAACGCCTACAAGATTGACCTGCCACCGGAATATCAAGTGCACAACACCTTCAACTTTGGAGATCTCTCCCTCGTGGATGCGGTTGAAGATGACCAAATGCCGAATTTGAGGTCAAATTCCTCTCAAGATGGAGAGGATGATACGTTTAAGGCAGCCTCCACAGGTACACGGCCTTTCACACGAAGCCAAGCTCGGGAATTACAAACACTCCAAGCTTTGTTCATGCAAATGGCCGTGTGTGAGTTGTTGATCGAACCAACCAAGGACCTAAACGTTTTTATGTGTGAAGAGGGGTCCTAAAGTGTAATAAACTAATCCCCAAGGGTGCCACAAGAAAGCAAGGGCGGATGGGTCTTTTTACTCCTTTTTGTTGTAGTATAAATAGAACATCATAGTGAGCTAGACTTAGTTTTTGAAATCTGAAAAGTTGTAACCTAAAATCACAAACACTTCCTCTCTATTTCACTCATAGGAGCCGCCACTATCTCCTCAAAAGTAGAGGGATACTTGGGTTGTATCTTTGGCTAGAAACAAGGGTTTTGAGGTCGTTGACTGCCTCTTGGTCCTCGTAAGAACTTGGTGTTTATATTCAATAGACTTAGGGTCCTCTCTTGATGTTAGGGTTCTTAGTTTCTTGAATGTTATATGTCAAGTTATCTATCTTTCTTTATCTTGTGTTGTTGTTGATTTTGTTATCTTGAAAGTCTAGTGAAGTCGTGTGGGGCTCTTTCGATTCACTAGCATTTGTTTTCTATCTTGTTGTTCTCGGATTGTGGATTGAAAACCGAAGCTAGTTCTTGTTGTAAGCTGAAAAACCAAAACTTAAAACTTGTTGTTTTTGTGTGGTTGGACTGAACCAGAAAGTCTTGGTGTTGTTGGTTGGATCTTGTATCAGTGGTTCCACTAAAACTCCAATAATATAGCAAAAATAATATCATAGGCATTTTATCAAACATTTTAGGGGCATAGTGTTTCCAAAGCTAGATCCAATTGCCAATTTACCATTCCCTTGCAACCAATTCTCAAACCTCATTTAAACCATTTAAAAACATAATTCAAACATGGGAAAACCACAACCTGTCCTTTAAAACAAAAAACCCTAATGTATATTTCAAAACTTCAAACCCATACAATAATCATGCCACGAAGATATTGTATAAAACATGCCTTTAATTGGAACAAACAGTGCGGGAGTATAACATGCTTTAGATTATGAAGATGATGAAGAAAAATCACCTACACTAACCCCAAATTTATTCTGCAGATGAAACCTTAGCTTTACATCACGCAAGATCGTTAGAGAGAATTATAGAGAGTTTCTAAAAGACCAAGATTAGAATAATAGGGTAAATAATATCCCAAAAGAGTTATAACTTGTGGGGACTTAAGAGGTTTTGTGTAGAAATGTACTGATTACCCCCAACATAAAATGTTTAAAATTCCCATCAAATCGTATGAGACCCACATAGCAGTCATCCCCTTCCATAGGAGTGGTACTCAACACTCATACCCTAGGCCTTCACCATGGACCAAATACTATCCAATATATAACTTACCCAAACTAAGTCTTAAGTATCCATAAGGTCAGTACACCCAAACTGCATTCCTAGGAAAATAGAATCAAAGAAAGTTAGAACACTTTCTACCATATGAGTTAACTGTAAGACTCATACACTATCTTACATCTTATGATGAGACTCTCGTACTCAAATCCAAGTTAAGTTACTAATTCTCAAATTAAGTGGAGAAATCTAAATTATACAAACCTCTACCCTCCATACAACTAGTACCCAACCTAGTCATATCCATTCTAGAACCAAAACCAACCCACCAACCAACACTTATTAAAATATGACCAAGAGTATACCAACCTTACCCCATCATACGACTAGGACTATAAGACCCCAAAAACTTCTCTCATAGTTTGATCCACAGAGCCTGTTCAGTGAAGTATAAATCAAACTCAAAAAGATGAGATGTTTCTTTACAAGTGAGAAATAATTTAAACTATATAGAATTTCCTTAATATCGACTTTTATTCATATAGATAATTTAATACGCATTCCATCTATATGAATTTTGTCAAAATCCGGCATCAGATGAAGACGTTATGGTCATTTTACTGAAAGCATGTCTGAGTGTTTATCACCTATTTATGATTACTAAGTGTTTGAGGAAATGTTTTAATGATTGTGATGGTGAATGAATGTATATGGCCATAACTAGTTATGTTTTACTTTTATGTTATCGAGTCCTGGGGAAATTTATACCCACCAATTTAGCTGCAGTCTAGAGCCAGTGTCAGTTTTGACAGGAACCTCAGCCAAGCCATAACTCTTAAAACTCAGTAAGTTATAGAAATTTGTATTCTCAGGTAGATGGAGAAATTAAGTAGTCTCAGTAATCTCAGTATCACAATTATTCTTGCCTCAGTTCAGTACTCAGCTCAGATCTAGTAGTATTCAAGTGCTCATTTCAGACCTCAGTAGTATTCGAGTAATCTTTTCAGAGCTCAGTATGATTTAGTCAAATGATGAGATTTATTTGTATTCTGTAAGATATAGAATCAAGTGAATTCAGCATGACTCAGTTAGATCATTTAAGAAATATGATCATTATCAGATTCAGCTCAGTTTAAGTTCAGTTAAGAATCAGTTTAGAGTCTTTCAGTTGGGATTAGGAGGTAGCACCAAGTTAGTACATGGACAGAAACTCCCTATTAGAGAGGTAGAGTCATTACAAGAAATACCTGAACACTTAAACTACGTAGCCAGCGCAGGAGCAGGAGTCACCCATTAGACTAAGGCTTGACTATTATACTGCCTTATGCTTAACTTCCTGTGAGGGTCACCCATTAGAGCGGTTTGACTAGAGTTGAGGTCTTTACCCGTGGCACGGTATTGAGACCCTTCCAGTTAGGGTTACAGTTTGGAGCCCACTTGATACAAGATCAAGCCAACAACACCAAGAGCTTCGGATTTCAGTCCAACAACACAAGTCAACAAGTTTTTAGTTTCGGTTTTTCAGCTTACAATACAAGAACTAGTTTTTCGGTTTTCAACTTACAACACAAGAATAACAAGATGGATAACAAATGCTAGTGAATCGAAAAGAGCCCCACACGGCTTCACTAGACTTTCAATATAACAAAATCAACACAACAACAACAAGATAAAGAAAGATAGATAACTTGACATATAACATTCAAGAAACTAAGAACCCTAACATCAAGAGAGGACCCTAAGTCTAATGAATATAAACACCAAGTTCTTACGAGGACCAAGAGGCACTCAACAACCACAAAACCCTAGTTTCTAGCCAAAGAGACAACACAAGTATCCCTCTACTTGTGAGATTCTAGGGGCGGCTTCTTGGAGAAGAAGAGAGAAGAAATGTTTTGTGATTTTAGGTTACAACTTTCAGATTTCAAAAACTAAGGGATATCTCACTATCATGTTCTATTTATACTACAACAAAAGGAGTAAAATGACCCATCCACCCTTGCTTTCTTGTGCCAACCTTGGAGAGTAGTTTATTACACTTTAGGACCTCTCTTCACACATAAAAACGTTAAGGTCCTTGGTTGGTTCGATCACCAACTCACACACGGCCATTTGCATGAACAAAGCTTGGAGTGCTTGTAATTCCCGAGCTTGGCTTCGTGTGAAAGGCCGTGTACCTGTGGAGGATGCCCTAACCGTTTCATCCTCTCCATCTTGAAAGGAATTTGACCTCAAATTCGGCATTTGGTCATCTTCAACCGCATCCACGAGGGAGAGATCACCAACGTTGAAAGTGTTGTGCACTTGATATTCCGGTGGAAGGTCAATCTTGTAGGCGTTGTCATTGATTCTCTCAAGTACTTGGAAAGGACCATCACCCCTCGGCAGCAATTTGGACTTCCTTTGAGCTGGAAACCGATCCTTCCGAAGATGCACCCACACCCAATCTTCGGGTTCAAGCACAAGCCTCCTTCTCCATTTGTTTACCCTTTTTGCAATCTCTTGGTTCTTCTTTTTAAGCTTGATCCGCACCGTCTCATGCATTTTCTTCATGGCCTCGGCTCTTTTATTTCCATCTAAGCTGGTCATGAGATCACTAGACAAAGGAGTGAGATCTAAAGGGGTAAGGGGATTTAGGCCGTAAACACATTCAAAGGGAGTCATTCCCGTGCTCGAATGTATTACCCGGTTGTATGCAAATTCCACAAAGGGTAGGTGTTCTTCCCATGAAGTCAGTTTACCTTTAACCATAGAACATAGCATAGACTCTAAGGTTCTATTTACTACCACCGTTTGGCCATCGGTTTGTGGGTGGCAAGACGTGGAGAAAAGTAACTTCGTGCCAAGCCTACCCCACATGGACTTCCAAAAGAGACTTAGGAACTTGGAGTCCCTATAACTCACAATGGTCCTTGGTACCCCGTGAAGCTTTACAACATGTTCAACAAATAATGAAGCTACACTAGGAGCGTCCTCGGTTTTAGCACATGGAATAAAATGAGCCATTTTAGAGAATCTATCAACAACAACAAAGATGCTATCTCGGACCTTTCTAGTCCTTGGCAGCCCCAAGACAAAATCCATCGAGATGTCCAGCCAAGGTCTAAGGGGAGTAGGAAGTGGGGTGTATAACCTTTGAGGTTGGAGACGAGATTTCGCACTCCGGCAGGCCACGCATTGACTACAAATTCTAGTAACATCTTTGCGCATTTTGGGCTAATAGAAGTTCTCCTCTAAGATGCCGAGGGTCTTGTCTACCCCAAAGTGACCCATGAGGCCTCTGTCATGGGCCTCCCTCACAAATAATTCCCTTCAAGAACTAGAAGGAACACACAACCTCCTCCCTTTGAACAAATACCCATCGAACCGAGAGTAGGAGGAATGGTTATTCTCCTTAAGCCAACGGTCCCTTCCCCACTCTTCGCATTCCCTAAAAATAGGAGCAAAGGTAGGATCCTCGGGATACAACATCCGCAAGCTCTCAAAACCCATCAACTTCGAAGACAAGGTAGCAACAAGCACATGCTTCCGAGACAAGGCATCGGCAACAACATTTTCCTTCCCCCTTTTGTAATGAATTACATAAGGGAAAGTCTCGATGAACTCAATCAACTTAGCATGACGCCTATTCAGCTTGTCTTGGCTCTTAAGGTGTTTCAACGACTCATGATCCGTTCGTATCACAAACTCCTTAGGCCACAAATAATGTTGCCAATTTCCCAAGGCTCTAACAAGGGCGTACAACTCCAAATCATAAGTCGAGTAATTAAGAGTTGCCCCTTTGAGCTTTTCACTAAAATAAGGAACGGGCTTACCTTCTTGCATCAAAACAGCCCCGATGCCAACCTTACTAGCATCACACTCTATTTCAAACATCTTATCAAAATCAGGCAATTGCAATAAAGGCGCCGAGATGAGCGTAGCTTTCAAGGCCTCAAAAGCCCTAGCTTGCTCTTCACCCCATTTAAAGGGTCCGTCCTTTCTAATTACCTCGGTCAAGGGGGCTGCTATGGAGCTAAATCCTTTGACAAACCTCCTATAAAAGCTTGCCAACCCGTGGAAACTTCAGATTTCTCCAATAGTTTTAGGGGTCGGCCAACTTCGTATAGAGTCTATCTTGGAGTCGTCCACTTCCACACCCCTTGAGCTCACGACAAAACCCAAGAATACAACTTTATCAACACCAAAAGAACACTTCTCCATGTTGGCATACAGCTTCTCCTTTCGGAGCACATCAAACACACATCTCAAATGCATTACATGATCATCAATAGACTTACTATACACCAACACATCATCAAAGTAAACCACCACAAACTTTCCAATATAAGGCTTCATTACATGATTCATTAGCCTCATAAATGTGCTAGGAGCATTGGTAAGGCCGAAGGG
The DNA here is from genome assembly GCA_030864225.1 of Capsicum baccatum var. pendulum. Lineage (NCBI taxonomy): Eukaryota > Viridiplantae > Streptophyta > Magnoliopsida > Solanales > Solanaceae > Capsicum > Capsicum baccatum. The sequence goes on along the minus strand of CM061552.1, from coordinate 164,763,553 downwards.
CATGACCAGCCACTCATATAGACCGAATTTGGTCCTGACTGCGGTCTTCCACTCATCACCAGGTTGCATGCGAATTTGGTGATAGCCGCTCCTAAGGTCCACTTTAGAAAACAAACAAGATCTGTGGAGCTCATCTAACATATCATCTAGTCTAGGGATTGGATGACGATACCTTATAGTGATTTTGTTTATGGCTCTACAATCGACGCACATGCGCCAAGTTTCGTCCTTCTTTGGTACCAAAAGTACCGAAACAGCACACGGACTCATGCTTTCCTTGATGTATCCCTTGTTGAGAAGCTCCTCAACTTGTCTTTCAATCTCCTTAGTGTCCATGGGATTGCTCCTATAGGCCGGTTTGTTTGGAAGTTGTGAACCCAGCACCAAATCAATTTGGTGTTCAATTCCCCGAAGTGGGGGCAATCCTTGCGAAAGTTCTTGGGGAAATACATCTTCATACTCCTGCAACACACAAGAAATCAAAGGGGAAATGGAAGAATTAGTGGGGTTAGCATTTAAACAATGGGCCAAAAGTAGCATCAGCTTGTTTTCATCATGGTCCACGAAGAGTTCTTTCCTCCTAGCCAACATCACTACGTTTTCCATCTCCCTTGGCGTTGGGACAGCCTCGGATGTCCCTACTTCCTCACCTATGGCATCCCCCCCTTTTTCTCCTTTTTCGGGTCCCTTTCCCTTTCCCTTTAACTCCCTCATCTTTTGATGCCACTCATTTACCTGGGAGGGTGAAAAAGGGTGAAGTGTGACCTTTCGGCCATCCTTCTCAAGCGTATACCGGTTGGACCTCCCATCGTGTTTAGTAGACCTATCATATTGCAATGGTCTACCCAACAACAAGTGACATGCTTGCATTGGGATCACGTCACAAAGCACTTCATCGTGGTAGTTTCCCACCTTAAACCGAATCACACATTGCCGTGTGACCCTCAATTCACCACAATCGTTCAACCATTGTAGCTTGTAAGGACTAGTGTGTGGTGTAGTTGGTAGCTTCAAGAAATTTACCATTGCATGGCTCGCAACATTTGTACAACTACCACTATCGATTAGCAAGGTGCACACGTTCCCCTTTACAAGGCACTTAGTATGGAATAGGTTTTCCCTTTGACTCGGGTCATCTATCTCCTTACTAATCATGACACGTCTAACCACAAAGTTTGGAACCACACACTCCCCTTCTTGTGGATAGACATCTTCACTATCATCCAATCCTTCATCGTTCGGTTCATTTTCAGCTTCCTCTCCATCTTGAGGCTCGGCCTCAACCTCCCCCCTTTCGGAAACCACCTCCTCACCAAGGTAGTACACTTTCCCTTCCCGTAGGATCACATTACGCCGATTCGGACATTCATTGGCCTTATGCCCCCAACCTTGGCACTTAAAGCATTGCAACCCCTTTGGGTTGGGATATTTGTGAGCCTCCGGTTTCGGAGGAAACATAGGGACTGTTTTGGATTCGGGCAGCTTCGTAGGACCGGGTTGGTCCTTGTTTTTGGGCCAACCCGAGGGGGTTTGTACCCTTGCCTTGAAGGTGGATCTCTCCTTAAGTTCCCTTTCAATCTCTAGGGCCGCTTGGAAGATACCGTCAATAGTTTCAAACCGATGAAAGGTCAAGTGAGTGGAGATCTCTTTGTTCAATCCACACTTGAACCGGATGATGTCGTGACTGATTTGCTCCCCACGGTGATCAAGTTTCAACATGAGTTGTTGGAACTCGTCAAAGTAGGCCATCACACTCTTGCCTCCTTGCCGTAAGCCATATAATCTAGCAAGCAATTCATGACGATACCTCTCGGGAAGGTATCGTTGCCTCATCAAGTACCTCAACCGATACCAAGGTGGTGGCTGCCCATCAACTACTTCATTACCAAACCGTTTAACATACTCCCACCAAGTGTTAGCATAGCCCTCGAGGTGAGCTATTGCATAGCAAGTCTTCTTTTCCTCCGAGATGTCATTAACTTGGAAAACTTTGTCACAAGATGATTCCCAAGTCAAGTAGGTCTCGGGGTCACTTTCACCCTTACAGATAGGTAGGCTCAACTTGATGGTGTTGATGCCTACGTCTCTCTCGTGGTGTCGGTTTCCCCTATCTCCATACCCCCGGTATCCCCTAGGTTCTCCCCGACCCCCTCTTAACTCCTCCTCCCTCATATAAGTATCATCAAAGGCTCCACCTCCTTCATACTCCTCTCTACCGTATCCCTCAAAGTGGGCTGGCCGGCCTTGGCCGTTTTGATTCGGAGGGTTTGGAATTTGCGGTCTTTGGTTTAATGGAGCTTGGAATGGAGGGTTCGGATTTAGTGGAGGTACTTGACGTCCAAATCCCTCTTGTGGAATTGGAGGAGCTTTGAAATGTAGTGGTCTAGTGGAGTCTCACTTTGGAGGAAAATTGGTAGATTGGTTTGCGGTATTTAGTGGAGCTTGGGGTGTATTTAGCATTTGGTGGATCAATTCGGGGGTGATGGTTGCGGAGGAGGTCCGATCATGACCATTGGTAGATACATGTAGAGGAGTAGATGGACGAGAGTTCCTTTGACTCTCCACATGGTCTAATCTCCCACTAATAGTCGTTACTTCCCCCCTTATTGCTGCCAAGTCCCCTCTCACGGCCCCAAATTCCGAATTCATTCTTTCAAGTGTCCGAGTAACGGCCTCAAGAGTGGCCCTCATTGAGTCAAGGGCATTAGTATCCGCATTATGAGATGTTGTCCCTTCCATTGTCAAGGTATTAGCCGCTTTAGTTCACCACAAGTTCGTGTTCCACAAGTGTTGTATAATTGGCTAGTAACCGTGAGATTTTCAAGGTATGAGTAAACTCTTATCCGGAATTGATTCTTGTTTGAAGACTCAAAGAATTCTTGCCGGACTAGAATCAAAATCAGCAACTCGTTCAAACGAATAAAAGCACACAAATAACCGTTGACACGAACAAACGGCTCAAGGAACTAGTTAACAACCTAGTAGGAAAGTACTAGTTTGTTAATTAGTTGTAAGACCAAGTAAGGGAAACAAAGAATCAACAATTAGCAACCAAAGAATATCCTAAGTTGAGCTTATAGTGACATGGTAGCATGCAATGGTCCCACACGTTCTTCTTCTCTCGGATTTTTCTCTTTCTTTCTCCTTTTTTTTTTTTTTTTTTTGTTCGGTTTTGTGTTAAGATTCAGACAACTTGTGAAAATTTGAAAAGTTTTTTGGTGGGAAAACTAAAATCTTGAAGTCTTCACTCTTTTTCAAACTCAAGAAAGTGGGTTTGGTTGACAAATTCCACAAAACAAGGCTCCTTGATTTAGGGGAAGTGATTGACAAGACTACTAAGTGATGGGTGCAAGTCTTTCACAACAACTTTATAATTTTACCACTTGAGCACACAACAAGATGAACATTTCAACAAGATGAACAAGATGACAAGTTCAAAAGATGAACACTTCAACAATCTTCAACAACTTCTTTATCACATAAACACACAACCACCGATTTTCCTTTGGTTATCAACAACATACAACTTTCGGCCACTTCAAGTCACTACACAATATTCAAGTTTTCAAGCTCAACTTTCGGATCTATACGCCTTAGTGTTGGTGAGAAAGAAACCAACACTAGAAACTCACTAAACAAGCAAAACAACACCTAGATCTAAGCATACAACACCATTCTCGGTTTCAACATTTAGTGGACAGATTTTAGAATTTCTTGTGGTGTAGTTGTTTAAGCCGTGATCTAGCGCAAGATGGGTTATGTTGGAACACAACCGGTCTTGCTTTGATACCAAATGATACAAGATCAAGCCAACAATGGAACCTGGTATGGCCATATGGTATAGGTAACGGATGAGATTTGTTATGCAATTATTAATGGTGTAGATGGAATTATAGAAGCTGCCCGTATAGTTTAGTGTGTGATACGGGTAGGGCAGCCTCCACAGGTACGCGTCCTTTCACACGAAGCCAAGCTCGGGAATTACAAACACTCCAAGATTTGTTCATGCAAATGGCCGTGTGTGAATTGGTGATTGAACCGACCAAGGACCTAAACGTTTTTATGTGTGTGGAGAGGTCCTAATGTGTAATAAACTACTCTCCAAGGTTGGCACAAGAAGCAAGGGCGGATGGGTCATTTTAACCCTTTTGTTTGTAGTATAAATAGAACATGATAGAGAGTGAGTCCTTAGTTTTTGGATGCTGAAACTTGTAACCTAAAATCACAAAACAATTCCTCTCTCTTCTACTCGTAGAAGCCGCCACTATCATCTCACAAGTAGAGGGATACTTGTGTTGTCTCTTTGGCTAGAAACAAGGGTTTTGAGGTCGTTGAGTGCCTCTTTGTCCTCGTAAGAACTTGGTGTTTATATTCATTAGACTTAGGGTCCTCTCTTGATGTTAGGGTTCTTAGTTTCTTGAATGTTATATGTCAAGTTATCTATCTTTCTTTATCTTGTTGTTGTTGTTGATTTTTGTTATCTTTAAAGTCTAGTGAAGCCGTGTGGGGCTCTTTTCGATTCACTAGCATTTGTTATCTATCTTGTTGTTCTTGTGTTGTGGACTGAAAAACCGAAAACTTAAACTTGTTGTTCTTGTGTTGTTGGAATGAAATCTGAGCCTTCTTGTTGTTCTTGGTGTTGTTGGTTTGATCTTGTATCATTTGGTATCAAAGCAAGACCGGTTGTGTTCCAACATAACCCATCTTGGGCTAGTTCACAGCTTAATCAAACTACACCAAAAGAAATTCTGAAATCTGTCCACTAAAAGTTGAAACCGAGAATGATGTTGTATGCTTAGATCTAGGTGTTATTTTGCTTGTTAGTGAGTTTCTAGTGTTGGTTTCTTTCTCACCAACACTAAGGTGTCTAGATCCGAAAGTTGAGCTTGAAAAATTTGAACATTGTGTGGTGACTTGAGGTGGCCGAAAGTTGTATGTTGTTGATAACCAAAAGAAAATCGGTGGTTGTGTGTTTATGTGCTAAAGAAGTTGATGAAGTTGTTGAAGTGTTGATACGTTCCGTATTGGCCTTGGTGGGGGTGTGGATGGGGCCTCATGTTGGCCTTGGTGGTGGTGATGACCTTGTGTGGTCGCGGAGGGATTCGTGCGCCCCGTGTGTGTACCTGTGTCTATAAAGTGTGGGTTGCTGCCTCGCTCTACCAGCTATAGCTTTTAGAGCTGTTGGTTAGCAGCCTGCTCTTAAGGTTTGGTATCAGAGCGGAGGTCACGGGTTAGAATCCCGCTGACACCATGCGTAGGTACGAGGTCAGTTGTATCTCGCTTACGCCATGTGCAGGTACGAGGACGTACCTCTTCAAAGGAAGAGGGGATGATACGTTCCGTATTGGCCTTGGTGGGGGTGTGGATGGGGCCTCGTGTTGGCCTTGGTGGTGGTGATGACCTTGTGTGTTCGCGGAGGGATTCGTGCGCCCCGTGTGTGTACCTGGGTCTATAAAGTGTGGGTTGCTGCCTCGCTCTACCAGCTATAGCTTTTACAGCAGTTGGTTAGCAGCCTGCTCTTGAGGTTTGGTATCAAAGCGGAGGTCACGGGTTCGAATCCCGCTGACAACATGCGCAGGTACGAGGTCAGTTGTATATCGCTTACTGATACAAGATCCAACCAACAACACCAAGAGCTTCGGATTTCAGTCCAACAACACAAGAACAACAAGTTTTAGGTTTTGGTTTTTCAGCTTACAACACAAGAACTAGTTTTGGTTTTCAACTTGCAACACAAGAACATCAAGATAGAGAACAAATGCTAGTGAATTGAAAAGAGCCCCACACGGCTTCACTAGACTTTCAAGATAACAAAATCAACACAACAACAACAAGATAAAGAAAGATAGATAACTTGACATATAACATTCAAGAAACTAAGAACCCTAACATCAAGAGAGGACCCTAAGTCTAATGAATATAAACACCAAGTTCTTACGAGGACCAAGAGGCACTCAACAACCTCAAAACCCTTGTTTCTAGCCAAAGAGACAACACAAGTATCCCTCTACTTGTGAGATCTAGGGACGGCTTCTTGGAGAAGAAGAGAGAGGAAAATGTTTGTGTTTTTAGGTTACAATTTCAGATTTCAAAAACTAAGTCTAACTCTCTCTACATGTTCTATTTATACTACAAACAAAAAGGTAAAATGACCCTAATGCCCTTGCTTCTTGTGCCAACTTTGGAGTGTAGTTTATTACACATTAGGACCCCTTTTCACACATAAAAACGTTTAGGTCCTTGGCTGGTTCGATCACCAACTCACACACGGCCATTTGCATGAACAAGGCTTGGAGTGCTTGTAATTCCCGAGCTTGGCTTCGTGTGAAAGGCTGTGTACCTGTGGAGGTTGCCCTAACTGTATCATCCTCTCCATCTTGGGAGGAATTTGACCTCAAATTCGGCATTTGGTGATCTTCAACGGCATCCACGAGGGAGAGATCACCAACGTTGAAAGTGTTGTGCACTTGATATTCCGGTGGAAGGTCAATCTTGTAGGCGTTGTCATTGATTCTCTCAAGTACTTGGAAAGGACCATCACCCCTCGGCAGCAATTTGGACTCCCTTTGAGCTGGAAACCGATCCTTTCGAAGATGCACCCACACCCAATCTCCGGGTTCAAGCACAAGCCTCCTTCTCCCTTTGTTTAACCTTTTTGCAATTTTTTGGTTATTCTTTTCAAGCTTGATCCGCACCGTCTCATGCATTTTCTTCATGGCCTCGGCTCTTTTATTTCCATCTAAGCTTATAGTGATTTTGTTGATGGCTCTACAATCGACGCACATGCGCCAAGTTCCGTCCTTCTTTGGTACCAAAAGCACCGGAACAGCACACGGACTCATGCTTTCCTTGATGTATCCCTTGTTGAGAAGCTCCTCAACTTGTCTCTCAAGCTCCTTGGTGTCCATGGGATTTCTCCTATAGGCCGGTTTGTTTGGAAGTTGTGAACCCGGCACCAAATCAATTTGGTGCTCAATTCCCCGAAGTGGGGGCAATCCTTGCGGAAGTTCTTGAGGAAAGACATCTTCATACTCCTGCAACACACAAGAAATCAAAGGGGAAATGGAAGAATTAGTGGGGTTAGCATTTAAACAATGGTCCAAAAGTAGCATCGGCTTGTTTTCATCATGGTCCGCGAAGAGTTCTTTCCTCCTAGCCAACATCACTACGTTTTCCATCTCCCTTGGCGTTGGGACAGCCTCGGATGTCCCTACTTCCTCATCTACGGCATTCCCCCCCTTTTCTCCCTTTTCGGGTTCCTTCCCCTTTCCCTTTAACTCCCTCATCTTTTGATGCCACTCATTTACTTGTGAGGGTGAAAGAGGGTGAAGTGTGACCTTTCGGCCATCCTTCTCAAGCGTATACCGGTTGGACCTCCCATCGTGTTTAGTAGACCTATCATATTGCCATGGTCTACCTAACAACAAGTGACATGCTTGCATTGGGATCACGTCACAAAGCACTTCATCGTGGTAGTTCCCCACCTTAAACCGAATCACACATTGCCGGGTGACCCTCAATTCACCACAATCGTTCAACCATTGTAGCTTGTAAGGACTAGTGTGTGGTATAGTTGGCAGCTTCAAGAAATTTACCATAGCATGGCTCGCAACATTTGTACAACTACCACTATCAATTACCAAGGTGCACACGCTCCCCTTTACAAGGCACTTAGTATGGAATAGGTTTTCCCTTTGACTCGGGTCATCTATCTCCTTACTAATCATGACACGTCTAACCACAAAGTTTGGAACCACACACTCCCCTTCTTGGGGATAGACATCTTCACTATCATCTAATCCTTCCTCATTCGGTTCATTTTCAGCTTCCTCTCCATCTTGAGGCTCGGCCTCAACCTCCCCCCTTTCGGAAACCACCTCCTCACCAAGGTAGTACACTTTCCCTTCCCATAGGATCATATTACGCCGGTTCGGACATTCATTGGCCTTATGCCCCCAACCTTGGAACTTGAAGCATTGGAACCCCTTCGGGTTGGGATATTTGTGAGCCTCCGGTTTCGGAGGAAACTTAGGGACTGTTTTGGATTCGGGCAGCTTCGTAGGACCGGGTTGGTCCTTGTTTTTGGGCCAACCCGAGGCGGTTTGTACCCTTGCCTTGAAGGTTGATCTCTCCTTAAGTTCCCTTTCAATCTCTAGGGCCGCTTGGAAGATACCGTCAATAGTTTCAAACCGATGAAGGGTCAAGTGAGTGGAGATCTCTTTGTTCAATCCACACTTGAACCGGATGATGTCGTGACTGATTTGCTCCCCACGGTGATCAAGTTTCAACATGAGTTGTTGGAACTCGTCAAAATAGGCCATCACACTCTTGCCTCCTTGCCGCAAGCCATATAATCTAGCAAGCAATTCATGACGATACCTCTCGGGAAGGTATCGTTGCCTCATCAAGTACCTCAACCGATACCAAGGTGGTGGCTGCCCATCAACTAATTCATTACCAAATCGTTTAACATACTCCCACCAAGTGTTAGCAAATCCCTCGAGGTGAGCTATAGCGTAGCAACTCTTCTTTTCTTTCGAGATGTCATTAACTTGGAAAACTTTGTCACAAGCCGATTCCCAAGTCAAGTAGGTCTCGGGGTCACTTTCACCCTTAAAGATGGGTAGGCTCAACTTGATGGTGTTGATGCCTACGTCTCTCTCTTGGTGTCGGTTTCCCCTATCTCCATATCCCCGGTATCTCCTAGGTTCTCCTCGACCCCCTCTTAACTCCTCCTCCCTCATATAAGCATCATCAATGGCTCCCTCTCCATCATACTCCTCTCTACCGTATCCTTCAAAGTGGGTTGGTCAGCCTTGGCCGTTTTGATTAGGAAGATTTGAAATTTGCGGTCTTTGGTTTAATGGAGCTTGGAAGGGAGGGTTCAGATTTAGTGGAGGTACTTGGCGCCCAAATCCCTCTTGTGGAATTGAAGGAGCTTGGAAATGTAGTGGTCTAGTGGAGTCTCAGTTTGGAGGAAAATTGGTAGATTGGTTTGCGGTATTTAGTGGAGCTTGGGGTGCATTTAGCATTTGGTGGACCATTTCAGAGGTGATGGTTGCGGAGGAGGTCCGATCATGACCATTGGTAGATACATGTAGAGGAGTAGATGGACGAGAGTTCCTTTGACTCTCCACTTGGTCTAATCTCCCACTAATAGTCGATACTTCCCCCCTTATTGCTGCCAAGTCCCCTCTCACGGCCCCAAATTCCGAATTCATTCTTTCAAGTGTCCGAGTAACGGCCTCAAGAGTGGCCCTCATTGAGTCAAGGGCATTAGTATCCGCATTATAAGATGTTGTTCCTTCCATCGTCAAGGTATTAGCCGCTTTATTCACCACAAGTTCGTGTTCCACAAGTGTTGTATAATTGGCTAGTAACCGTGAGATTTTTCAAGGTATGAGTAAGCTCTTATTCGGAATGGATTCTTGTTTGAAGACTCAAGGAATTCTTGCCGGACTAGAGTCAAAATCAGCAATTCGTTCAAACGAATAAAAGCACACAAATAATAGTTGACACCAACAAACGGTTCAAGGAACTAGTTAACAACCTAGTAGGAAAGTACTAGTTTGTTAATTAGTTCTAAGACCAAGTAAGGGAAACCAAGAATCAACAATTAGCAACCAAAGAATATCCTAAGTTGAGCTTATAGTGACATGGTAGCATGCAATGGTCCCACACGTTCTTCTTCTCTCGGATTTTTCTCTTTCTTTTTTTTTTTTTTTTTTTTTTGTTTTTGAGTTAATATTCACACAACTTGTGATAATTTGAAATGTGTTTTGGTGGGAAAACGAAAATCTTGTAGTCTTTCACTCTTTTTCAAACTCAAGAAAGTGGGGTTTGGTGGTCAAATCCCACAAAACAAGGCTCCTTGAATTAGGGAAAGTGATGGACAAGACTACAAAGTGATGGGTGCAAGTCTTTCACAACAACTTTATAGTTTCACCACTTGAGCACACAACAAGATGAACAATATGAACAAGTTCAAAAGATGAACACTTCAACAAACTTCATCAATTTCTTTAGCACATAACATACAACCACCGATTTTCTTTTGGTTAGCAACAACATACAACTTTCGGCCACTTCAAGTCACTACACAATATTCAAGTTTTTCAAGCTCAACTTTCGGATCTAGACACCTTAGTGTTGGTGAGAAAGAAACCAACACTAGAAACTCACTAAACAAGCAAAATAACACCTAGATCTAAGCAAATAACATCATTCTCGGTTTCAGCTTGTAGTGGACAGATTTCAGAATTTTTTTTTTTGTTTAAGCCGTAAACTAGCCCAAGATGGGTTATGTTGGAACACAACCGGTCTTGCTTTGATACCAAATGATACAAGATCCAACCAACAACACCAAGAGCTTCGGATTTCAGTCCAACAACACAAGAACAACAAGTTTTAGTTTTCGGTTTTTCAGCTTACAACACAAGAACTAGTTTCGGTTTTCAACTTGCAACACAAGAACATCAAGATAGAGAACAAATACTAGTTAATCGAAAAGAGCCCCACACGGCTTCACTAGACTTTTAAGATAACAAAATCAAAACAACAACAAGAAGATAAAGAAAGATAGATAACTTGACATATAACATTCAAGAAACTAAGAACCCTAACATCAAGAGAGGACCCTAAGTCTAATGAATATAAACACCAAGTTCTTACGAGGACCAAGAGGCACTCAATGACCTCGAAACCCTTGTTTCTAGCCAAAGAGACAACACAAGTATCCCTCTACTTGTGAGATACTATGGACGGCTTCAATGAGTGAAGAGAGAGGAAAAGTTTTGGTGTTTCTAGGTTACAAGTTTCAGCTTTCAAAAACTAAGGGATATCTCTCTAACATGTTCTATTTATACTACAACCAAAAGGAGTGAAATGACCCATCCGCCGTTGCTTTCTTGTGCCAACCTTGGAGAGTAGTTTATTACACTTTAGGACCTCTCTTCACACATAAAAACGTTTAGGTCCTTGGTCGGTTCAATCACCAACTCACACACGGCCATTTGCATGAACAAAGCTTGGAGTGTTTGTAATTCCCGAGCTTGGCTTCGTGTGAAAGGCCGTGTACCTGTGAAGGCTGCCCTAACCGTATCATCCTCTCCATCTTGAGAGGAATTTGACCTCAAATTCGGCATTTGGTCATCTTCAACCGTATCCACGAGGGAGAGATCACCAACGTTGAAAGTGTTGTGCACTTGATATTCCGGTGGAAGGTCAATCTTGTAGGCGTTGTCATTGATTCTCTCAAGTACTTGGAAAGGACCATCACCCCTCGGCAGCAATTTTGACTTCCTTTGAGCTGGAAACCGATCCTTTCGAAGATGCACCCACACCCAATCTCCGGGTTCAAGCACAAGCCTCCTTCTCCCTTTGTTTACCCTTTTTGCAATCTCTTGGTTCTTCTTTTCAAGTTTGATCCGCACCGTCTCATGCATTTTCTTCATTGCCTCGGCTATTTATTTCCATCTAAGCTGGTCATGAGATCACTAGACAAAGGAGTGAGATCTAAAGGGGTAAGGGGATTCAGGCCGTAAACAAATTCAAAGGGAGTCATTCCCGTGCTCGAATGTATTACCCGGTTGTATGCGAATTCCACCAAGGGTAGGTGATCTTCCCATGAAGTCAGTTTACCTTTAACCATAGAACGTAGCATAGACCCTAAGGTTCTATTTACTACCTCCGTTTGGCCATCGGTTTGGGGGTGGCAAGATGTGGAGAAAAGTAACTTCGTTCCAAGCCTACCCCACATGGACTTCCAAAAGAGACTTAGGAACTTGGAGTCCCTATCGCTCACAATAGTCCTCGGTACCCCGTGAAGTTTTACAACATGTGCAACAAATAATGAAGCTACACTAGGAGCATCCTCGGTTTTAGCACATGGAATAAAATGAGCCATTTTAGAGAATCTATCAACAACAACAAAAATGCTATCTCGACCCTTTCTAGTCCTTGGCAGCCCCAAAACAAAATCCATCGAAATGTCCAAACAAGGCCTAAGGGGAGTAGGGAGTGGGGTGTATAATCTTTGAGGTTGGAGAGGAGATTTCGCACTCCGGCAGGCCACGCATTGACTACAAATTCTAGTGACGTCTTTGCGCATTTTGGGCCAATAAAAGTTCTCCTCTAAGATTCCGAGGGTCTTGTCTACCCCAAAGTGACCCATGAGGCCTCCGTCATGGGCCTCCCTCACAAATAATTACCTCCAAGAACTAGAAGGAACACACAACCTCCTCCCCTTGAACAAATACCCATCGAACCGAGAGTAGGAGGAATGGTCATTCTCCTTAAGCCAACGGTCCCTTCCCCACTCTTCGCATTCCCTAAAAATAGGAGCAAAGGTAGGATCCTCGGGATACAACATCCGCAAGCTCTCAAAACCCATCAACTTCGAAGACAAGGTAGCAACAAAGCACATGCTTCCTAGACAAGGCATCGGCAACAACATTTTCCTTCCCCCTTTTGTAATGAATTACATAAGGGAAAGTCTCGATGAACTCAATCCACTTAGCATGACGCCTATTCAGCTTGTCTTGTCTCTTAAGGTGTTTCCACGACTCATGATCCGTTCGTATCACAAACTCCTTAGGATACAAATAATGTTGCCAATTTCCCAAGGCTCTAACAGGGGCGTACAACTCCAAATTATAAGTGGAGTAATTAAGAGTTGCCCCTTTGAGCTTTTCACTGAAATAAGCAACGGGCTTACCTTCTTGCATCAAAACAGCCCCGATGCCAACCTTACTAGCATCACACTCTATTTCAAACATCTTATCAAAATCGGGCAATTGCAATAAAGGTGCCGAGATGAGCGTAGCTTTCAAGGCCTCCAAAGCCCTAGCCTGCTCATCACCCCATTTAAAGGGTCCGTCCTTTCTAATTACCTCGGTCAAGGGGGATGCTATGGAACTAAATCCTTTGACAAACCTCCTATAAAATCTTGCCAGCCCGTGGAAACTTCGGATTTCTCCAATAGTTTTAGGGGTCGACCAACTTCGTATAGAGTCTATCTTGGAATCGTCCACTTCCACACCCCTTGAGCTCACGACAAAACCCAAGAATATAACTTTATCAACACCAAAAGAACACTTCTCCATGTTGGCATACAGCTTCTCCTTTCGGAGCACATCAAACACACATCTCAAATGCATTACATGATCATCAATAGACTTACTATACACCAACACATCATCAAAGTAAACCACCACAAACTTTCCAATATAAGGCTTCATTACATGATTCATTAGCCTCATAAATGTGCTAGGAGCATTGGTAAGGCCGAAGGGCATGACCAGCCACTCATATAGACCGAATTTGGTCCTGACTGCGGTCTTCCACTCATCACCAGGTTGCATGCGAATTTGGTGATAGCCGCTCCTAAGGTCCACTTTAGAAAACAAACAAGATCCGTGGAGCTCATCTAACATATCATCTAGTCTAGGGATTGGATGACGATACCTTATAGTGATTTTGTTTATGGCTCTACAATCGACGCACATGCGCCAAGTTCCGTCCTTCTTTGGTACCAAAAGTACCGAAACAGCACACGGACTCATGCTTTCCTTGATGTATCCCTTGTTGAGAAGCTCCTCAACTTGTCTTTCAATCTCCTTAGTGTCCATGGGATTGCTCCTATAGGCCGGTTTGTTTGGAAGTTGTGAACCCGGCACCAAATCAATTTGGTGTTCAATTCCCCGAAGTGGGGGCAATCCTTGCGAAAGTTCTTGGGGAAATACATCTTCATACTCCTGCAACACACAAGAAATCAAAGGGGAAATGGAAGAATTAGTGGGGTTAGTATTAAAACAATGGGCCAAAAGTAACATCGGCTTGCTTTCATCATGGTCCACGAAGAGTTCTTTCCTCCTAGCCAACATTACTACGTTTTCCATCTCCCTTGTCGTTGGGACATCCTCGGATGTCCTTACTCCCTCACCTACGGCATCCCCCCCCTTTTCTCTCTTCTCGGGTTCCTTCCCCTTTCCTTTTAACTCTCTCATCTTTTGATGCCACTTATTTACTTGGGAGGGTGAAAGAGGGTGAAGTGTGACCTTTCGGCCATCCTTCTCAAGCGTATACCGGTTGGACCTCCCATCGTGTTCAGTAGACCTATCATATTGCCTTGGTCTACCTAACAACAAGTGACATGCTTGCATTGGGATCACGTCACAAAGCACTTCATCATGGTAGTTTCCCACCTTAAACCGAATCACACATTGCCTTGTGACCTTCAATTCACCACAATCTTTCAACCATTGTAGCTTGTAAGGACTAGTGTGTGGTGTAGTTGGTATCTTCAAGAAATTTACCATAGCATGGCTTGCAACATTTGTACAACTACCACTATCAATCACCAAAGTGCACAGACTCCCCTTTACGAGACACTTAGTATGGAATAGATTTTCCCTTTGACTCGGGTCATCCATCGCCTTACTAATCATGACACGTCTAACTACAAAGTTTGGTACCACGCACTCCCCTTCTTGTGGATAGACATCTTCACTAACCTCTAATTCATCATCATTCGGCCCACTTTCAGCTTCCTCTCCATATTGAGGCTCGGCCTCATCCTCCCCCCTTTCGGAAACCACCTCCTCACCAAGGTAGTACACTTTCCCTTCTCGTAGGATCACATTGCGCTGGTTCGGGCACTCATTGGCCTTATGCCCCAAACCTTGTCACTTGAAGCATTGGAACCCCTTTGGGTTGGGGTATTTGTGAGCCTCCGGTTTCGGAGGAAACATAGGGACTGTTTTGGACTCGGGCAGCTTCGTAGGGCCGGGTTGGTCCTTGTTTTTGGGCCAACCCGAGGGGATGTGTACCCTTGCCTTGAAGGTTGATCTCTCCTTAAGTTCCCTTTCAATCTCTAGGGCCGCTTGGAATATGCCGTCAATGGTTTCAAACCGGTGAAGGGTCAAGTGAGTGGAGATCTCTTTGTTCAATCCACACTTGAACCGGATGATGTCGTGACTGATTTGCTCCCAACGGTGATCAAGTTTCAACATGAGTTGTTGGAACTCGTCAAAATAGGCCATCACACTCTTGCCTCCTTTCCGCAAGCCATATAGTCTAGCAAGTAACTCATGACGATACCTCTCGGGGAGGTACCATTGTCTCATCAAATACCTTAACCGATACCAAGGTGGTGGCTGCCCATCAACTAGTTCATTACCAAATCGCTTAACATACTCCCACCAAGTGTTAGCATAGCCCTCGAGGTGAGCTATAGCGTAGCAACTCTTCTTTTCTTCCGAGATGTCATTAACTTGGAAAACTTTGTCACAAGCCGATTCCCAAGTTAAGTAGGTCTCGGGGTCACTTTCACCCTTAAATATGGGTAGGCTCAACTTGATGGTGTTGATTCCTACGTCTCTCTCTTGGTGTCGGTTTCCCCTATCTCCATACCCCCGGTATCTCCTAGGTTCTCCTCGACCCCCTCTTAACTCCTCCTCCCTCATATAAGAATCATCAAAGGCTCCATCTCCTTCATACTCCTCTCTACCGTATCCTTCAAAGTGGGCTGGCCGGCCTTGGCCGTTTTGATTCGGAGGATTTGGAATTTGTGGTCTTTGGGTTAGTGGAGCTTGGAATGGAGGGTTCGGATTTAGTGGAGGTATTTGGCGTCCAAATCCCTCTTGTGGAATTGGAGGGGCTTGGAAATGTAGTGGTCTAGTGGAGTCTCGGTTTGGAGGAAAATTGGTAGATTGGCTTGCGGTATTTAGTGGAGCTTGGGGTGCATTTAGCATTTGGTGGACCATTTCGGGGGTGATGGTTGCGTAGGAGGTCCGATCATGGCCATTGGTAGATACATGTAGAGGAGTAGAAGGACGAGAGTTCCTTTGGCTCTCCACTTGTTCTAGTCTCCCACTAATAGTCGACACTTCCCCCCTTATTGCTGCCAAGTCTCCTCTCACGACCCCAAACTCCGAATTCAACCTTTCAAGTGTCCGGGTAACGGCCTCAAGAGTGACCCTCATAGAAACAAGGGCATTAGTATCCGCATTTTGAGATGTAGCCCCTTCCATTGTCAAGGTGTTATCCGCTTTAGTTCACCACAAGTTCGTGTTCCACAAGTGTTGTATAATTGGCTAGTAACCGTGAGATTTTAAGGTATGAGTAAGCTATTATCCGGAATGGATTCTTGTTTGAAGACTCAAAGAATTCTTGCCGGACTAGAATCAAAAATCAGCAACTCGTTCAAACGAATAAAAGCACTCAAATAATCGTTGACACGAACAAACAGTTCAAGGAACTAGTTGACAACCTAGTAGGAAAGTACTAGTTTGTTAATTAGTTCTAGGACCAAGTAAGGGAAACCAAGGATCAACAATTAGCAACCAAAGAATATCCTAAGTTGAGCTTATAGTGACGTGGTAGCATGCAATGGTCCCACACGTTCTTCTTCTCTCGGTTTTTCTCTTTCTCTTATTTTTATTTTTTTTTTGTTTTGAGTTAATATTCACACAACTTGTTATAATTTGAAAAGTGTTTTGGTGGGAAAAAAACTAAAATTTTGTAGTCTTTCACCCTTTTTCAAACTCAAGAAAGTGGGGGTTGGTTGACAAATCCCACAAAACAAGGCTCCTTGAATTAGGAAAAGTGATTGACAAGACTACAAAGTGATGGGTGCAAGTCTTTCACAACAACTTTATAGCTTTACCACTTGAGCACACAACAAGATGAACAATATGAACAAGTTCAAAAGATGAACACTTCAACAACTTCATCAACTTGTTTAGCACATAACACACAACCACCGATTTTCTTTGGTTATCAACAACATACAACTTTCGGCCACTTCGAGTCACTACACAATGTTCAAGTTTTCAAGCTCAACTTTTGGATCTAGACACTTTGGTGTTGGTGAGAAAGAAACCAACACTAGAAACTCACTAAACAAGCAAAATAACACCTAGATCTAAACACACAACATCTTTCTCGGTTTTCAACTTTTAATGGACAGATTTTCGGAATTTTCTTTTAGTGTAGTTTGTTTAAGCCGTGAACTAGCCCAAGATGGGTTATGTGGGAACACAACCGGTCTTGCTTTGATACCAAATGATAAAAGATCAAACCAACAACACCAAGAACAACAAGTAGGTTCGGATTTTAGTCCACAACACAAGAACAACAAGTTTTTAAGCTTCGGTTTTTCCACTTACAACACAAGAACAACAAGATGGATAATGATGCTAGTGAATCGAAAAGAGCCCCACACGGCTTCACTAGACTTTTAAGATAACAAAACGAACAACAACAACAAGGTAAAGAAAGATAGATAACTTGACATATAACATTCAAGAAACTAAGAACCCTAACATCAAGAGAGGACCCTAAGTCTAATGAATATAAACACCAAGTTCTTACGAGGACCAAGAGGCACTCAACGACCTCGAAACCCTTGTTTCTAGCCAAAGAGACAACACAAGTATCCCTCTACTTGTGAGATACTATGGACGGCTTCAATGAGTGAAGCGAGAGGAAAAGTTTTGGTGTTTTTAGGTTACAAGTTTCAGCTTTCAAAAACTAAGGGATATCTCTCTAACATGTTCTATTTATACTACAACCAAAAGGAGTGAAATGACCCATCCGCCCTTGCTTTCTTGTGCCAACCTTGGAGAGTAGTTTATTACACTTTAGGACCTCCCTTCACACATAAAAACGTTTAGGTCCTTGGTCGGTTCAATCACCAACTCACACACGGCCATTTGCATGAACAAAGCTTGGAGTGTTTGTAATTCCCGAGCTTGGCTTCGTGTGAAAGGCCGTGTACCTGTGGAGACTGCCCTAACCGTATCAACTACTAATCTTGTTTGTTTATTTTGTAGGTTTAAAGGGTGATATAAGGGGAACATGACTTTGATAGCTGGGCATTATTGTGACTACAATATGGGAGACTATAATTGTAGTGAGGGTTTTTATGGCTACGAAGTTGAGAGAGATTGCGAAGGCTATGAAAATAGCCATGATCAAAACATAGGCAGATTTGAAAATTACTGTTTTGAGGGAGAAAATAAGGTGAATGAAGTGCCTAGTGCTTATGGTGACTTTGGAGATGATGTAGGACCTCGTGATGGATCTTATGATGAAGTTGGGACATGTGAGGAGTCTTGCACTCCCCACTCCGAACCTAGATTTGGTGTTAGGTATAACCCTTTCATTCGCAAACCTTATGAGAGCTATGATGAGAGTACACGTGAGGAGTGTGAAGAGTCATATTCTCCACCTTGTAGTACTTCTTATCAAGGTCGATATAGTGTGAATGGTTATACTAGCTATAGTGTAGGTTGTCCAATGGGAAGAAGAGGGTATGCATCTCCAAAACCGAGGGGTACTCATGTGCTTTACAATGTTGATCCGAGAAGGAGTGTACACTCCGGAAAGGTGACCATTTGTGGGATACCGGGCTGCCTCGTTGTGTTAAATGATAGGTACTATAGAAACTACATTGTTCCATCCATGGTTGATTACTTGGGGTTATTTTGTGAGCCTTTACTTGTTCCATACTTCTTGGACAGGTTTAAGGTTACCGAGAGGGTAAAAGTTGTCTTCTCCCAATTTAATTACCATGAGGA
Organism: Capsicum baccatum var. pendulum; assembly: GCA_030864225.1. Lineage (NCBI taxonomy): Eukaryota > Viridiplantae > Streptophyta > Magnoliopsida > Solanales > Solanaceae > Capsicum > Capsicum baccatum. The sequence continues at coordinate 164,744,972 of CM061552.1, read as the reverse complement.
GGTGTGGTGTGATGTTTTTCCCATAACCTATGGTCATGTGAGATTAGGTGCCGATTGGTTTGCACAACATAAAGTTCCAAATATGCAAAATTGGCCTAATATTATAAGAGACCGATGGGGAAATTGCCTCAAGACGTACATTCTGCTCGGGCCGCAAAAAGAAGCTCCTACCTACTCCAATTCGAATTATTATGAGAGACAATAGATTGAGAGGAGTAAGGGAGTGAAAGGTGGTAATCCGAGAGTGGAAAAAGGAGAGTTTGTGTGGAGCAAAGTAAGAGGATTACCACCAAACCATGCTAACATTGTTTGTCCTTCTATTTCTAAGGACATTTGTGTAGGTAGCAACATGGAAAGCGAAGAAGAACAATGCCAAAAGAAAGTTGCTGCCCAAACTTTTGGAGGACCTTCACACCATGACAAAGAAGAATCTACTCAAGGACTTCAAGGTAAAATGGCAAACTCTTACACTTTTGTACATATGAATGATAATTGTGTGGCTAGTAGCCCATTGAGTGTGAGTTGTAGCTTGCCTATATGTGAGTGTATTATTTCTTTGCCACTTGATGATGATGTACATGTTGTGAGTGTGGATACACTAGTTGATCCTATTGATGACCGAATAGACTCTTCTTGTAAGATCGATTTATGTCCACCTAGTGTTGAAACCATTATGTTGAATGAAAGTACATTATCTTCTGAAATTTGTGTTGATCAACTTATGTGTGAAAATTACCCACCACTTGAGGATGTGTATGATGTAATTAATGAACCTCAAGTGTGTGATGATGTTGAAAATGTTGATCAAAGTGAGAATAAACCCGAGAGCTCTTCTTGGGGTAATATTGTGTTTGAAACATCCTTGAAACTTGATATTGATCATTTAGAGAGTGAGGAACTTGATTGTTCCAAATCTGTCCGTGAGGTAGATCACACTCTTTTTAGGTACAATGTCTTGTTTGAAGATGATTTAAACACTCCTAATGAACCTAGTGGTGAAAATAATGGTATAGCTTGCCTTGGGAGCTATAGCCTATATGCTAACCCACTATGGTATGACAATATTCCTCCTAAATAGGTAAATCTCTTCTTGGAAGATGAGGGTCCTCTTAAGGGTAAGGAATGTGTAGTTGCGAAAGCTACTTCTTCTTCTACTTTGTGTGATTTCATTATTGAGAGTACTTATGGTGATTATTGGGAAACTAGTAGTGAGTACACACATGAGAGCACCTTAGTAGAAGTCGATTTGAGTGATACTTTTCTCTACTCTCTATTTGCTTTGGATCATATGTATATTATTGTAGAGAGTATGTCATTTAGTTTGGGTGTAGACCACGGGAAAAGAAAGTGTTGTCGAGACCCGTGTCTATGGCCACTTTTCCCATTTGAACCCGGTGCCAAATTTAGAAATGGTGATGTTGGTGGACCAAACTTGTTGCTTGGTCTACATGACAAGCAAAGTGTCACTCTTGATGTATCCTATAACCAAATCCTTTGTACATCTTTTATTGAGTTTTTAATATTCCTTGCAAAGGATTCTTGGTTATATTGCAAATATGTGCAACCTTGGCATGTTGAGATGATTTGTTATGCGAAACCTAACCCTCATGCCATGAGGAGTTTGTATTTGTTTGTCCTCTCTTCGGTTTTGCAAGGTTTGGATTCGAGGTCGAATCCTCTTCAAGAAGGGGAGGATGATACGGGACAAATGGCCATCTTATCTTTTGATGACATCTTTGGAGGCCAAGACGTAGAGGCTCAAGACTTGGTCACCTCGAGAATACAAGAACATGCATGGAGGACCCGTTTTGAGCGTAACTTAAAGCAATCTCGCGTATGGAAGATTGCTTGGAGCATTTAAGAGTGAGGACTCACGGTTTTGGACCTTAATTAAGGGCATTTTGGACATTACACATGGTGTATTTACACACCATGGCCGCACCTATCATTAAGGGCAAAGTGGTCTTTTTATATTCTTTTGTATTACACTATAAATAGGTCATTTTAGCTCATTTCTTGGCATTTTTTGGAAGGATGAAGAATTGAAAGACATATTTTCTCTCTTTTGAGAGTGTAACACCCTTAGTTGTAGGGCTTGGAAAATCCATCCTTAGCATAGGGCTTGGAAAAGCCAATATTGATCTTTGCTTGGAAACGGTAGATCTTAAGGTTAGTTCATTCCCTTGGTGGTCACCGTAAGAGTGTGGTTTTGATTTTTACATTCATTAGGGGTTAGTGTTGAAATACACTTGGTTCTTAATCTTGTAATAATCTTGGTCTCACTATCTATCTTTATTTTCTTGCAAATCGTGTATGTGTTGTGTAGTGGACTGTTTTGGGGTCTTCGTTGAATCCAAAACTTGTATTATTGTTGTTCATCTTAGTCATCACGTTTCATAGCTGTTTTGGTGTTAATATACACCCTTGTATCTTGTATTCTTGTTGTTAGTAGCGAATCCGAGTGTGGTCTCCATCTTGGTCCTCGAATCCGTAAGATTGGTGGACTGTTTTGGAGTTGTTTCGTGTTTCCCTTATCTTTCCCGTATCAAGAACACCAAGAACACAAACTTTGAGTCTTGAAGTTCCAAGGTTCAAGTTGGACCCCAAACATCAAAAACACTTTTCCAAGCTTAAAATCCACTACACAATCTCCACAATACACGTTCAAACCTTGATCCAACAACACAACACACGTCCAAAACAGTCCAAACTTTAAATCCGCAACAACAATACCAACAACAATCTGTTAAGTCCAAGTTCACAATAACAACATCAACAACAAAGGCTCAAATCAAGATATAGACTCAAAGTGTTAGTTAAGAACAATACTAACACTAGAAACACTTAAGACAAGTAAAAATCTCGGCCAAGATACAACAAGAACACAATTTTCGGCGAAGAACACAAAGTGGACAGATTGCTATTTTCTGAAAATTTCAGTTTTCAGTTTTTTTTTTTTTTTTTTTTTTTTTTTTTTTTGATAACAAGCAAGCCCAAGATTGATCTTGTAGGAACAATATCAATCCATGCTTTGATACCAAATGATAAGGAAAAGAGAAGGGAACACAAAACAAACACCAAATCAGTCCACTAATCTTAAGGATTCGAGGACCAAGATGGAGACCACACTCGGATTCGCTACTAACAACAAGAATACAAGATACAAGAGTGTATATTAACACCAAAACATCTATGAAACGTGATGAACAAGATGAACAACAATAATACAAGTTTTGGATTCAACGAAGACCCCAAAACAGTCCACTACACAACACATACACAATTTGCAAGAAAATAAAGATAGATAGTGAGACCAAGATTATTACAAGATTAAGAACCAAGTGTATTTCAACACTAACCCCTAATGAATGTAACAATCAAAACCACACTCTTACGGTGACCACCAAGGGAATGAACTAACCTTAAGATCTACCGTTTCCAAGCAAAGATCAATATTGGCTTTTCCAAGCCCTATGCAAAGGATGGCTTTTCCAAGCCCTACAACTAAGGGTGTTACACTCTCAAAAGAGAGAAAATATGTCTTTCAATTCTTCATCATTCCAAATCTGCCAAGAAATGAGCTAAAATGACCTATTTATAGTGTAATACAAAAGAATACAAAAAGACCACTTTGCCCTTAATGATAGGTGCGGCCATGGTGTGTAAATACACCATGTGTAATGTCCAAAATGCCCTTAATTAAGGTCCAAAACCGTGAGTCCTCACTCTTAAATGCTCCAAGCAATCTTCCATACGCGAGATTGCTTTAAGTTACGCTCAAAACGGGTCCTCCATGCATGTTCTTGTATTCTCGAGGTGACCAAGTCTTGAGCTTCTATGTGTTGGCCTCCAAAGATGTCATCAAAAGATAAGATGGACATTTGTCCCGTATCACCTTACCACTTCAGAAAGGCATGCTCGGGATGAGAGTTTCTTTCACCATCTTTATGGCATGACTTGATTTACAATGATGAGCGGAGGTCGTGTTCCAACTGCTGCAGAGCTCCAACAGCTGGATCATGACTATCCAATGAATGTGCATGCAAGGGAGATGTGTGGAGTAGGTAAATATTTTGAGGAACCTCTTGATGACGATGTGCCAACCGATGATGATCGACGAATGCCAGACTCCGACGTGGAGGAGAATTCTGATGACGATGACTCCAATGATAATTCCGACGAAGGGGGTATGACCCTCGACATAGAGGAGGAGTCCGACTAACCAAGTTCTTCTTATTTATTTTCCACTAAGGACAGTGTGTCCCGTCTAAGTGTGGGGTGCTGGTTATTTGCATGCTATACTTCTCTATCCGCATTTGCATCTATTTATTTATGTTTGTTTGTTTTGTTTTTAGTAGTTAAATTTTTTTTAGTAGTTAATTTTTTTTTTAAACTTAACTTCACATGAAATTATTCTAATAGGAAGCATGAGATTATGACAAGAGTTTGCGCTAAAATCATGACTATTGAGACGTTTAGGCTCTAATTGTGACTCACTATGTGATATTGTGTGGTTCAATTCCTTCATCTGTTGGGTCAAGATTCTATGCTACTCCCAACAAAGTCGACCATGTGCCTTGTGTGTGTGAGGATATATACCATATTCTATGTTTGTGGCTGATGCTAGAACTTGCCTGGTATGTATGTAAAGCGAAAATAAAGAGTGTAAGTTTAGGAGATGATTTAGGCATTTCTTTGGCAACCTATACTTGTTTACCTTCTTTTTACCTACCCTTGGACATCATCATAGTTAACCCTTTTGAGCCCTTAGCCTATTTTCTTTGACAAACCTCATATGTAAGCCTAATCCATTTTTTTCAAGACCATAATTTGATCTAAATTCCTAAGTGCTTTAAAGTGTAAAGTCATGTTACAAAATAAGAGGAAATTTGGTGAATATGATGCTTTAGAATGTAATGGTGCTTGAATTTTTTATAAAAAAGAATTTCTACCATAAGAGGTGTTATGAAAAGAAAAAAAAAGGGAAAGGAAAACTGAAAAGTTATGATTAAAAATTGAAAAACAAAAGAGGTGACAAAGGGAGGTAGATTAAAAGAAAGAAAAAAGGTTGCTTGAAAGAAAGAATAAATGGCATATTGTGATGTATTAAAGCACTTAGGGAACTTAGTCACTATTTCTGGCCAAAATAGTCCTACCCGTCCCTTAGCCTACATTACAACCTGTAAAGACCTATTTGATCCTACGCTTAGTATTCCGACATTTAGTGGAGCATTACACTAAGGGCAAACCTATGGTCATCAGTTGCAACATATGAATTCTTTGTGAGAGCGAGAGCAAGGATAATCTTATACCCATGTTCGAAATATATACAATACTTGAGAGTGATTATGGGTTATATAGTGTGAGACACACATGGTTGATGAGTTTTGGGTAGTCGTGTATGATTCTTTGTTCCTTAACTTTTGAATATGAGTTGACCACCATCACGAGTCTATGTTGGAGGTTGAATTGTTTCTACTAATGATCAGAAAACTACTCTCTGTTGATAATTGTTGTGCTTGCCTTGATGAATATTTTGTTTTATTACTGTGAAACCTTAAAGTGAATGCTTAGATGGACATGATATTTTGTTCAAGGACGAACAAAGCTTTAAGTGTGGGGTGTTGATGATAGGCGAATTTACACGCCTAAAGTACTATACTTTACCCATATTTTAGCTAAGTTTTGAGGACAAATTATATAATTCATGCACTTTTAGTCCTTTTTCCTGTAAGTAAGCTAACGAACATGATTAGCAAGTTTTCAGGTATAAATGATGCAGAATTTAGCATTTTATGGATAACTTGACGCCAAAGAAAGCTTCACGAAAGAAGGAAGGGAAAGCTTACACGCCAAGGACCAAAAGTGGCGCATGAAAAATCTATCCCGGGCAAAAACAACAATTCTAAAGACTATGGGGACTAGCAATAATTTAGTAGGATTAGGATAATGATACATTAACCAAGTAGGATTGGGTTAAGTAATTCATTAGCTTAGTAGGAATAGGATATGGGTATTATAAATACCCTATTTTGCTTGAGATTTTTTATTCATTCATTCACTAATACTTTTTATTCTTCCATTAATTCTACTTTTTATTCATCTATTCAATTCTTAATTTCCGCAACAAGAGAAATGTTACTTAGCAAAGAAGTCACGCCTAACGCCTACCACCCTATACCTAACGAGATCTTTATTGTGGTATAATAACAACGTCGATTGTGATTTCCTTCGCACTCATGGGTAACTAAACTTCTCTGTTGAGGTTATGGAAGCCTTATGAGATACTATCTAAGGCTATGAGTTTGTGAATTCGTGACACGTGTGTTGCTTATATCATTATTCTCTTCATCTTAATGCAAATTCTTGTGACTGCAGACGCATAGAATAACGCCAGTATAGCATTAACTTGTTCGAAAGAAAAGTTATATGTCTGGAAAAGAGATAATGTCAAGGTAATAGGGTCCCATCCCCTATTAAAAAGTTAGTGTCGTAACTGGATTAACCTATTGGAGAATTTGTACCGTTAGACACGCTTTAAGCTCGAAAGAGTTAAAGTGAAATAGTCCTTGTTGAGGTCGAAAGACACTTGGATTTACCATCGAATACAATTCTCTATAAGCACATGCATGTCTGAATTCCGCATAACTCATAGCCAATAGAGATGTATAACTCATAAGGTGGACATACCCCCAACTTCTCAATTCTCATTGTTTTATATCTTACCAACATTCTTTCTTTTTACTTTGCTATTTTATGTTTTACTCTATTACTTTGGATACATTACTTGCCCGACAAAACTCCCCTCTTTTTACGAGACTTGACTAAAATTCTAGTAATCTTTGCTTACTTGTTGACCAAGCTATTTCCTGTGGGATCGATACCCAACCTAGTTGGGTTATATATTTGACAACGACCACTTTACACTCCTACGAGAGCTGTAGATTGAGCGTTATCAGTGATATCATGACATAGCTCTAGAAACACAACTACAATTTGTGATACACATGCCCCCAGGACTTGATAGAAGAAAACTGACACAACATGACTGACTTGATCATAACAATGGAGTTCACAATTCATATTGTCATAAGTAGGTGATATTATACTTCATGTAGTTCTTGAACATCTTAAGAATGGTAGGGAGTTCATGGATATATTTCATGTACATATTTTATATCTCCATTATCATACATGTTTCATACCACAATAATAGCAATACATCATTAGCATGGAATTCATATTGAAGTATTCTAACATGGACTTGTCATTTAGATATCATGGATCCATGAAATCATGAATTTCTAGAATCCTAACCATTTTATCAAACACCTTGCATGCACTCTTGAAGGCAAAGGTATGCTTATCAATTTGACAATCTTAATCCATCTAAAATATGTGGGTTTCAACAAACCTATTTACATGCTTCATGAAAACACATCAAGATACAACCTTGCATCCAAACAACAATCACCAGCATGAATATAGTCATAACACAACAAAGAAATCATAATTTATAATTTAAAACATGATTATTGAGCTCCATGGATGAAAGAGACCTATGGATGAACACTATTCATACCTTAGATTAAGAATTCACAAAGATTGACGGCGAAATTTCCTTGAAATAGACTCTTCTATGAAAACCCTAGGGCTTGCTCTTAAGAGTTTTGATCTGGAGAGGAAACCCTAATCTTATGGTTTAGAGTTTATGAGAGAGCTTTTTGAGATGTTTAACTATAGAGAATGGAAGATAATACACTTCTTGAGGGTTATAAGTCATGGAAAGCGAAGGAAAAAAACCAAAGTACCCTTACCAAAATATTCCTCAATTACTGGAAAAAATACCTGACAACATTCGTGACAAGTCATCAAGTTTGCGATAGGCTGTCAAGAATTGTCTTCACCAAAGAGTAAAATTTTTATTTTCTGGTTAAGGTTGATGAAATTTGTGACAAGCCATCATGGGCGTGACGGCTTGTCACAAAATGTCGTCACCAGGGTGAAAATCTGCCCAGGTCTGATGAGATTACTGATAGGCCATCACGGCCATGATATCTTGTCATAATTATCGTCACCAGTTTCCCAGCCAGACATGCTAGAGTAAAATAGGTATAAATCTTTGCTCCGATATCCGATTAATGAGAAAGTGGTTTTTTTGAAAGATAATTTAAAGAGATTTCATTAGATATATAGTAAGCAACCCAGTTCATTATATACAACGAGTAATGCTCGATTGAAGTTGTCCCAAGTTTTAACGCTCACTAAAACTTGAACGATAGGAAAGGTTACTACTTGTTCTTAAGTTAGGGGACCTCAATGATCTAAATTTATTCTCAAATAGATTCCAACACTTCAAAATTGATTAACACACTAAATTTATATAGGCTTTGAGGCTTTTGTAACGTCTATGCATAGAAATGATAGATTTTTACCCTAGTCCAAGATGTGGGGTATTACAATATCTCCCCCTTAGGAACATTCGTCCTCCAATGAGATTGGCTGAGATGAGAGAAAAGACAACTAACATGGATATAGAGTGTAAACAACTGATCATGATTTCATGGCTGACATGATTGGTAAGCTGAACATATCATACTGAACATGTGATACGGTTAGGGCAACCTCCACAGGTACACCGCCTTTCACACGAAGCCAAGCTCGGGAATTACAAACACTCCAAGCTTTGTTCATGCAAATGGTCGTGTGTGATTTGGTGATTGAACCGACCAAGGACCTAAACGTTTTTATGTGTGAAGAGAGGTCCTAATGTGTAATAAACTACTCTCCAAGGGTGGCACAAGAAGCAAGGGCGGATGGGTCATTTTACCCCTTTTGTTTGTAGTATAAATAGAACATGTTAGAGGGATATCCCTTAGTTTTTGAATGCTGAAATTTGTAACCTAAAACACAAAACATTTTCCTCTCTCTTCCACTCTTTGGAACCGCCCCTAGTATCTCACAAGTAGAGGGATACTTATGTTGTCTCTTTGGCTAGAAACAAGGGTTTTGAGGTCGTTGAGTGCCTCTTGGTCCTTGTAAGAACTTGGTCTTTATATTCATTAGACTTAGGGTCCTCTCTTGATGTTAGGGTTCTTAGTTTCTTGAATGTTATATGTCAAGTTATCTATCTTTCTTTATCTTGTTGTTGTTGTTGATTTTGTTATCTTAAAGACTAGTGAAGCCGTGTGGGGCTCATTTCGATTCACTAGCATTATTTTCTATCTTGTTGTTCTTGTGTTGTAAGCTGAAAAACCGAAAACTAAAACTTGTTGTGCTTGTGTTGTTGTTCTGAAATCCGAGCCTTCTTGTTGTTCTTGGTGTTGTTGGTTTGATCTTATATCATTTGGTATCAAAGCAAGACCGGTTGTGTTCCAACATAACCCATCTTGGGCTAGTTCACGGCTTAAAACAAACTACACCAAAAGAAAATTCTGAAAATCTGTCCATTAAAAGTTGAAAACCGAGAATGTTGTTGTGTGTTTAGATCTAGGTGTTATTTTGCTTGTTTAGTGAGTTTCTAGTGTTGGTTTCTTTCTCACCAACACTAAAGTGTCTAGATCCGAAAGTTGAGCTTGAAAACTTGAAAATTGTGTAGTGACTTGAATTGGCCGAAAGTTGTATGTTGTTGATAACAAAAAAAAAGGAAAAAAAATTGGTCGTTGTGTGTTTATGTGCTAAAGAAGTTGATGAAGTTTGTTGAAGTGTTCATCTTTTGAACTTGTTCATCTTGTTCATATTTTTGTGTGCTCAAGTGGTAAAGCTATAAAGTTGTTGTGAAAGACTTGCACCCATCACTTTGTAGTCTTGTCAATCACTTTCCCTAATTCAAGGAGCCTTGTTTTGTGGGATTTGTCAACCAACCCCCACTTTCTTGAGTTTGAAAAAGGGTGAAAGACTACAAAATTTTAGTTTTCCCACCAAAACACTTTTCAAATTATAACAAGTTGTGTGAATATTAACTCAAAACAAAAAAAAAGAGAAAGAGAAAAAAACCGAGAGAAGAAGAACGTGTGGGACCATTGCATGCTACCACGTCACTATAAGCTCAACTTAGGATATTCTGTTGTTGCTAATTGTTGATCCTCGGTTTCCCTTACTTGGTCCTAGAACTAATTAACAAACTAGTACTTCCCTACTAGGTTGTCAACTAGTTCCTTGAACCGTTTGTTCGTGTCAACGATTATTTGAGTGCTTTTATTCGTTTGAACGAATTGATGATTTTTGATTCTAGTCCGGAAAGAATTCTTTGAGTCTTCAAACAAGAATCCATTCCGGATAAGAGCTTACTCATACCTTAAAATCTCACGGTTACTAGCCAATTATACAACACTTGTGGAACACGAACTTGTGGTGAACTAAAGCGGATAACACCTTGACAATGGAAGGGGCTACATCTCAAAATGCGGATACTAATGTCCTTGATTCTATGAGGGTCACTCTTGAGGCCGTTACCCGGACACTTGAAAGGTTGAATTCGGAATTTGGGGCCGTGATAGGGGACTTGGCAGCAATATGGGGGGAAGTATCGACTATTACTGGGAGATTAGATCAAGTGGAGAGTCAAAGGAACTCTCGTCCATCTACTCCTCTACATGTATCTACCAATGGTCATGATAGGACCTCCTCCGCAACCATCACCCCCGAAACAGTCCACCAAATGCTAAATGCACCCCAAGCTCCGCTAAATACCGCAAGCCAAACTACCTATTTTCCTCCAAACCGAGACTCCACTAGACCACTATATTTCCAAGCCCCTCCGATTCCACAAGAGGGATTTGGGCACCAAGTACCTCCACTAAATCCGAACCCTCCATTCCAAGCTCCATTAAACCAAAGACCGAAAATTCCAAATCCTCCGAATCAAAACGGCCAAGGCCGACCAGCCCACTTTGAAGGATACTGTAGAGAGGAGTATGAAGAAGAGGGAGACCTTGATGATGCTTATATGAGGGAGGAGGAGTTAAGAGGGGGTCGAGGAGAACCTAGGAGATACCGGGGGTATGGAGATAGGTGAAACCGACACCAAGAGAGAGACGTAGGCATCAACACCATCAAGTTGAGCCTACCTATCTTTAAGGGTGAGAGTGACCCCGAGACCTACTTAACTTGGGAATCAGCTTGTGACAAAGTTTTCCAAGTTAATGACATCTCGGAAGAAAAGAAGAGTTGCTACGCTATAGCTCACCTCGAGGGCTATGCTAACACTTGGTTGGAGTATGTTAAACGATTTGGTAATGAATTAGTTGATGGGCAGCCACCGCCTTGGTATCGGTTGAGGTATTTGATGAGGCAACGATACCTCCCCGAGAGATATCGTCATGAGTTACTTGCTAGACTATATGGCTTGCGGCAAGGAGGCAAGAGTGTGATGGCCTATTTTGACGAGTTCCAACAACTCATGTTGAAACTTGATCACCGTGGGAAGCAAATCAGTCACGACATCATCCGGTTCAAGTGTGGATTGAACAAAGAGATCTCCACTCACTTGACCCTTCACCGGTTTGAAACCATTGACGGTATATTCCAAGCGGCCCTATAAATTGAAAGGGAACTTAAGGAGAGATCAACCTTCAAGGCAAGGGTACAAACCCCCTCGGGTTGGCCCAAAAACAAGGACCAACCCGGCCCTACGAAGCTGCCCGAGTCCAAAACAGCCCCTAAGTTTCCTCCGAAACCGGAGGCTCACAAATATCCCAACCCAAAGGGGTTCCAATGCTTCAAGTGCCAAGGTTGGGGGCATAAGGCCAATGAATGTCCGAACCGGCGTAATGTGATCCTACGAGAAGGGAAAGTGTACTACCTTGGTGAGGATGTGGTTTCCGAAAAGGGGGAGGATGAGGCCGAGCCTCAAGATGGAGAGGGGGCTGAAAATGGGCCGAATGATGATGAATTAGAGGGTAGTGAAGATGTCTATCCACTAGAAGGGGAGTGTGTGGTACCAAACTTTGTGGTTAGACGTGTCATGATTAGTAAGGCGGTGGATGACCCAAGTCAAAGGGAAAATCTATTCCATACTAAGTGTCTCGTAAAGGGGAGTGTGTGCACTTTGGTGATTGATAGTGGTAGTTGTACAAATGTTGCGAGCCATGCTATGGTAAATTTCTTGAAGCTACCAACTACACTACACACTAGTCCTTACAAGCTACAATGGTTGAACGATTGTGGTGAATTGAAGGTCATAAGGCAATGTGTGATTCGGTTTAAGGTGGGAAACTACCATGATGAAGTGCTTTGTGACGTGATCCCAATGCAAGCATTTCACTTGTTGTTAGGTAGACCATGGCAATATGATAGGTCTACTAAACACGATGGGAGGTCCAACCGGTATACGCTTGAGAAGGATGGCCGAAAGGTCACACTTCACCCTCTTTCACCCTCCCAAGTAAATGAGTGGCATCAAAAGATGAGAGAGTTAAAGAGAAAGGGGAAGGAACCCGAGAAGGGAGAAAAGGGGGGGATGCCGTAGGTGAGGAGGTAGGGACATCCGAGGCTGTCCCCACACCAAGGAAGATGGAAAACGTAGTGATGTTGGCTAGGAGCAAAGAACTCTTCGTGGACCATGATGAAAACAAGCCGATGCTACTTTTGGCCCATTGTTTTAATACTAACCCCACTAATTCTTCCATTTCCCCTTTGATTTCTTGTGTGTTGCAGGAGTATGAAGATGTATTTCCTCAAGAACTACCGCAAGGATTGGCCCCACTTCGGGGAATTGAACACCAAATTGATTTGGTGTCGGGTTCACAACTTCCAAACAAACCGGCCTATAGGAGCAATCCCATGGACACTAAGGAGCTTGAAAGACAAGTTGAGGAGCTTCTCAACAAGGGATACATCAAGGAAAGCATGAGTCCGTGTGCTGTTCCGGTACTTTTGGTACCAAAGAAGGACGAAACTTGGCGCATGTGCGTCGATTGTAGAGCCATCAACAAAATCACCGTAAGGTATCGTCATCCAATACCTAGACTAGATGATATGTTAGATGATCTCCACGGATCTTGTTTGTTTTCTAAAGTGGACCTTAGGAGCGGCTATCACCAAATTCGCATGCAACCCGGTGATGAGTGGAAGACCGCATTCAAGACCAAATTCGGTCTCTATGAGTGGCTGGTCATGCCCTTCGGCCTTACCAATGCTCCTAGCACATTTATGAGGCTAATGAATCATGTAATGAAGCCTTATATTGGAAATTTTGTGGTGGTTTACTTTGATGATGTGTTGGTGTATAGTAAGTCTATTGATGATCATGTAATGCATTTGAGATGTGTGTTTAATGTGCTCCGAAAGGAGAAGCTGTATGCCAACATGGAGAAGTGTTCTTTTGGTGTTGATAAAGTTATATTCTTGGGTTTTGTCGTGAGCTCAAGGGGTGTGGAAGTGGACGATTCTAAGATAGACTCTATTCGAAGTTGGCCGACCCCTAAAACTATTGGCGAAATCCGAAGTTTCCACGGGTTGGCAAGCTTTTATAGGAGGTTTGTCAAAGGATTTAGCTCCATAGCATCCCCCTTGACCGAGGTAATTAGAAAGGACGGACCCTTTAAATGGGGTGATGAACAAGCTAGGGCTTTTGAGGCCTTGAAAGCTACGCTCATCTCGGCGCCTTTATTGCAATTGCCCGATTTTGATAAGATGTTTGAAGTAGAATGTGATGCTAGTAAGGTTGGCATCGGGGCTGTTTTGATGCAAGAAGGTAAGCCCGTTTCTTATTTTAGTGAAAAGCTCAAAGGGGCAACTCTTAATTACTCAACTTATGAATTGGAGTTGTACGCCCTTGTTAGAGCCTTGGGAAATTGGCAACATTATTTGTGGCCTAAGGAGTTTGTGATACGAACGGATCATGAGTCGTTGAAACACCTTAAGAGCCAAGACAAGCTGAATAGGCGTCATGCTAAGTGGATTGAGTTCATCGAGACTTTCCCTTATGTAATTCATTACAAAAGTGGAAAGGAAAATGTTGTTGCCGATGCCTTGTCTAGGAAGCATGTGCTTGTTGCTACCTTTTCTTCGAAGTTGATGTGTTTTGAGAGCTTGCGGATGTTGTATCCTGAGGATCCTACCTTTGCTCCTATTTTTAGGGAATGCGAAGAGTGGGGAAAGGACCGTTGGCTTAAGGAGAATGATCGTTCCTCCTACTCTCAGTTCGATGGGTATTTGTTCAAGGGGAGGAGGTTGTGTGTTCCTTCCAGTTCTTGGAGGGAATTATTTGTGAGGGAGGCCCATGACGGAGGCCTCATGGGTCACTTTGGGGTAGACAAGACCCTCGGAATCTTAGAGGAGAACTTCTATTGGCCCAAAATGCGCAAAGACGTCACTAGAATTTGTATTCAATGCGTGGCCTGCCGGAGTGCGAAATCTCGTCTCCAACCTCAAGGATTATACACCCCACTCCCTACTCCCCTTAGGCCTTGGTTGGACATTTCGATGGATTTTGTTTTGGGGCTGCCAAGCACTAGAAAGGGTCGAGATAGCATTTTTGTTGTTGTTGATAGATTCTCTAAAATGGCTCATTTTATTCCATGTGCTAAAACCGAGGATGCTCCTAGTGTAGATTCATTATTTGTTGCACATGTTGTAAAGCTTCACGGGGTACCGAGGACTATTCTGAGCGATAGGGACTCCAAGTTCCTAAGTCTCTTTTGGAAGTCCATGTGGGGTAGGCTTGGAACGAAGTTACTTTTCTCCACGTCTTGCCACCCCCAGACCGATGGCCAAACGGAGGTAGTAAATAGAACCTTAGGGTATATGCTACGTTCTATGGTTAAAGGTAAACTGACTTCATGGGAAGAACACCTACCCTTGGTGGAATTTGCATACAACCGGGTAATACATTCGAGCACGGGAATGACTCCCTTTGAATGTGTTTACGGCCTGAATCCCCTTACCCCTTTAGATCTCACTCTTTTGTCTAGTGATCTCATGAACAGCTTAGATGGAAATAAAATAGCCGAGGCAATGAAGAAAATGCATGAGACGGTGCGGATCAAGCTTGAAAAGAAGAACCAAGAGATTGCAAAAAGGGTAAACAAAGGGAGAAGGAGGCTTATGCTTGAACCCGGAGATTGGGTGTGGGTGCATCTTCGAAAGGATCGGTTTCCAGCTCAAAGGAAGTCCAAATTGCTGCCAAGGGGTGATGGTCCTTTCCAAGTACTTGAGAGAATCAATGACAACGCCTACAAGATTGACCTTCCACCGGAATATCAAGTGCACAACACTTTCAACGTTCGTGATCTCTCCCTCGTGGATGCGGTTGAAGATGACCAAATGCCAAATATGAGGTCAAATTCCTCTCAAGATGGAGAGGATGATACGGTTAGGTCAGCCTCCACAGGTACACGGCCTTTCACACGAAGCCAAGCTCGGGAATTACAAACACTCCAAGCTTTGTTCATGCAAATGGCCGTGTGTGATTTGGTGATTGAACCGACCAAGGACCTAAACGTTTTTATGTGTGAAGAGAGGTCCTAATGTGTAATAATCTACTCTCCAAGGGTGGCACAAGAAGCAAGGGCGGATGGGTCATTTTACCCCTTTTGTTTGTAGTATAAATAGAACATGTTAGAGGGATATCCCTTAGTTTTTGAATGCTGAAATTTGTAACCTAAAACACAAAACATTTTCCTCTCTCTTCCACTCTTTGGAGCCGCCCCTAGTATCTCACAAGTAGAGGGATACTTGTGTTGTCTCTTTGGCTAGAAACAAGGGTTTTGAGGTCGTTGAGTGCCTCTTGGTCCTCGTAAGAACTTGGTGTTTATATTCATTAGACTTAGGGTACTCTCTTGATGTTAGGGTTCTTAGTTTCTTGAATGTTATATGTCAAGTTATCTTTCTTTATCTTGTTGTTGTTGTTGATTTTGTTATCTTAAAGACTAGTTAAGCCGTGTGGGGCTCATTTCGATTCACTAGCATTATTTTCTATCTTGTTGTTCTTGTGTTGTAAGCTGAAAAACCGAAAACTAAAACTTGTTGTGCTTGTGTTGTTGTTCTGAAATCCGAGCCTTCTTGTTGTTCTTGGTGTTGTTGGTTTGATCTTGTATCAACATGCATATCTGATGCATGCATAACTGATTCATAAGTACATAAGGGAGAGTACTAATAAGATGATCACGTATATTTGATACGTGAATATATGACTGAACTAGCTCATGAACATGTAGTGAATATGCAATGGTAAATATACCAAGTTTGAACTGGGAACTGAGCATAGAATTAAACACCAAGTTTGTACTAAATACTAAGCATGAAGCTAAATAAGCTTAAATAAGACTATTACCTTCAACGGAAACACTAATGAATCTTGAGATTGTTCACTAAACATGCATGATTGAAAATATGAGAACATAACTGAATTTGGAATGTGATACATGAACTAAACTGAGCTTGCATATACTTGTTAACTTTATCTTGTAGATGGTTACATTCTTGAGATGTCTATTAGTATGGTTAGATGAGAAGATGGAAGAACAACCCCTACCAAATTGACCGCACATCTGCTAAACTGACTTGACTGACTAATTTATGCTAATAACTGAACAATGGGCATGTAACACTAAACTAAACTTAGTTGAAATAACTGAACTAGGACTACAGAATATTATACATAGGAGGTAAGGATTAACTGAGTACCATGAGGTGACTGAGCATGGATTCATGGAAACTATATTACTTAAAAATGAAATGCCAAACGTGTAATATTATTCCAAAAGATTTAGTAAACTAAGGTATTAATAAATAATAGAGAAACTGATAGTTGCATACCATGGCATAGCTAATCTGAGATTGAATTAAGTTTTAGGATCTGATTACTGAATTGGGACTGAATGTAGGGTTCGGTTAACTGAATTTCTAGAATTTATGTTTTGATTGACAATTAGGTACTTAGTTCTGAGACTGAATAGAATACTAATTACTGAGTGATAAATACTAGAAATGGAATGTCAGCATCCTGAATTTATCACAAGATCTAAATTGAGAATTTTTGGGACATGTTCTGAATTTATATGATTGTTAGGACAGTAGAATAGATAGCAGGAACTAAGCATACTGTAAAGATTGGCATGATTACTTGGTTCATAAGCTGCATGACTTAAGTTTTGGAGTTTCTATGTTCATGAGATATAATTCGTAACACTTAATGTGTTTGGAACACCTTACACTAGAAACTGAAAGCGTATTCTATCCTTAGGGGAAAATTTGTGAATATTAACCATATTCATGGAACTGATATGTGAAGCATGCATGGGAAACATGATAAATGAGACATAAAAGAAAATAACGATACCACATTTACTAATTTGGCATAACTAATAGAATTCTGAAAGCCTGACTTTCTGAGTTTTCATAACTGGATAGTCCCTGTATACCTGTTGGGCTATGGTAGACTAACCTATTGGGTAGACACTGGGTAAGGTCCTATCAATATTTTGTTTGACCTTATGTTTGACCATTATACAAAGAGTTTTAAAAGAAAAGGGGCATATGGGTAAGGTGAAACATAAGCATACGAATGAGAGATCTGACACATACCAGTGACTGTATTAGGAGGAGTTTCCTAATCCTATCAGGACTAAGGATCAATGAGTCTATTTGGGTATTGCCCACTGATAGCATTGTAAGTGGCATCCTGCCGATTCGGGCGACTGGGATGAAATGAAGGACGACTGTGATGACCATAGGGACAGAGTTTAGGACAATCTCAGACTTTGTCACCTAACTCACCACATCCAAAAAAACACATCACTACAGGCTATACATACACCGTTATATTGCTTACCACAAGTTTGACAAAGGGGATACGTAAGGACTCTGCGCTCACTACCCTCTGACCTCGGTTGAGAAGGACTGTAACTACCTATTCCAGCACTCTTAAATTTCTCTCTATTTTTTTTTAAGATTATGCTGCTCAATCTTTTGAGCATAGAACATTAACCTAGACAAATCCATATCACTAATCAACATTGCAGTCCAATACTCCTTAACCACTCTACCTGATAACCCAGATACAAACTTATTCATTCTGGACCTACTATCTACTACTACATGGGGAACATACCTGACTAACTGTGTGAACTTAAGGGAGTATTCTTTCACGCTGATTGATGAACTCTATTATTTTAGCCTCTTTCTACTATATGGGAAAAATACTACCTAAGACAGCTGTAGCAAACTCTTCCCACTCTATGGACTCTGTATCTGTACCCCTGTCTACCTTCCACTGTTTAAACCATGTATGGGCCATATCTTGTAGCTGATAGGCGGATAAATCTATACTCTCACTGGAAGTCACTCCTATGATGTTTGTGACTTTCTAAACTTGATTGAGGAACTCCTGTGGATCCTCTTCAGACTCAAAACTGGTAAATAGAGGAGGATTCATTCGGGTGAAATCTCGAATCCTAGATGCAACCACATTGGCCTCTGTGTCGGCCAAAATAGCGGATGGCCATTTGTTCTGAGATACGACTGAAATGTCTAACTAATTTGTAGTTCTTCTTTCACTAGTCCTTTATGAAGACATATTTTATAAACAAAAGGAAGATGCGAATTAGATTGAGAATTTAATTAGAGCATTTTCTCACAAGTACGACATGAATACTGAAAAAAGGGAAACTATTCCTAAAATATCTAATAGCCTCCTGCACATAAGTGTGGTGCATAACACACGTATGTACAAGACTCTACTAGATGCGGCTTTCATACTTCCTGAGACTTTAATGAACCTTAGGCTCTGATACCAAGTTTGAAACAACCCGATTTTCTGAACCAGAATGCTACATGGTGCTCATAACCCTGAAGGACCATAAGATAACCCATGACTGATATTTGTACGTGTACACTACATAATATACTGAACAAATGCAGAAATAAAGGTTATAAGGCCATAGGGTTCAACTCTAATAAAAGCATAGCATCTAAGTGAGGTATGAAATACCCAAAACAACTAAAATAAAATGTCTAAATATGATAATCTGAAAGCCTCTGTCTAAATAAGGAGTTGATGGGACATGTCTCCAACTAACTCCAATAACTAAAATAAACTAAAAACTTAAATAGTAATGAAATCATCATGTCTTTGAAAGATGAGGACTTACTTCTAACTATTACTACTAATATGGGAATCTACTGCTGATATGGAGCTCGTGCCTTTAAACCTATGGTGTAACATAAGAGAAAGCACCATAGCACAAATGAATCAGTAAGTCTGAATGTACTGAGTATACGAGTGAGGTAGGCTAAATGATAAAGGTTATATGCATGAATAATAATGACTGATATAAATGTCAGAATACATACATGTATGTATAAATGTAACTAAACTCATAGAGATACTGACTATTGAGTCTGAATACTGACAATATGAGTGTACTGATATAGAGATACTGAATAGTTAAATAAATATTTCTGACAGTTTGAGTTATGAATAACTGGTCTGATTGAATGTGTCTAACAGTCATTAAACTGAATACTAATATCATGAATTTTGAAACTAATGTGACTGATAATATGACTACTAAGAACTGATATAACTGATGGCATAAGTGACTACATCTAACAGTCATGAATGTGGTAGAACTTATTGAGTTCTGCATTGAGGGGTGACTGTAGGTGACAGTCCAGAATCTGAAAAACTATTTGAGTTCTTTTAATTAAACTAAGAATGAGACTAAAACTAAGACTTGGAAGGTAATCATCTAACCGACATGCCTCAAAACTAAACTGCTGAGGCCCAATCTTTGCCCTGATTAGAAGGGCTTCAATACCATACCACAGGTACAGACAACATGTGAGTAACCCTATTTTGTGTTTAGGAGCTCATTCTGTCTTCCCTACTATCGGCCCTATAGGTAGGGACATCTCAACCTACGCTGGCTACATAGTTTTGGAAAGCATGGATTACATCTAGGAATCACACCCTCTTACTGTAACAGGTGACTCCCCATCCTTGGGTTCACTAGGTGATGAATCCTACTCCCAACTAAACAGACACTGAACTGAATAACCTGGCTGAACTAAATAACTAAACTGATTATCTTAACTGATACTATTGCTATTGTTTAGCGGGGCTAAACTGAGTTTATTGAATTACGGTGACTAATGAAATATACTGAGTATCTGAGAACTGATTGAGAGTACTGAAGTTACTCAGATTGACTTTGAATACTGAGGTTATAGATATTACTGAGTACTAAGATCACTGAGATTACTGAGCTACTGAGATTACTAAGTTTTCTGAGTTTTCCAGAGTCACATGATTGACTGAATTCTGTAAATCATGGCATAACTGAGAGTATCATGATAACATGACATGGCTCTAGGCATACAACTATAATTTTGGGTATACATTCCCCCAGGACTCGATGGAAGGAAACTGACACAACATGACAAACTTGATCATAAGATTGGAGTCCACAATTCAAAGTGACATAAGTATGGGATATTGTACTTCTTGTAGTTCTTCAACATCGTAAGCATGGTAGGGAGTGCATAAATATATTTCATGTATATATTGTATATATTCATTATCATATGTGTTTCATACCACAACAATAGCGATACATTAATAGCATGGAATTCATATTAAAGTATATAGCTAACAAGGACTTGTTATTTAGATATCATGGAATCATGTAAACATGAATTTCTACTTCCTAAGCATTTTATCAAACACCTTGCATGCACTCTTTAAGTCATAGGTGTGCTTATCAATTTGACAATCTTAATCCATCAATAATTCATGGGTTTCAACTAACCTATTCTCATGCTTCATGAAAAACACATCAACATACAACCTTGAATCCAAACAACAATCATCAACATGAATACAGTCATAACACAACAAGGAAATACCAATTAATAATTTAAAACATGATTCTTGATATCCATGGATTAAAAGGACCTATGGATGAACACTACGCATACATTAGATTAATAGTTCGTGAAGATTTCAACTCCATGGATAAAAAGGACCCGTGGATGAACACTATGCATATTTTATATTAAGAATTCATGAGGATTGATGGAGAAATTTCCTTGAAATAGACTCTTCTATGAAAACCCTAGGGCTTGAGAGCTTTGATCTTGAGAGAAAACCCTAATCTTGTGGTTGAGAGTGTATAAGAGAGCTTTTTGAGATGTTCAACAAAAGAGAATAGAAGATAATACGCTTCTTAAGGGTTATAAGTCATGGAAAGTGAAGGAAAAATCCCAAAATACCCTTACTAAAATGTCCTTGCAGGGAAAAATCACTGACGACATTCGTGACAAGCCATCAAGTTGGTGATAGGCCATCACGAATTATCGTCACAAAAGGGTTAATTTTTGAGTTTACTATTAAAGTTGATGAAATTGGCGATAGGCCATCACAGGTGTGACAACTTATCACAAAATGTCCTCACCAGGGTTAGAAATCTGCCCAGGTCAGATGACACTGCTGATAGGCCGTCACGAGCGTGACGGCTTATCACAATTGTCATCACCAGTTTCCCAGCCAGATATGCTAGAGTAAAAGGGGTATAAATCTTTGTTCTGATATTGAATTTAGGTGAATTTTGTATCCTTGGAAAGATAATTCAAATATCTTTCATTTGATATATAGTAAGACACCTAGTTCATCTTTTACAATGAGTTTGGTTGATTTAATTTTACCCATGTTTTGATGCTCACTAAAACTTGAACGATAGGAAAGCTTTCAACTTGTACTTGAGTTAGGGGACCTATATGATCTAAATTCTTGCTCAAATAAATTGCTACACGAAAAATTTGATTACCACACTAAATTAATATTGGATTTGAGGCTTTTGAAATGTCTACACGTAGAAATAACGAATTTTCATCCTAGTCTGAAATGTAGGGTATTACAGGACTCATGATACTTTTATTTATGATTACTTATTCTAATGTTTTTGACACTTTTTATGCATATCTATATACCCATCACTTTTTTATGAGATAGAGGAAAGATATTGGTACTAAAGTTATCGTTCTTAGGGAAAAAAACCCATGATAGTTCATATTATTCATGTTTCATAAATATATATACATATATCTACTAATAAAGTGAAATTGATGATGAACATTGGATTATTGATATATGCACTTCTTTGCCTCTCTTTTATATCATTTATTATTTCCCTTGTAGGGATTGACATTTAGTTTAGCCCTCGTGGGGCTTGTTATTTACTTTAGACCTAGTAGGTCTTGTTATTTACTATTTCCCTCATAGATTTTGTCATTTACCCTTGCCCTTGTGGGACATGTTCTTTATTAATGATATAAATATACATATCATGATAATACTCTGTAAGGCCAGAGGATATGATGATATTATAATGATACCTAATAAGGTCGGAAGATATAATAATGTAATAATGATACCCAGCAAGGCTAGAGGATATGATGATGATATGTTGATATCCGGTAAGGTTGGAGGATATTATGATGATACCTAGTTCGGTCATAGGATATTATGATGATATGATCATACCTAGTACGTTCCGAAGACATTATGATGATATGATGATACTCGGTATAGTCGGGTGATGTTATGATCATATATTAATACCCGAGAATGATGGAGGATACTATAATGATATGATGATGCTCGATAGGGCCAAAGGATAATTATTGATATGCCTATATATACATCTACCGGTTCAATTATAGCTAGCAATATGTATGGCAATTATTTATATATATTAGTGTTATTTTGTAGTCAGGTATTATATTGACATTAGCGATGTCAGTTATAGTCTTCTAATGAGTTAAGGTACAAAGTGGTATAGTTGTTGATTTAAGAATGAATGATACTTAGTAGTTAATATTGCTTAAATGGAAAATAATGATGAATGGATTAGTCAACCTTCGTGATAGAGCGAACTACTTGCATTAATGGCTAATGGCAGTGATGATTATTTCATTACGGAGATTATCGATAATAGAGTTAGCGGTGGTGATTATTAGCTGCTATTGTTGTCTAAGTTTACTATGTAAGTTAGTTGTTCAGTGGGGATTAGCATATTAATGATTGTTGTTAATAAAGGATGCTAGTTGATGGATTTATTATAAATAAGTGGTAATTGGAGGACTTTTGTGCATGGTGTCTAGAGGAATTACGATGGATTCAAATAAATATTGGTTAATAGATGGATATGGTCTAGTAGTGACTCTTAACTAAGTGCTAGGTATTGGCATGTTAATGAATAATGGTTAGACATTGAAATATGAATAGTGATTATGTGATTAATAGTGGACAGATAATAATGAGAGGTATTATGATGACTACTGACTAATCGGTTTTGTATTAAGTGTTGGCTAGCTAATAATGTGTAAATAGGGTGTGTTGAAAAGATAGATGTCTATATGATGGTATGGTTATGGGTATGAGTGTATTGGTATATATTATTCCATTATAAATATTGATGATGATTATGAATGTTGGATAATGGACTTTTGATGAAAATTGTGAAAAACTATGGACAATGAGGAAGTTTGGTTATATTATTGATTTGATTCCCTTATATTTCTCTTGGGTGTACTCTTTGGTGGTACGGACACCGTGATAGGTTCTTTAGTTTTTTTACTAGTTTGTGTACGGGAACCAACTCTGTACTTGTGTTACCTTGGGATTATACTTGTGTTACATTATGATTCTGAAATGTTTAACTCTTATGCATGACGACATTAGCTTGCCTTGACGAATTATGTTATATTATTATTCCAATATTTAATTCTTGTTTTTTAAGTTGATATTGACATGCTTTGATGCCTTATATAAAATTGTTATTTTGATATTTAATGCTTATTATGTCCAACGATATTTGCATGTGTTCATGCCTTATGTTACACTGATATTTTGGTTTGTTTACTTAATATATACAGTGATGATGGAGACGATTCAGGTTCAATTCTATACCTTGACTTAGTTATGATTATTGTGCATTTTATAATTCTCATTTAATGATTTCTCTCAGTTGTCCAATGATGTCTACTGAGTACCTATTATTTTCGTACTCATACTATACTTCCCTACCTTTTTGTGTAGATTTGAGTATTATCTATCTCCATTATTTGTGGTTCATGCTGAAATTAATTTTTGGAGATAGGGTGAGCTCTTACAGTTTAAGTTACTAAATTTCCTTTGATCGTATGTACTTAGTCTTTAATATTTGAGACAGATGTTTTGAAAATTATAGACATAGAGTGGTATTGATACTCTTAGTTACTCTTGTACTAGCTCTACAAGGTTTTGGGATTGGTATATTGTATGACTATTTATTCAATCTAGAACCCTTATGTTATAATTGATGTCCTTAAATTTCACCTAAGTTGGGCCTTTCTTACTGAATTAACCTATTATGTTAGCTTTGGGTTATGGCATTGGCTTACCAATTGGTGGGAATTTCTAGGTGCCATCATGACTCGTAAATTAGGTCATAACATTACCCCTTTGTGGTTTCTTTATGGTACATCTGGGATATGGGGTAGCATGGTTACCAGTGTATTTTTCTGTTATTTGTGCGAGCTTATGGTTTTTGGTGGTCAAAAAGGCATTAAAATTGAGTTTGGTCTACATTTATTTATCTATGCATCAGATGGCAAAATAGACTGCTCCAGCAGATCTTAAATTTCGATTCTAGGTTGGTAACATAGTTGGTGTGGTTTTAAAATTTTATTTCTCATTTTAATACTATGTTTGAAAAGTTGTGAAATTAGGTTTTGAGAATCTTATTTCGCCATTGTGTTCGGAGTATTGAACTTGATAGGGTAGCATAGTTTGTTTGTGTAATCAGTATGCCAAATGAATTTCGATGGGTCTGTAGAGACTTGGGATTTTTTAAGTCTCCACAGCTGGAGCACCGTCAGCCAATTCGGTCATTACAACACCATTTTGGCAACTTTAGCAGTAAGGGAAAAAGCACCACTTAGACGCTTTAGTGGACATCTCTAGTTGGAGAAAGGCTCTTTAGCATTGTCTTATTAGCTTATATGGTGGACTTTAAAATGACCCTTGTCCACTTTAGAAAACTGGAACGCATTGCTGTGTACCACTAAAATGGTACATGACTGCTTTAGCGGTGACCGCTAAAGGGTCCATTTGACCACTTTAGTGGTACCTGGTACCCATTTATATAAATTTATTTTCTCTATTTCTTTCATCATATTTGAGATTTAGAGCTTGGGGTTTTGAGTTTTTGAAGAATTTCTTTCATTCATAAGCTTGGAGATGCTCAAAATCCATATTTCAATTATATTTCTTTTATTATGATCTTTTAAATCTTGTTGAAAGTGGAATTTGTGGATTCTATCCTTCAAGCCCTTAATTAGTATTTTCTCTATATAAACCCTATTTAAACCCATTTTCACTTGTGTTTTCTGGAATCAGTTTCTCTAATAACAGGAATTATATTTTTGGTAAGAAGTTCTTGTTTAACCTTACTTTTTCAAAAGCCTATTTGAGCGTCTATTTTGACACCAGTCTAGAAATGGGCATTATGGGTTTTATTAACTTCCATTAAATGTGTACATTCTATAATTGTGTGTTTTAATTGATTCTTGATTCATGTAAGAGGTGAAAGCTTGATGTTGAAGTCTATTTTGCTGCAGTTTATGACAGTTAAGGTGTGCTATGTCTTCACTTTCTTTATATTGGGTTGGGTATTTAATATTGATATAAAATCATGTTAAGGGTGTGGGAACCATTCTTGGAAATTGGTATAGTATTATGTTTTTCCTGTTCATAACACTTAACTCACTCCCATGTTTAAGGGGTAAGACGGCCATTGTCAATATTCCAACTTGCATTGGGTTCCAATCCACAAGGACTGAAATACAAATTTAAAGTCTTATGGGTACTCTAATTACTAAAAGGATACCCATAATGCATGCAAATACAACATGTAATAAAAGTGGGTGGATTTAGTTTGTATCAACTTTTTAGTTATAACAAACTATAATGACACTTTTGATTTAAAAATCAAGTTGGGGGAGAATCTTGGGATTATGTCTTCCTAAAGGTATAAAGTGTGTAGGTTAGAGATGGTTCATTATGATATCTAGTTGTTGAGTGAGAGATTGACTAGTTCGAAAATCATTGCACCATTTTTTTCAAGTAAACCTCAAAGATTTCACCTATTAGTCCTTTCGAGAACCTCACAGGTGTGCCATCCATAGTCAATCTATACCTCAATTGGGTATCCTTATTTTTCTAGGATGATTCTCGGAACATGAATTACACTGCATTTACACATATTTCTAAGATTGGAAAACGTAGTAAATGACATACTTAATTTTCCATCTTTTCCTAGTCCCCCAATAGACCTTTTTAAAGGATGTTATGGGTTCCCATGGGTTCACCTTCATCCCTCTTTAATGGATGATAAAGGTTTTATGGAGTTTTGGGTTTTCACCCATCAAGCCCATTTGGAGATTTGGGGCTTTAACCTACAAAATTCCAACTATTAAACTCAAGCAATGGTAAAATCCATACTCAACAACAAGAAATCATGAAAACACATCAACACCCATACACAAATACACTTTAGTTCAGCATAATCCCAATACTAAATTACTTAGCTACTCATGAAGAAAGTAGAGAAAGATATACCATAAGGATTATCAAAAATATCCATCCCTCAAAAACATTAATAATTCAAGACTCTAAAATTAGATACAGTCTTGCCCAATTAGTGTTCCTATTTAAAATAAAAAAATATCTCTGAGGTAAGCAATACCCAAAGAAGAGATGGTTTTAGCCTATATATGGTTTGGGATTCGTCCAAGGGAAATTACAAAATTGCGCTTGGCATTATACCTACTTAGCCGTAATTGCATGAGGTTGTCAATGACCATGGTTAAAGTGCCTACAGTTTGGTTCTGTGATTGTGTTCTATTGACCATTGTGACTGACTCTGATTGTGTCCTTTGGCCCGTGATCGCGATAACTAGGGTTTATGACTGCTCCAGGACTTCATCTTCACTTCTTTTCTTCCACTTGATCTCTTTTAACTTCAATACACATCTTTCCATCTTTCCAGCTCCATGCCTATAAAATATGGATATTAGTGCATTAAATCACAATTATGTCACAATTATTTATACAAAAATTGGTAGTGTGCTTGAAATTTGAGTGCAAATTAGTGGTAAAATCACCACTCGTCAACACCCCCAACTTAAAACATTGATCATGAGAAAATTTCACATGTATGCCTACATTCTATTACCCTATGATCATGATGACTATAACTAGATTATTAACATTAAAAGCTCTTCACACATGGGAAAAATGATTTTCACCAAACCCCTTAGCATAAAAGGGAACATTGAAGGACATAATAAATTGTAAAAAGAAACCGTTTGACAACTATTAATACTCTAGAAATGACTAGCTTTGTGATCTGAACCACATTATTCTTTCTTTTGTCACATTGTTCGGAAGGTGACAAAATCATAAAACTCAACTTCATCATATGGCTTCTCACAAAAAATAAGATTTGACACACCTGGTAAGATGTCTGAGCCAAAAATAAGTGATAATCCAGAAGGGGTTAGTGATATTGTGCCTCCTACCGATGGGGTACAAGATATTTTTGATCGTCTAATGGGTGATCTTTCAGATCAAACAAAATCCAAAATAAAAGCATAGGAAGAAGATCATAGGATAGCTAGGGATGCTGATCTAACTGAGTATAGACAAGCAGCATAACATCAAGTAGTACTCGGTGGAAATTAGAATAGAGCTAGAGGTTACCTTGTTCAAGTTATGCCAGCATATCAGTATGTGCAGCCACCTATATAAAAATAATCTAACCCTCACTGTAACTTATTATAATCCTCAAAACTATAATTTTATCTTTAAATTCATACTTTCTACCTTAAATATAAACCAACCCCCCAGTTAAGAAAAGGTGACAATGATATTTGTTTGAGGTACCAACTTGTCCCAACACGGTAAAAACAAATTTCAACCTTTGTTTTGTTTTTGTTTTTCATTATTTTCTTCCAGATTTTCATATAAGAGGTAACATTCTTGGATACTAATGGTGGTATAATGCCTTATCAATTGTTGAAACAAGTTGATATGCGTAATACATGGTATAATATATAGAAACTATAATGTTTTTATATCAGAGCCTTGAAATAGCCTAAAATCATAATATAGGGCCTCGTTTTGAGATAAAATTCTAACTTTTGGCCCCAGCATGAAGATGAACTTGAATGAAAAAAAGTAATTCGATGAGTTGAACTTGTTTGTTTATTTTGAAAGTCTTGATTTTTTATTAGTGTGTACACATTGGACTTTTTGGGATTTCAAATAGGTCATAGGGGTGTGAAAAGTGAGGAAAATTTTGTATTTTTTGAATTTTGAGTTTTTCTTCAACTTACACTTCCCTCACTTTCGTTGGAAACTAATATTTGTTTTTCAGGAATAAATGGCACCTAAAGCAGCAAGGAAGAAAGTACCTAGTACTTTGAAGAGTTGGACAGAGCCTCGTAAGCTTTGTGGTTAAGTGAAGGAGTATCCAAGACAATGCCATATTAATGCTGCAGTTTTATATACTCATAGAGTCACATAAGGATAGACTCATCTACTTATATAGGTAGTCACAACCTGGCTGATGATGAAGCCCGTAGTGATATCACCAATATATACTCCTCTACTCAATGATGATGATGATGATAAGTAAGGATCCATGGATTCTTCTAAGGAGGTTGAGCAGTAGTAGTTATTAGTAGTTCCCAGTTTGAAGAGGTACCACCATTCATACATTGCAGAAAGAGGTACCCTAATCTAAGGACGGTGAAACACAGGTGTTCCATATTGTACAACAAGTTCCCACACCCACATATGTTGTATATTTACCTCCCGAGGAAGGACAACTGAGGTGGTGTATAGAAGGGATGTGATATATTTTTTTGCTTGATCAAACTATCTAGAGGCTAGGAAGTCCTACCCTATATATCTATGAGAAGAGGAAGATCGATTTATTTGAGCGGTAGAGGTTACCACAACTGAAGGAAATATTTGACAGATATCAACTCACATGGATTACTAAACCAATCAGTTCTTATAGGCTAGCTATAGCGCATGAGTTTAATGCATCTTATAGAGACACCATAGTCCTTCCCATGCACTATAATCCAAGCTTTATCAGATTTACATGACAACTGCAGCTTGATCACGTACTAGTCATAGGGGTCAGATTTGATGTTAGAGAAGAGACTAGCCATAGAGTCATATTTTGCCTAGATTACATTACACTTGCATCTACAGTAGAGTGGAAGCACAGATTGAGGATTATGAGGGATTGGCATATTATGCTGGATGCTGAGCACACGAGTGAGAGACTCGAGATTGATAGTCTCATAGCAAGGTATATTTCCCGATAGCGTGATGAGGCCTCATGGTTTTAGGGACCAGATATGATTAAGAAGGACTTGTTGACACTATAGACCAGATTTTTATGGTTGTTGATTTGATATCCCCTTATTCCCATACTTTAAATAATGCATTAATATAGGAAGGAGATGTATTGGCTACCTATTTAATGGCTGGTAATGTTGTAGATTTTCTTGCCACCCTAAGGTATAAGGTACATGAAAAATCTTTTGGAGAGCTAATAAACTGCCATTTCCTTGTATGATCTAAAGGCTCTATGATGAGATTGGTGTACCTAAGATACTAGGTATTGATAAGAGCGTGACTATTACTGCTACAACATAAATGAAGAACCTAAAGGGTCTGATAGGTTTGGGAACTTCTAGGAGATCTAGATAGCAGGTAGTTATACTACAAGCTCAGAGTGAGGAGCCGAGAGTTTTCACACAGCCTTATAAGGCAAATAGAGATGATATGAGTATTGGTAAAGATATTTAGATATTGGAGTAGAGAGATGCTCTAGATTCTTGTACTCAGGGCGAGGAGACACAGACTACTTTTTATTTAGCCCCAGTTTCAACATCAAATTCTGTTAGTGTATCTAAAAATACTGCTTTCCAATCTACTATATCTCTTTTGTCCTATATGATTACTCTATCCAATAAATTTTTACATAGCCTAGTGGATGGATAGAGAGATATAATCGCTCGACTGAAGGTTGTCAAGACAGAGATAACTACCTACTTTGTGTAGCTGAGATCAGGGGTTAAGACTAATTTTGGATAGGTAGAGGATCGATGGGAGGATGCTTAGAGAGTAACACTATAATAGATATGAGGAAACTGTAAGACACGGATTGATAAGCTACAGATATGGGCTATATCACAATATACAGAGATATGTACACCAGATTTTATTCAAATAAGAGAGGATTTTGATATCCTACGTACAGAGGTACGCTCTCTTCCAGAGTGTCGTGTAGCAGCTACTCCCTCTTTGATACCCCTTATAATCAAAATTTCACCTCCGCGTATATTTAGATATTTTGACTTTTTTTGTGGAGGATGAGGAGGAGGTCCCAACAGTTAGGACTAAAAAGGTTAGTTGAACGATTTGCAGGATCCTATTATGACAAAGAGTGAGGCACTTAAAAAGGCAGACATTATTCATTAGAGACTGCATTAGTATATAGACAAAGGTATGATATTATATAGCAAGGGGTACATCATCTTGTAGTGCACCGCCACCACCACCGCCTTTTCTAGCTTTTATACCCTATCTGAGGAGGATTCTAACTCGAGTGCTTAGTTCATCCTAGGTATATTTTCACTTCCTTATGTTTTGTTTTCTTTTAAGTGCATTAGGGATTTTGTACAGTTTTTAGTTTAGGATCGGCATGCCATGCCACCATGGATTTTTGTTGTCATGCTTCTTTTTCTATTTACCATGGTATGATTATAGAATTGGCATGTTTCAGGTAATTTTGTGTCATATTGTGTTTTTTTCATATTGTGAAGTTTTGTGTAATTTGGAGATCTTGAGTATTTAGGGCAATAGTCATATTTTATTGAGTTTTTTTAATCCTCTAAAATTTTGTGTTTCAGAACTATGTGTTGATATATATATGTATGAAATCTATTGGTCGTTTTATGACATTTGTATTAGGGAAATTAAAACCATTTTCTAATAATTGTATGAACTGAATATGTAGTATTTGGTGATATTGACTCTGTGGTATGTGAATGGGAAGTACTACCTAGTTCCCTTTGTATGGTAATTTAGAACATGCCTGGTTAGGCTTACATAGGTTAAAGTATAGTCAGTTATGAAAGGATCATATGCCATATTTTATTGTAGTCCACTTTTAACCTAAATGACCTTCCATGTGTGAGTTATATCCCTTGATCCATGTTTTGAGTGGTATAGCCTATTTTTCTTATTACATCTTTCACCTTCCATTTGTGTTACAACAAACCTATTTTGGACTTGGTCCTCCTTGGACATTGTGCACCTCACTAAGGCAAATTACTTAAGTTAAGGGTAGCTATCATAGGGGTGTGCAGTGTAAACTGGGTATGAAGTAGGGTAAAAAAAGAGAAAAAGAAAGCAGGGATTGGTGTAGTCAAAAAAGAAAAAGAAAGAAAATAAAAAATTGTGAAAAGAGTAAAAAAAAAAGGGGAATAAAAAGCACACCTACCCTAAATGTGCAGTAAAAGAATAAAAAGGAGAAATAAGGGTGGAATAAAAGAAAATTGGTTAAAAAGTGAGACCCCAAAGTTAGTGTAGTGCCAAGGAGGCATAGTCACTTTAAATGTAAATATATATGACACCAAACACCGAGCCTACATTACAAGATAAGTTAAGTCTTATAGTCATCTTGACTTGATTACCTGAATGATAAGGTAAAGAAAATAAGGGCAAGACTATGGTATTTGACTTGCATTGACTAGAACTTCTTTGTTGAGTGTGAATGTCTCTTGTCCTTCCATGCATGAACTTCTTTGTGTGGGAACTTAAGTCATGTTGCTAGTTATCCATTTCTTTCAGGTAGTGTAATTTCTACCTATTAGTGGTTATTTGTTGCTGATGTCATTGTCATACCTTAATTCCACTATTTCATAATGTTATGCTTCATATTCATAAACTACTGGGTTTGAAAAGAGATATAAAAGGGGATTTTGTGATTTTAAAAAAATGTGATGATTGCCTTTCTTGAATATCTTAGATTCTCTTAGTTTAGCATCCTTTTTTTTTGTGTTGAGGGTGTTGATGTGCTATAGAAATATAGCACTTTCTATGCATAAAACAAGGAAAATATGCATGTTTCTGATGCGTTTTTTGTTAGATATGATACACTTTTGATATGTTTTACAGGAAACCAGGATTTGAATTATAAGCTCGTGAAAATTGTAAAAAAAGGTGTTTTTGTCAACTTTTGGAGCAATTATGGATGATTGGGATATTTCCAGCTTAATTGTTGTGAACAGATGTTTGAGATTCGAAGTAGAGATGAAAAATATAATACCGATGTCTATGAACAACATTTGACCTACAGACCATAAGTAAACAAAGCGAGTTCCAAAAATTCCAAAATCCTGAGAGTCAACTTGGAGGAATATTCCCATTCGATACTTGCGGTATGTACCTATGGCCAGGACCAAACCACGGCATATGGAGTGGGTGGCCACTGGCCTTGATTTATCCTATTTCGTTCAGGATTAGCTTTTAGCATTTTCTCTTGTACGATAAATACCATTTATGTACCTTCTAGAAAGAGTAGCCACTTTTAACACTTTGCTATATATTTTGATTTCAAGATCCATCTTTGATCTTGGGAATTCATTGTATTGGCTTTTCTTGATTATTCAGTCAATTATAGTTGTGGGTTTTTTTCATTTTGTCATTGTTATTTCATCTTTGCTTTACAACATGAATGTTATT
Organism: Capsicum baccatum var. pendulum; assembly: GCA_030864225.1. Taxonomy (NCBI): domain Eukaryota; kingdom Viridiplantae; phylum Streptophyta; class Magnoliopsida; order Solanales; family Solanaceae; genus Capsicum; species Capsicum baccatum. The sequence goes on along the minus strand of CM061552.1, from coordinate 164,712,154 downwards.
AATCTCTTCACAGTCATGAGCGGCTAAAACGCATAGCTAGGGTTGTAGAAATCCTAGCAAATTCACAAAGTAGGGGAAGTGCGATTATTGATGGGAAACCCATAGCCATGGCATGTATTTCTTTATCACTGATATGATTGATTTCTTAATGGGTGTACATATGAGGATCACACCTAGATGTTATTACTTGCTCTAATAAAAGGGTGGTAACTGGGAAAAGATAATGACAATAATAATTTGGTGAGCTAATAGTCAATATATTGCAGCAACACGGTATATCTGAATGATTATAGGCCATCATCTAATAACTTGAGACTCAAAAGATGATATTTAACTGGGATCAGGATAAGGGTTGGTAATGCAACATCCTGAGACTCAATTGGTAAAGGGTTAAATCCTCCTACTCGTCCATAAGACTATAGGTTGTACATAACTTATCAATTCTACATGCAAGGTATTAGGTTGGATTAACTCCGCATGAGAAACCTACGGAGTTTAGTTTCCTGAGGAACACACAAACTTCGTGTTTATTTATTATTGATTTTCAACCAAGTTAATTTTGTTCTGTCTTCTAGATTACTACAAGGAAATCCACCCTTTTACTTAATTGTTTTATCCATCGATTGTAACCACTGAGATCTGTCAAACAATATGTTCTTTTGGGATACAACCCCAACCTTAGTTGGGTTACTATGTCTTTACAGTGAATGTATCATCATCTAAATGGATTTATTTCTTGGACATTTTTAGACATCTAATCATAAACATTAAGAATATATGTGATAACAAAATCTAATACTTCTACCTCAGGCCATACTGGAAAAGCAAAGAAATGGCCCTTAATGCTGATTTTTAAGTATTGTCCTTATCGATTTGAGTGCTACCTCAATATGTATTTCCACGACCTTGGTTTAGTTAGATGTCAAACCTACCTACCTTGGAACTATTATTCCTACTCTATGGATGACCTCTACCATTATAACCATTTTGCCTACCTTTTGAAACTATACCTTATGGATCCTATGATGTCTCGCATATTAAAGAACCAAGAAAGTATGAAGCGATCACTTGTCAAATATAGAACCCAAACTTGTTGGGGTTGATCCCATAAGGAATAGGTTGGTAATCTTTCATGAGCTAGCTGATGTATTTGGAAATTACATAAATTAAAAAAAAAGGTTTTGTAAAAATAAGAGCAATAGTAATAACGTTTGGCAATTAGGGTTTTTATCTATATAAGATTGATACTAGGATTGTATTACCCCTAACTTTACAACTTTGTAGACTTCTCATGCTCGTCAAACAATCTCTGTGTCTTGAATGGAAGATCTAACAAGTTATGTATCACCTAACCATCTCTCGACATTTGTTTAGGTGAATTTCACACAGTAATTTCCGATCTCAGGACATCAAATTACTAACTCTTTCTTTATGATCTTAAATTAACTATCTACTCACAGTGTCAAGTTAATTAAATAAAGGTTGATAGCTTCAAATTACTATTGCAATATTCTTTTCATAATTTCTACCTCTTTATTGAGCAAGTATAGAATACATATGAGTTCCTACTTCTTGAAACCATTAAGATTGCAATTAAAATAAAGGAAATACGAATACATGAAAGAACACCATTCAAGAATGACTTTACAATTAGACTGTTTTGTTAAGCCATAAAGATTCCAATACCCTTAGTTATGTGATTTAGCTACTCTTGATTCTAAGAACAAGCATATATTTCATAGATGAAAGCGTAATGTTAAACTTACATATAATAAAAATGACAACCCTAAATCTCAAATAAATTGAAAACCTTAAAAACTAAGAATAATAATTCAAAGATCAATAATAGTCTCATAGCTCAAAATAATTTCAAAGTATATAACGTGCATAAACTAACAATAAAACATGCAACGGGTATTTAAAGATATAAAAGGAAACCAATACTAAATTGTTTAGAAAACTATTGTTTGCATCAAATCATGATTTGTTAGTTTAGTTGTGGATTAAACTCACCAATCATGCATAGGAATGATGGAATTCAGAGTCCATCTTTACCTTTATAGATTCTTCAACTTACGTGGTAACCTATGGGTCATAGGTTGTACCAAGGACTCATAGGTAGGCTAGTGGAAATGAGACTAAGTGTTAAATATTTAGAACTCATCCCACATGACTACTCTCAACTCATATGTACTACCCACGAGTTGTAGGTTAACTCGTATATAGCCTTCTTAGCAATTCTTCATCAATTTTGTCATTTTTTTCTCCAAATTGTATTTTCCTGCAAAATTAACACAAGCATACATCACGTCTAAGTAAAATACATATGTACTTTCACAATTTCCTTATTTTAAGCATAAAGTGTTCCATGAAACCATAGGACATTAGCACTCTTTACTTAGAATATTTGGATGTCTTTAGATAACTAACAGAAAATTGAACAAACACAATGCTTAACTTAAAGAAACCTAAGGCACCTACGATAGTCAACTTATTTTAGTTCAAATTTACTACCCCGACTACTCATAACTTTTAAAACTACTGTGTAGATCCATGTATCATAACAATATGGAATAATAGGAATAAAGTGATGGCATCAGGTTTACAACAAATAACCAAACATTTATGCAATTGACACTACCGCAAAAAATAAGTAGTTAACAATACAACCTATGTACCTTCATAACAAGAAAGTCCCAACTCTCACTTTATCACAATATATGTAAATGTAGGGACTACATCACACACTAAAACTCATAAAGAATTTCAAATAATGTGCATAAAATACCATAGCCTTGCCCTTATTTTCTATACTTTTTTTTCAAAATAGTTGGACTTGGATCACTATACCTTTATAGGCTTGTAATAAAGAATTTGGGTAGGTATAGTATATAAGGGGCATAGTGACTCTCCCTCCTTGACACTACACATACATCATTGGATCTACTGCTTAACCATGTTTTCATTATTCTCCATTTTTCTTCTTTATCAATATTCATATTGGGTGTGTTTTACTTCAACTTTGAATTTGTTTTTTCTAACATTTTTTTCTCACTTTTATCTTAATTTTTTTACTACATCCAACCCTACTTTGTTTTCTTTTATTCAACACTTTTCTTCATATCCATCTTCCTCTACGCACCCCTATAATAGCCACCATCAACTTAGGTAATTTGTATTAGTTGAGGTACACAGTGTCCAAGGAGGTACCTGGGCCAAAGAAGGTTTATTATAATTTAATGGGCAGGTGAAAAGGTTCAAAAAAGAAAATAGGTCACATTAGGATAAAATTAGATATCAAGGAACACTTATCATAATATATGTTAATGCAGGGACTACATTAAACACTCACGCTCTCAAAGAAGTTTAAATAATATGCATAAAATACCATAGTCTTGCCCTTATTTTATATACCTTAGATTTTCAAATAGTTGGACTAGGATCACTATTGGACTTTTACAGGCTTTTAATGTAGGCTTGGGGTAGGTATGGTATAAAAGGAACATTGTGATTCACCCTCCTTGACACTATACTTACAATATTGGCTCCACTACTTAATCAGGTTTCCATTATTCTTAATTTTTCTCCTTTATTACTATTTGGATTGGGTGTGTTTTAATATTTGCATTTAGTTTTTTATTTCAATTTTTTATGTTTTTATCTTAATTTATTTACCACACCCAATGCTACTTTATTTTCTTTTATTAAATACTTTTCTTCATCCCCATCTTAATCTATACAACCCTATGATAGCCGTCCTGAACTTAGGTGATTTATATGAGTTGAGGTACATAGTGTCCAAAGAGGGAGCAAGTCCAAATTAGGTTCATTGTAATTAAACGAGAAGGTAAAAAGTTTAGAACAAGAAAATAGGTCATTTTAGGCTTAAATTAGAGATCAAGGAATACTTATTCTCATTTGGTTGATCTTTTTAGCTAAGAGGGGACTTATTCAAATATGTCCTATGATTATGTCCCAACCAACTATCCTAATATCTAGGCAAGAATAACCGAGCAAGTTCTGGATTAAATAGACAAAATGATCTTGTTAAACATGTGGCACACATGGTACAGGGTTACATTATCAACTACTATATATCTGATTCTTGCAATGTTAAGCTGTGATTATTTTATCCCTAATAATAAAGTCATAACAAGAATCAACAATGGTTACGCATATATTCACAACACACAATTCAGAAACTTTATAAGGGTAATCATTAGATACATAAAAACACACAAAAATTAACTACAACAAACTTCCACATTTTTCTTCTAGTTAAACAACACAAAACATAAAAAATATTATGAACACAAGACAATACCAGAACATGCGGGCTCTACAACAATAGTCCTCATTTTGATTCTATTTAAAAAACACAAAACACAACAAATATCATAAAAACAACACAATACCTAAACATGTCCGTTGTACTATGATAGAACACCCTAGGAAAAGAAACACAACAATAAAAATCTAGGTGATTGGTACTCCACCACTCCTAACATAAAACTAATGCAGTGTCCTCAGTTCATACTAGGAAATAAGGATCCTATGGGTGTAGGGACATACCTGAGACCCTCTAAGGTCCTAATAAAGATGTGCCTTCAGTAGGGCCATAAAGTAGGATATGGGGTATATAAGCAAGAAGTGGTGGTGCTCTACTATATGATGAAATTATGGTAGCCACAATCACTCGCATTGATATGGTACTAAATCTCAAGATCCCTAGAATCCTCCTTTATAACCTAGGCAAACTCTCTTTCATTCATGCTGCTTGTCTTGCTCTCATCCTACTTAGCAAACAAATCAAATAATAGTGGTTGTGGTGTGGGTAAAGATTGAATAATGGAAGTTATAATTAGAGGGATCATACGAACATGGCTCTCATCTAAATTAAAATCCTCTAATCTAAAAGTATCCACTTCCTTGCACAAGATGGATAAGTCAAGCACCTGAGCCTTGTAGAGTCGATCCCCCATTCAGACCATAAAACTATCAATTCATATATGTAGCTATCTAGTAAACTATTATATAGTGACCGTCATCCTTGCCTCTACTTTCACTTTAAATGCCTCTATTGTACGCAATACCTAAGGCCTAAATGCCTCAAAATATGTTTTTTGACAAAAATATAGGTTTTGTACTTTTTTTTTCAAAATTTCATTCTGGGATCCCTTTTTACCCCGATTTAGAAGTAGGCAAAAAGGATATCATTGTCTTTATTTTGATGAAAAAAATACTATATATGTGTGTTTTAGTTAATTTTTGAGCCCATAAGTGCAGTGAAGCTCGACAATAAAGGCTTATTTGTTTTGTTTTTGGCATTAGAGGTGTTAGGGTTCCATCATAAAACATATATTTAGTTTTTTGTATGCTTGTATGGGGACTATGTGCATAATATTTGGTGATCTTATGGCATAAATTGCTAAATGAGACCATGTCGGGTCTTATATGATTTTATTGCTAGTTATTGGAATATATATGTTTTGGTTTACTGTTTTTGGTGGGAAAAAGACTAGATTTTGGTATTTATATGGAATCTATGATATTATCTTGCATATTCAACTTGATAATTTTTAGATTATAATAGATCATGGATGGTTGATTGATTTGTATTGATTTTAGGCTCACTTTGTTGGTATGTTGGTTTATTATTAGATATTCTCATTTTGGTTGGTTGTGAGCATTACATCCTTCTATCATATTCATTTATGAAACATTGGTACCATCATAAAAATACTAGAATTACTGGCTTTCTTTGACAAAAAAATATGACATTATTAAAACTCTCTTCCAATGTATGTGTCAAAGAGGATATAAAAAACAACAAACCCAGTGTATTCCCACATAGTGGGGTCTGGGGGGTAAGATGTATGCAGTCCATACCTCTACCTCTAAAGAAGTAGAAAGGTTGTTTCCGATAGACCCCCGGCTCGAGACACGAGAAACTACACAAATACAAAGAGGAGATATAGATATTTTTATTTAATATATGTTGTATATAGTTTGATGAACACCGTATGGGTCCTACCTTAGGAGAAAAACTCAACAAATGTATACAGGGGTTATGTGATGACCTCATGCATCACATCATCATCATCATAATGTTTGTTGCATTCTATAGATAATGCTTATTTTATCCTTGACTTGATATCTATCCATTGGTTTTATCTCCATACACTTGTATTTGGTCTATGTGTATATTTGTTTCTTTTTTCCCTACCTATATTTTTTATATATGTATATAGTACAATTGTTAGTGGAGATGGTGTGGGCTATTGTTTGGGAAAATTTTTGATTGTAGATGATGCGCCCATAGTTTGCATTTGTATGCTTCATTTTCTAATTTACTCAGTTAGTTTATGATACATTCTGATTACAAGTTGACTATATTAATCCTTACTGCACCCTTTTATTATAGATCTATGTATGAGTGTGCTACACCGATAGTTACTTCAGGCGACATTAAGAGTATAGTCTAGGTAGCTGTCATGCTATGCCTCAAGGGTTGTCCTACCACCTTTTCCTATCTATTTTGTTCCTTATTTACTATTCTAAGATAGATTTTTATCCTTTTTGAAATATCATTTTATCTTTGACATTTGAGATATATTTAGAAGTTCTTAAATTGTGACACAATGTTTTGTGATATTTTAAGTTATCAGGAATTGGTATTTTTTGTTTTACTATACATGTGTGGTAGTAATGACCATTTAGGTTATTTTCCATATTTCCAGTTATTTTCCCCATTGGAGATCTTTCATAGCTGGCCTAAGTAATATTTACTTGCTGGGATTGATAGTTTGGTTAGCGGGTTGTGTATTTAGTTTTTTAGAGAAAATTTGTATCTTGAAGTCTTTGCCTATTACAAATTGGCACTAGGCAAAAAATTCAATTAAACAACCGTGTATGCAAATTCTAACTGCACCAACAACTTTAAAATGTAAACTTTAGTCTAGGTAGACCTTTGGTTCAAGTCCCTATGATACGGGTAGGGTAGCCTCCACAGGTACACGGCCTTTCACACGAAGCCAAGCTCGGGAATTACAAAAACTCCAAGCTTTGTTCATGCAAATGGCCGTGTGTGAGTTGGTCATTGAACCGACCAAGGACCTAAACGTTTTTATCTGTGTGGAGAGGTCCTAATGTGTAATAAACTACTCTCCAAGGTTGGCACAAGAAGCAAGGGCGGATGGGTCATTTTACCCCTTTTGTTTGTAGTATAAATAGAACATGATAGAGAGTGAGTCCTTAGTTTTTGAATGCTGAAACTTGTAACCTAAATCACAAAACAAATCCTCTCTCTTCTACTCCTAGAAGCCGCCACTATCATCTCACAAGTAGAGGGATACTTGTGTTGTCTCTTTGGCTAGAAACAAGAGTTTTGAGGTCGTTGAGTGCCTCTTGGTCCTCGTAAGAACTTGGTGTTTATATTCATTAGACTTAGGGTCCTCTCTTGATGTTAGGGTTCTTAGTTTCTTGAATGTTATATGTCAAGTTATCTATCTTTCTTTATCTTGTTGTTGTTGTTGATTTTGTTATCTTTAAAGTCTAGTGAAGCCGTGTGGGGCTCTTTTCGATTCACTAGCATTTGTTATCTATCTTGTTGTTCTTGTGTTGTGGGCTGAAAAACCGAAAACTTAAACTAGTGGTTCTTGTGTTGTTGGACTGAAATCCGAACCTTCTTGTTGTTCTTGGTGTTGTTGGTTTGATCTTGTATCATTTGGTATCAAAGCAAGACCGGTTGTGTTCCAACATAACGCATCTTGGGCTAGTTCACGGCTTATTCAAACTACACCAAAAGAAATTCTGAAATCTGTCCACTAAAAGTTGAAACCGAGAATGATGTTGTATGCTTAGATCTAGGTGTTATTTTGCTTGTTAGTGAGTTTCTAGTGTTGGTTTCTTTCTTACCAACACTAAGGTGTCTAGATCCGAAAGTTGAGCTTGAAAAATTTGAACATTGTGTGGTGACTTGAGGTGGCCGAAAGTTGTATGTTGTTGATAACCAAAAGAAAATCGGTGGTTGTGTGTTTATGTGCTAAAGAAGTTGATGAAGTTGTTGAAGTGTTCATCTTTTGAACTTGTTCATATTGTTCATCTTGTTGTGTGCTCAAGTGGTCAAGCTATAAAGTTGTTGTGAAAGACTAGCACCCATCACTTTTTAGTCTTGTTAATCACTTTTCCTAATTCAAGGAGCCTTGTTTTGTGGGATTTGTCAACTTGAGTTTGAAAAGGGGTGAAATACTACAAGGTTTTACTTTTCCCTCCAAAACACTTTCAAACTATAACAAGTTGTGTGAATATTAACATAAAGACAAAAAAAAAAAAAAAGGAAGAACGTGTGGAACCATTGCATGCTGCCACATCACTATAAGCTCAACTTACGATATTCTTTGGTTGCTAATTGTTGATCCTTGGTTTCCCTTACTTGGTCCTAGAACTAATTAACAAACTAGTACCTTCCTACTAGGTTGTCGACTAGTTCCTTGAACCGTTTGTTCGTGTCAACGATTATTTGAGTGCTTTTATTCGTTTGAACGAATTGCTGATTTTTTATTCTAGTCCGGCAAGAATTCTTTGAGTCTTCAAACAAGAATCCATTCCGGATAAGAGCTTGCTCATACCTTAAAATCTCACGGTTACTAGCCAATTATACAACACTTGTGGAACACGAACTTGTGGTGAACTAAAGCGGATAATACCTTGACAATGGAAGGAGCTACGTCTCATAATGCGGATACTAATGCACTTGATTCTATGAGGGTCACTCTTGAGGCCGTTACCCGGACACTTGAAAGGTTGAATTCAGAATTTGGGGCCGTGAGAGGGGACTTGGCAGCAATAAGGGGGGAAGTATCGACTATTAGTGGGAGATTAGATCAAGTGGAGAGCCAAAGGAACTCTCGTCCATCTACTCCTCTACATGTATCTACCAATGGTCATGATAGGACCTCCTCCGCAACCATCACCCCCGAAACAGTCCACCAAATTCTAAATGCACCCCAAGCTCCACTAAATACCGCAAGCCAAACTACCTACTTTCCTCCAAACTGAGACTCCACTAGACCACTACATTTCCAAGCCCCTCCGATTCCAGAACAGGGATTTGGGCGCCAAGTACCTCCACTAAATCCGAACCCTCCATTCCAAGCTCCATTAAACCAAAGACCGCAAATTCCAAATCCTCTGAATCAAAACGGCCAAGGCCGACCCGCCCACCTTGAAGGATACGGTAGAGAGGAGTATGAAAGAGATGGAGTCTTTGATGATGCTTATATGAGTGAGGAGGAGTTAAGAGGGGGTCGAGGAGAACCTAGGAGATACCGGGGGTATGGAGATAGGGGAAATCAACACCAAGAGAGAGACGTAGGCATCAACACCATCAAGTTGAGCCTACCCATCTTTAAGGGTGAAAGTGACCCCGAGACCTACTTAACTTGGGAATCAGCTTGTGACAAAGTTTTCCAAGTTAATGACATCTCAGAAGAAAAGAAGAGTTGCTACGCTATAGCTCACCTCGAGGGCTATGCTAAGACTTGGTGGGAGTATGTTAAACGATTTGGTAATGAGTTAGTTAATGGGCAGCCACCACCTTGGTATCGGTTGAGGTATTTGATGAGGCAACGATACCTCCCCGAGAGATATCGTCATGAGTTGCTTGCTAGACTATATGGCTTGCGGCAAGGAGGCAAGAGTCTGATGGCCTATTTTGACGAGTTCCAACAACTCATGTTGAAACTTGATCATCGTGGGGAGCAAATCAGTCACGACATCATCCGGTTCAAGTGCGGGCTGAACAAAGAGATCTCCACGCACTTGACTCTTCACCGTTTTGAAACCATTGACGGTATATTCCAAGCGGCCCTAGAGATTGAAAGGGAACTTAAGGAGAGATCATCCTTCAAGGAAAGGGTACAAACCCCCTCGGGTTGGCCCAAAAACAAGGACCAACCCGGCCCTACGAAGCTGCCCGAGTCCAAAACAGTCCCAAAATTCCCTCCGAAACCGGAGGCTCACAAATATCCCAACCCAAAGGGGTTCCAATGATTCAAGTGCCAAGGTTGGGGGCATAAGGCCAATGAATGTCCGAACCGGCGTAATGTGATCCTACGAGAAGGGAAAGTGTAGTACCTTGGTGAGGAGGTGGTTTCCGAAAGGGGGGAGGATGAGGCCGAGCCTCAAGATGGAGAGGGGGATGAAAATGGGCCGAATGATGATGAATTAGAGGGTAGTGAATATGTCTATCCACAAGAAGGGGAGTGTGTGGTACCAAACTTTGTGGTTAGACGTGTCATGATTAGTAAGGCGGTGGATGACCCGAGTCAAAGGGAAAATCTATTCCATACTAAGTGTCTCGTAAAGGGGAGTGTGTGCACTTTGGTGATTGATAGTGGTAGTTGTACAAATGTTGCGAGCCATGCTATGGTAAATTTCTTGAAGCTACCAACTACACTACGCACTAGTCCTTACAAGCTACAATGGTTGAACGATTGTGGTGAATTGAAGGTCACAAGGCAATGTGCGATTCGGTTTAAGGTGGGAAACTACCATGATGAAGTACTTTGTGACGTGATCCCAATGCAAGCATGTCACTTGTTGTTAGGTAGACCATGGCAATATGATAGGTCTACTAAACACGATGGGAGGTCCAACCGGTATACGCTTGAGAAGGATGGCCGAAAAGTCACACTTCACCCTCTTTCACCCTCCCAAGTAAATGAGTGGCATCAAAAGATGAGAGAGTTAAAGGGAAAGGGGAAGGAACCCGAGAAGGGAGAAAAGGGGGGGGGGGGGCGTAGGTGAGGAAGAAGGGACATCCGAGGCTGTCCCAACGCCAAGGGATATGGAAAACATAGTGATGTTGGCTAGGAGAAAAGAACTCTTCGTGGACCATGATGAAAACAAGCCGATGCTACTTTTGGCCCATTGTTTTAATACTAACCCCACTAATTCTTCCATTTCCCCTTTGATTTCTTGTGTGTTGCAGGAGTATGAAGATGTATTTCCTCAAGAACTTCCGCAAGGATTGCCCCCACTTCGGGGAATTGAGCACCAAATTGATTTGGTGCCGGGTTCACAACTTCCAAACAAACCGGCCTATAGGAGCAATCCCATGGATACTAAGGAGCTTGAAAGACAAGTTGAGGAGCTTCTCAACAAGGGATACATCAAGGAAAGCATGAGTCTGTGTGCTGTTCCGGTGCTTTTGGTACCAAAGAAGGACGGAACTTGGCACATGTGCGTCGATTGTAGAGCCATCAACAAAATCACTATAAGGTATCGTCATCCAATCCCTAGACTAGATGATATGTTAGATGAGCTCCACGGATCTTCTTTGTTTTCTAAAGTGGACCTTAGGAGCGGATATCACCAAATTCGCATGCAACCCGGTGATGAGTGGAAGACCGCATTCAAGACCAAATTCGGTCTATATGAGTGGCTTGTCATGCCCTTCGGCCTTACCAATGCTCCTAGCACATTTATGAGGCTAATGAATCATGTAATGAAGCCTTATATTGGAAAGTTTGTGGTGGTTTACTTTGATGATGTGTTGGTGTATAGTAAGTCTATTGAAGATCATGTAATGCATTTGAGATGTGTGTTTGATGTGCTCCGAAAGGAGAAGCTGTATGCCAAGATGGAGAAGTGTTCTTTTGGTGTTGATAAAGTTATATTCTTGGGTTTTGTTGTGAGCTCAAGGGGTGTGGAAGTGGACGATTCCAAGATAGACTCTATTCGAAGTTGGCCGACCCCTAAAACGATTGGAGAAATCCGAAGTTTCCACGGGTTGGCAAGCTTTTATAGGAGGTTTGTCAAAGGATTTAGCTCCATAGCAGCCCCCTTGACCGAGGTAATTAGAAAGGACGGACCCTTTAAATGGGGTGATGAGCAAGCTAGGGCTTTTGAGGCCTTGAAAGCTACGCTCATCTCGGCGCCTCTATTGCAATTGCCCGATTTTTATAAGATGTTTGAAGTAGAGTGTGATGCTAGTAAGGTTGGCATCGGGGCTGTTTTGATGCAAGAAGGTAAGCCCGTTGCTTATTTCAGTGAAAAGCTCAAAGGGGCAACTCTTAATTACTCGACTTATGATTTGGAGTTGTACGCCCTTGTTAGAGCCTTGGGAAATTGGCAACATTATTTGTGGCCTAAGGAGTTTGTGATACGAACGGATCATGAGTCGTTGAAACACCATAAGAGCCAAGACAAGCTGAATAGGCGTCATGCTAAGTGGATTGAGTTCATCGAGACTTTCCCTTATGTAATTCATTACAAAAGAGGGAAAGAAAATGTTGTTGCCGATGCCTTGTCTAGGAAGCATGTGCTTGTTGCTACCTTGTCTTCGAAGTTAATGGGTTTTGAGAGCTTGCAGATGTTGTATCCCGAGGATCCTACCTTTGCTCCTATTTTTAGGGAATGCGAAGAGTGGGGAAGGGACCGTTGGCTTAAGGAGAATGACCATTCCTCCTACTCTTGGTTCGATGGGTATTTGTTCAAAGGGAGGAGGTTGTGTGTTCCTTCTAGTTCTTGGAGGGAATTATTTGTGAGGGAGGCCCATGACGGAGGCCTCATGGGTTACTTTGGGGTAGACAAGACCCTCGGCATCTTAGAGGAGAACTTCTATTGGCCCAAAATGCGCAAAGACGTCACTAAAATTTGTAGTCAATGCGTGGCCTGCCGGAGTGCGAAATCTCGTCTCCAACCTCAAGGGTTATACACCCCACTCCCTACTCCCATTAGGCCTTGGTTGGACATTTCGATGGATTTTGTTTTGGGGCTGCCAAGGAATAGAAAGGGCCGAGATAGCATTTTTGTTATTGTTGATAGATTCTCTAAAATGGCTCATTTTATTCCATGTGCTAAAACCGAGGATGCTCCTAGTGTAGCTTCATTATTTGTTGAACATGTTGTAAAGCTTCACGGGGTACCGAGGACTATTGTGAGCGATAGGGACTCCAAGTTCCTAAGTCTCTTTTGGAAGTCCATGTGGGGTAGGCTTGGAACGAAGTTGCTTTTCTCCATGTCTTGTCACCCACAAACCGATGGTGATACGGTTAAGGCAGCCTCCACAGGTACACGGCCTTTCACACGAAGCCAAGCTCGGGAATTACAAACACTCCAAGCTTTGTTCATGCAAATGGCCGTGTGTGAGTTGTTGATCGAACCAACCAAGGACCTAAACGTTTTTATGTGTGAAGAGGGGTCCTAAAGTGTAATAAACTAATCCTCAAGGGTGCCACAAGAAAGCAAGGGCGGATGGATCTTTTTACTCCTTTTTGTTGTAGTATAAATAGAACATCATAGTGAGATAGACTTAGTTTTTGAAATCTGAAAAGTTGTAACCTAAAATCACAAACACTTCCTCTCTATTTCACTCATAGGAGCCGCCACTATCTCCTCACAAGTAGAGGGATACTTGGGTTGTATCTTTGGCTAGAAACAAGGGTTTTGAGGTCGTTGAGTGCCTCTTGGTCCTCGTAAGAACTTGGTGTTTATATTCATTAGACTTAGGGTCCTCTCTTGATGTTAGGGTTCTTAGTTTCTTGAATGTTATATGTCAAGTTATCTATCTTTCTTTATCTTGTGTTGTTGTTGATTTTGTAATCTTGAAAGTCTAGTGAAGCCGTGTGGGGCTCTTTCGATTCACTAGCATTTGTTTTCTATCTTGTTGTTCTCGGATTGTGGATTGAAAAACGAAACTAGTTCTTGTTGTAAGCTGAAAAACCAAAACTTAAAACTTGTTGTTCTTGTGTTGTTGGACTGAACCCGAAACTCTTGGTGTTGTTGGTTGGATCTTGTATCATTTGGTATCAAAGCAAGACCGGTTGTGTTCCAACATAACCCATCTTGGGCTAGTTCACGGATCAAACAAACTACAAAAAAAAAAATTCTGAAATCTGTCCACTAAAAGTTGAAACCTAGAATGATGTTGTATGCTTAGATCTAGGTGTTATTTTGCTTGTTTAGTGAGTTTCTAGTGTTGCTTTCTTTCTCTCCAACACTAAGGCGTCTAGATCCGAAAGTTGAGCTTGAAAATTTGGGCATTGTGTGGTGACTTGAAGTGGCCGAAAGTTGCATGTTGTTAAAAAAACCAAAAGAAAATCGGTGGTTGTGTTTATGTGCTAAAGAAGTTGTTGAAGTTTGTTGAAGTGTTCATCTTTTGAATTTGTCATCTTGTTCATATTGTTGAAGTGTTCATCTTGTTGTGTGCTCAAGTGGTAAAGTTATAAAGTTGTTGTGAAAGACTTGCACCCATCACTTTGTAGTCTTGTCAATCACTTTCCCTAAATCAAGGAGCCTTGTTTTGTGGAATTTGTCAACCAAACCCACTTGCTTGAGTTTGAAAAAGAGTGAAAGACTTCAAGAATTTAGTTTTTCCCACCAAAACCACTTTTCAAATTATCACAAGTTGTGTGACAACTAACTCAAGACAAAAAAAAAAAAAAAAAATCCGAGAGAAGAAAAAAAAAACCGTGTGGGACCATTGCATGCTACCATGTCACTATAAGCTCAACTTAGGATACTCTTTGGTTGCTAATTGTTGATTCTTGGTTTCCCTTACTTGGTCTTAGAACTAATTAACAAACTAGTACCTTCCTACTAGGTTGTTAACTAGTTCCTTGAACCGTTTGTTCGTGTCAACGATTATTTGTGTGCTTTTATTCGTTTGAACGAGTTGCTGAATTTGACTCTAGTCCGACAAGCATTCTTTGAGTCTTCAAACAAGAATCCATTCCGGATAAGAGCTTACTCAAACCTTGTAAATCTCACGGTTACTAGCCAATTATACAACACTTGTGGAACACGAACTTGTGGTGAACTAAAGCGGCTAATACCTTGACGATGGAAAGAACAACATCTCATAATGCGGATACTAATGCCCTTGACTCAATGAGGGCCACTCTTGAGGCCGTTACTCGGACACTTGAAAGGATGAATTCGGAATTTGGGGCCGTAAGAGGGGACTTGGCAGCAATAAGGGGGGAAGTATCGACTATTAGCGGGAGATTAGATCAAGTGGAGAGTCAAAGGAACTCTCGTCCATCTACTCCTCTACATGTATCTACCAATGGTCATGATAGGACCTCCTCCGCAACCATCACCCCCGAAATGGTCCACCAAATGCTAAATGCACCCCAAGCTCCACTAAATACCGCAAACCAATCTACCAACATTCCTCCAAACCGAGACTCGACTAGACCACTACATTTCCAAGCTCCTCCAATTCCACAAGAGGGATTTGGGCGCCAAGTACCTCCACTAAATCCGAACCCTCCCTTCCAAGCTCCATTAAACCAAAGACCACAAATTCCAATTCCTACGAATCAAAACGGCCAAGGCCGACCAGCCCACTTTGACGGATACGGGAGAGAGGAGTATGATGGAGAGGGAGCCTTTGATGATGCTTATATGAGGGAGGAGGAGTTAAGAGGGGGTCGCGGAGAACCTAGGAGATACCGGGGGTATGGAGATAGGGGAAACCGACACCAAGAGAGAGACGTAGGCATCAACACCATCAAGTTGAGCCTACCTATCTTTAAGGGTGAAAGTGACCCCGAGACCTACTTGACTTGGGAATCGGCTTGTGACAAGGTTTTCCAAGTTAATGACATCTCGGAAGAAAAGAAGAGTTGCTACGCTATAGCTCATCTCGAGGGCTATGCTAGCACTTGGTGGGAGTATGTTAAACGGTTTGGTAATGAAGTAATTGATGGGCAGCCACCACCTTGGTATCGGTTGAGGTACTTGATGAGGCAATGATACCTTCCCGAGAGATATCGTCATGAGTTACTTGCTAGACTATATGGCTTGCGGCAGGGAGGCAAGAGTGTGATGGCCAATTTTGACGAGTTCCAACAACTCATGTTGAAACTTGATCACCGTGGGGAGCAAATCAGTCACGACATCATCCGGTTCAAGTGTGGATTGAACAAAGAGATCTCCACTCACTTGACCCTTCACCGGTTTGAAACCATTGACGGTATATTCCAAGCGGCCCTAGAGATTGAACGGGAACTTAAGGAGAGATCAACCTTCAAGGCAAGGGTACAAACCCCCTTGGGTTGGCCCAACAACAAGGACCAAACCGGTCCTACTAAGCTGCCCGAGCCCAAAACGGTCCCTAAGTTTCCACCAAGACCTGATACAAGATCAAACCAACAACACCAAGAGTTCGGATTTCAGCCCAACAACACAAGAACACAAGTTTTAAGTTTTAGATTTTTCAGCTTACAACAAGAACTAGTTTCGGTTTTCAATCCACAATCCGAGAACAACAAGATAGAAAACAAGTGCTAGTGAATCGAAAGAGCCCCACACGGCTTCACTAGACTTTCAAGATAACAAAATCAACACAACAACAACAAGATAAAGAAAGATAGATAACTTGACATATAACATTCAAGAAACTAAGAACCCTAACATCAAGAGAGGACCCTAAGTCTAATGAATATAAACACCAAGTTCTTACGAGGACCTAGAGGCACTCAACAACCTCAAAACCCTTGTTTCTAGCCAAAGAGACAACACAAGTATCCCTCTACTTGTGAGATCTAGGGACGGCTTCTTGGAGAAGAAGAGAGAGGAAAATGTTTGTGTTTTTAGGTTACAAATTTCAGCTTTCAAAAACTAAAGGATGACTCACTATGAGGTTCTATTTATACTACAACAAAAAGGAGTAAAAGACCCTTCCGCCCTTGCTTTCTTGTGGCACCCTTGGGGATTAGTTTTGTTACACTTTAGGACCCCTCTTCACACATAAGAACGTTTAGGTCCTTGGTTGGTTCGAGCAACAAATCACACACGGCCAATTGCATGAACAAAGCTTGGAGTGTTTGTAATTCCCGAGCTTGGCTTCGTGTGAAAGGTCGTGTACCTGTGGAGGCTGCCTTAACCGTATCATCCTCTCCATCTTGAGAGGAATTTGGCCTCAAATTCGGCATTTGGTCATCTTCAACCGCATCCACGAGGGAGAGATCTACAACGTTGAAGGTGTTGTGCACTTGATATTCCGGTGGCAGGTCAATCTTGTAGGCGTTGTCATTGATTCTCTCAAGTACTTGGAAAGGACCATCACCCCTCGGCAGCAATTTGGACTTCCTTTGAGCTGGAAACTGATCCTTTCGAAGATGCACCCACACCCAATCTCCGGGTTCAAGCACAAGCTTCCTTCTCCCTTTGTTTGCCCTTTTTGCAATCTCTTGATTCTTCTTTTCAAGCTTGATCCGCACCGTCTCATGCATTTTCTTCATGGCCTCGGCTCTTTTATTTCCATCTAAGCTGGTCATGAGATCACTAGACAAAGGACTGAGATCTAAAGGGGTAAGGGGTTTTAGGCCGTAAACACATTCAAAGGGAGTCATCCCCATGCTCGAATGTATTACCCGGTTGTATGCAAATTCCACCAAGGGTAGGTGTTCTTCCCATGAAGTCAGCTTACCTTTAACCATAGAACGTAGCATACACCCTAAGGTTCTATTTACTACCTCCGTTTGGCCGTCGGTTTGTGGGTGGCAAGACGTGGAGAGAAGTAACTTCGTCCCAAGCCTACCCCACATGGACTTCCAAAAGAGACTTAGGAACTTGGAGTCCCTATCACTCACAATGGTCCTTGGTATCCCGTGAAGCTTTACAACATGTTCAACAAATAATGAAGCCACACTAGGAGCGTCCTCGGTTTTAGCACATGGAATAAGTGAGCCATTTTAGAGAATCTATCAACAACCACGAAAATGCTATCTCGCCCCTTTCTAGTCCTTGGCAGCCCCAAAACGAAATCCATCGAGATGTCCAGCCAAGGTCTAAGGGGAGTAGGGAGTGGGGTGTATAATCCTTGAGGCCGGAGGCGAGATTTAGCACTCCGGAAGGCCGCACATTGATTACAAATTTTTGTGACATCTTTGCGCATTTTTGGCCAATAGAAGTTCTCCTCTAGGATTCCGAGGGTCTTGTCTACCCCAAAGTGACCCATGAGGCCTCCGTCATGTGCCTCCCTCACAAGTAATTCCCTCCACGAACTAGAAGGCACACACAACCTCCTCCCTTTGAACAAATATCCCTCGAACCGAGAGTAGGAGGAATGGTTATTTTCCTTAAGCCAACGGTCCCTTCCCCACTCTTCGCATTCCCTAAAAATAGGAGCAAAGGTGGGATCCTCGGGATACAACATCCTCAAGCTCTCAAAACCCATTAACTTCGAAGACAAGGTAGCAACAAGCACATGCTTTCGAGACAAGGCATCGGCAACTACATTTTCCTTTCCCCTTTTGTAATGAATTACATAAGGGAAAGTCTCGATGAACTCAATCCACTTAGCATGACGCCTATTCAGCTTGTCTTGGCTCTTAAGGTGTTTCAATGACTCATGATCCGTTCGTATCACAAACTCCTTAGGCCACAAATAGTGCTGCCAATTTCCCAAGGCTCTAACAAGGGCGTACAACTCCAAATCATAAGTCGAGTAATTAAGAGTTGCCCCTTTGAGCTTCTCACTGAAATAGGCAACGGGCTTACCTTCTTGCATCAAAACAGCCCCGATGCCAACCTTACTATCATCACACTCTACTTCAAACATCTTATCAAAATCGGGCAATTGCAATAAAGGTGCCGAGATGAGCGTAGCTTTCAAGGCCTCAAAAGCCCTAGCTTGCTCTTCACCCCATTTAAAGGGTCCATCCTTCCTAATTACCTCGGTCAAGGGGGCTGCTATGGAGCTAAACCCTTTGACAAACCTCCTATAAAAGCTTGCCAACCCGTGGAAACTTTGGATTTCTCCAATAGTTTTAGGGGTCGGCCAACTTCGTATAGAGTCTATCTTGGATTCGTCCACTTCCACACCCCTTGAGCTCACGACAAAACCCAAGAATACAACTTTATCAACACCAAAAGAACACTTCTCCATGTTGGCATACAACTTCTCCTTTCGGAGTACATCAAACACACATCTCAAATGCACTACATGATCATCAATAGACTTACTATACACCAACACATCATCAAAGTAAACCACCACAAACTTTCCAATATAAGACTTCATTACATGATTCATTAGCCTCATAAAAGTGCTAGGAGCATTGGTAAGGCCGAATGGCATGACCAGCCACTCATATAGACCGAATTTGGTCTTGAATGCGGTCTTCCACTCATCACCGGGTTGCATGCGAATTTGGTGATAGCCGCTCCTAAGGTCCACTTTAGAAAACACACAAGATCCGTGGAGCTCATCTAACATATCATCTAGTCTAGGGATTGGATGACGATACCTTATAGTGATTTTGTTGATGGCTCGGCAATCGATGCACATGCGCCACGTTCCGTCCTTCTTTGGTACCAAAAGTACCGGAACAGCACACGGACTCATGCTTTCTTTGATGTATCCCTTGTTGAGTAGATCCTCCACTTGTCTTTCAAGCTCCTTCGTGTCCATAGGATTGCTCCTATAGGCCGGTTTGTTTGGAAGCTGTGAACCCGGCACCAAATCAATTTGGTGCTCAATTCCCCGAAGTGGGGGAAATCCTCGCGGAAGTTCTTGCGGAAATACGTCTTCATACTCCTGCAACACACAAGAAATCAAAGGGGAAATGGAGGAATTAGTGGGGTTAGTATTAAAGCAATGGGCCAAAAGTAGCATCGGCTTGTTTTCATCATGGCCCACGAAAAGTTCCTTTCTCCTAGCCAACATCACTACGTTTTCCCCTTCCCTTGGCGTTGGGACAGCCTCGGATGTCCCTACCTCCTCACCTACGGCCTCCCTTCCCTTTTCTCCCCTCTCGGGTTCCCTCCCCTTCCCCTTTAATTCTCTTATTTTTTGATACCACTCATTTACTTGGGAGGGTGAAAGAGGGTGGAGTGTGACCTTTCGGCCATCCTTCTCAAGCGTGTACCGGTTGGACCTCTCATCGTGTTTAGTAGACCTATCATATTGCCAAGGTCTACCTAACAACAAGTGACATGCTTGCATTGGAATCACGTCACAAAGCACTTCATCGTGGTAGTTGCCCACCTTAAACCGAATCATACATTGCCGTGTGACCTTCAATTCACCACAATCATTCAACCATTGTAGCTTGTAAGGACTAGTGTGTGGTGTAGTCGGTAGCTTCAAGAAGTTTACCATAGCATGGCTCGCAACATTTGTACAGCTACCACTATCAATTACCAAGGTGCACACACTCCCCTTTACAAGGCACTTAGTATGGAATAGATTTTCCCTTTGGCTCGGGTCATCTACCGCCTTACTAATCATGACGCGTCTAACCACAAAGTTTGGAACCACACACTCCCCTTCTTGTGGATAGACATCTTCACTATCATCTACTCCTTCCTCATTCGGTTCATTCTCGGCTTCCTCTCCATCTTGAGGCTCGGCCTCAACCTCCCCCCTTTCGGACACCACCTCCTCACCAAGGTAGTATACTTTCCCTTCTCGTAGGATCACATTACGCCGGTTCGGACATTCATTTGCCTTATGCCCCCAACCTTGGTACTTGAAACATTGGAACCTCTTTGGGTTAGGGTATTTGTGAGCCTCCGGCTTTGGAGGAAGCTTAGGAACTGTTTTGGATTCGGGCAGCTTCATAGGACCGGGTTGGTCCTTGTTTTTGGCCCAACCCGAGGGGGTTTGGACCCGTGCCTTGAAGGTTGATCTCTCCTTAAGTTCCCTTTCAATTTCTAGGGCCGCTTGGAATATACCGTCAATAGTTTCGAACCGATGAAGGGTCAAGTGAGTGGAGATCTCTTTGTTCAATCCACACTTGAACCGGATGATGTCATGGCTGATTTGCTCCCCACGGTAATCAAGTTTCAACATGAGTTGTTGGAACTCGTCAAAATAGTCCATCACACTCTTGCCTCCTTGCCGCAAGCCATATAATCTAGCAAGCAATTCATGTCGGTATCTCTCGGGAAGGTATCGTTGCCTCATCAAGTACCTCAACCGATACCAAGGTGGTGGCTGCCCATCAACCAATTCATTACCAAATCGTTTAACATACTCCCACCAAGTGTTAGCATAGCCCTCGAGGTGAGCTATAGCGTAGCAACTCTTCTTTTCTTCCGAGATGTCATTAACTTGGAAAAATTTGTCACAAGACGATTCCCAAGTTAAGTAGGCCTCGGGATCACTTTCACCCTTAAAGATAGCTAGGCTCAACTTGATGGTGTTGATGCCTACGTCTCTCTCTTGGTGTCGGTTTCCCCTATCTCCATACCCCCGGTATCTCCTAGGTTCTCCGCGACCCCCTCTTAACTCCTCCTCCCTTATATAAGCATCATCATAGGCTCCCTCTCCATCATATTCCTCTCTACCGTATCCGTCAAAGTGGGCTGGTCGGCCTTGGCCATTTTGATTCGTAGGAATTGGAATTTGTGGTCTTTGGTTTAGTGGAGCTTGGAAGGGAGGGTTCGGATTTAGTGGAGGTGCTTGGCGCCCAAATCCCTCTTGTGGAATTGGAGGCGCTTGGAAATGTAGTGGTCTAGCGGAGTCTCGGTTTGGAGGAAAGTTGGTAGATTGGTTGGCGGTATTTTGTGGAGCTTGAGGTGCATTTAACATTTGGTGGATCATTTCGGGAGTGATGGTTGCGGAGGAGGTCCGCTCATGACCATTGGTAGAGACATGTAGAGGAGTCGATGGCCGAGAGTTCCTTTGACTCTCCACTTGATCTAGTCTCCCACTAATAGTCGATACTTCCCCCCTTATTGCTGCCAAGTCCCCTCTCACGGCCCCAAATTCCGAATTCATCCTTTCAAGTGTCCGAGTAACGGCCTCGAGAGTGGCCCTCATTGAGTCAAGGGCATTAGTATCCGCATTATGAGATGTTGTTCCTTCCATCGTCAAGGTATTAGCCGCTTTAGTCCCCCACAAGTTCGTGTTCCACAAGTGTTGTTTAATTGGCTAGTAACCGTGAGATTTACAAGGTTTGAGTAAGCTCTTGTCCGGAATGGATTCTTGTTTTGAAGACTCAAAGAATTATTGCCGGACTAGAATCAAAATCAGCAACTCATTCCAACGAATAAAAGCACACAACCAACCGTTGACACGAACAAACGGCTCAAGGAACTAGTTAACAACCTAGTGGGAAAATACTAGTTTGTTAATTAGTTCTAAGACCAAGTAAGGGAAACCAAGAATCAACAATTAGCAACCAAAGAATATCCTAAGTTGAGCTTATAGTGACATAGTAGCATGCATTGGCCCCACACGTTCTTCTTCTCCTCGGATTTATATATATATTTTTTTTTTTTGGCCTTGATTTAATATTCACACAACTTGTGCTAATTTGAAAAGTGTTTTGGTGGGAAAAACTAAAATTTGAAGTCTTAACTCTTTTTCAAACTCAAGACAAGTGGGTTTGGTTGACAAATTCCACAAAACAAGGCTCCTTGATTTAGGGGAATTGATTGACAAGATTACAAAGTGATGGGTGCAAGTCTTTCACAACAACTTTATAATGTTACCACTTGAACACACAACAAGATGAACAAGATGCACAAGTTCAAAAGATGAACACCTCACAAACTTCAACACTTCCTTAGCACATGAACACACAACCACCGATTTTTCTTTTGGTCTCCAACAACATACAACTTCGGCCACTTCAAGTCACTACACAATATTCAATTTTTTTCAAGCTCAACTTTCGGATCTAGACACCTTAGTGTTGGTGAGAAAGAAACCAACACTAGAAACTCACTAAACAAGCAAAATAACACCTAGATCTAAGCATACAACATCATTCTCGGTTTTCAACTTTTAGTGGACAGATTTCAGAATTTTTTTTTTTGTAGTTTGTTTAATCCGTGAGCTAGCCCAAGATGGGTTATGTTGGAACACAACCGGTCTTGCTTTGATACCAAATGATACAAGATCAAACCAACAACACCAAGAGTTCGGATTTCAGCCCAACAACACAAGAACACAAGTTTTAAGTTTTAGATTTTTCAGCTTACAACAAGAACTAGTTTCGGTTTTCAATCCACAATCCGAGAACAACAAGATAGAAAACAAGTGCTAGTGAATCGAAAGAGCCCCACACGGTTTCACTAGACTTTCAAGATAACAAAATCAACACAACAACAACAAGATAAAGAAAGATAGATAACTTGACATATAACATTCAAGAAACTAAGAACCCTAACATCAAGAGAGGACCCTAAGTCTAATGAATATAAACACCAAGTTCTTACGAGGACCAAGAGGCACTCAACAACCTCAAAACCCTTGTTTCTAGCCAAAGAGACAACACAAGTATCCCTCTACTTGTGAGATCTAGGGACGGCTTCTTGGAGAAGAAGAGAGAGGAAAATGTTTGTGTTTTTAGGTTACAAATTTCAGCTTTCAAAAACTAAAGGATGCCTCACTATGAGGTTCTATTTATACTACAACAAAAAGGAGTAAAAGACCCTTCCGCCCTTGCTTTCTTGTGGCACCCTTGGGGATTAGTTTTGTTACACTTTAGGACCCCTCTTCACACATAAGAACGTTTAGGTCCTTGGTTGGTTCGAGCAACAAATCACACACGGCCAATTGCATGAACAAAGCTTGGAGTGTTTGTAATTCCCGAGCTTGGCTTCGTGTGAAAGGCCGTGTACCTGTGGAGGCTGCCTTAACCGTATCAAGACCGGAGGCTCACAAATATCCCAATCCAAAGGGGTTCCAATGCTTCAAGTGCCAAGGTTGGAGGCATAAGGCCAATGAATGTCCGAACCGGCGTAATGTGATCCTACGAGAAGGGAAAGTGTACTACCTTGGTGAGGAGGTGGTTTCCGAAAGGGGGGAAGATGAGGCCGAGCCTCAAGATGGAGAGGAAGCTGAAAATGGACCGAATGATGATGGATTGGATGAAAGTGAAGATGTCTATCCACAAGAAGGGGAGTGTGTGGTTCCAAACTTTGTGGTTAGACGTGTCATGATTAGTAAGGCGATAGATGATCCGAGTCAAAGGGAAAATCTATTCCATACTAAGTGTCTTGTAAAGGGGAGTGTGTGCACCATGGTAATTGATAGTGGAAGTTGTACAAATGTCGCGAGTCATGCTATGGTCAATTTCTTGAAACTACCGACTACTCCACACACTAGTCCTTACAAGCTACAATGGTTGAACGATTGTGGTGAATTAAGGGTCACAAGGCAATGTGTGATTCGGTTCAAGGTGGGAAACTACTACGACGAAGTGCTTTGTGACGTGATTCCAATGCAAGCGTGTCACTTGTTGTTAGGTAGACCATGGCAATATGATAGGTCTACTAAACACGATGGGAGGACCAACCGGTATACGCTTGAGAAGGATGGCCGAAAGGTCACACTTCACCCTCTTTCACCCTCCCAAGTAAATGAGTGGCATCAAAAGATGCGAGAGTTAAAGGGAAAGGGGAAGGAACCCGAGAAGGGAGAAAAGGGGGGGGATGCCGTAGGTGAGGAGGTAGGGGCATCCGAGGCTGTCCCCACACCAAGGGAGACGGAAAATGTAGTGATGCTGGCTAGGAGGAAAGAACTCTTCGTGGACCATGATGAAAACAAGCCGATGCTACTTTTGGCCCACTGCTTTAATACTAACCCCACTAATCCTTCCATTTCCCCTTTGATTTCTTGTGTGTTGCAGGAGTATGAAGATGTGTTTCCTCAAGAACTTCCGCAAGGATTGCCCCCACTTCGGGGCACTGAACACCAAATTGATTTGGTGCCGGGATCACAACTTCCGAACAAACCGGCCTATAGGAGCAATCCCGTGGACACTAAGGAGCTTGAAAGGCAAGTTGAGGAACTTCTCAACAAGGGGTATATCAAGGAAAGCTTGAGTCCGTGTGCTGTCCCGGTGCTTTTGGTGCCAAAGAAGGACGGAACTTGGCGCATGTGCGTCGATTGTAGAGCCATCAACAAAATCACTATAAGGTATCGTCATCCGATCCCTAGACTAGATGATATGTTAGATGAGCTCCACGGATCTTGTGTGTTTTCTAAAGTGGACCTTAGGAGCGGCTATCACCAAATTCGCATGCAACCCGGTGATGAGTGGAAGACCGCATTCAAGACCAAATTTGGTCTATATGAGTGGCTGGTCATGCCCTTCGGCCTTACCAATGCTCCTAGCACATTTATGAGGCTAATGAATCATGTAATGAAGCCTTATATTGGAAAGTTTGTGGTGGTTTACTTTGATGATGTGTTGGTGTATAGTAAGTCTATTGATGATCATGTAATGCATTTGAGATGTGTGTTTGATGTACTCCGAAAGGAGAAGTTGTATGCCAACATGGAGAAGTGTTCTTTTGGTGTTGATAAAGTTGTATTCTTGGGTTTTGTCGTGAGCTCAAGGGGAGTGGAAGTGGACGACTCCAAGATAGACTCTATACGAAGTTGGCCGACCCCTAAAACTATTGGAGAAATCCGAAGTTTCCACGGGTTAGCAAGCTTTTATAGGAGGTCTGTCAAAGGATTTAGCTCCATAGCAGCCCCCTTGACCGAGGTAATTAGGAAGGATGGACCCTTTAAATGGGGTGAAGAGCAATCTAGGGCTTTTGAGGCCTTGAAAGCTACGCTCATCTCGGCGCCTTTATTGCAATTGCCCGATTTTTATAAGCTGTTTGAAGTAGAGTGTGATGCTAGTAAGGTTGGCATCGGGGCTGTTTTGATGCAAGAAGGTAAGCCCGTTGCCTATTTCAGTGAAAAGCTCAAAGGGGCAACTCTTAATTACTCGACTTATGATTTGGAGTTGTACGCCCTTGTTAGAGCCTTGGGAAATTGGCAACAATATTTGTGGCCTAAGGAGTTTGTGATACGAACGGATCATGAGTCGTTGAAACACCTTAAGAGCCAAGACAAGTTGAATAGGCGTCATGCTAAGTGGATTGAGTTCATCGAGACTTTCCCTTATGTAATTCATTACAAAAGGGGAAAGGAAAATGTTGTTGCCGATGCCTTGTCTCGGAAGCATGTGCTTGTTGCTACCTTGTCTTCGAAGTTAATGGGTTTTGAGAGCTTGCGGATGTTGTATCCCGAGGATCCTACCTTTGCTCCTATTTTTAGGGAATGCGAAGAGTGGGGAAGGGACCGTTGGCTTAAGGAAAATAACCATTCCTCCTACTCTCGGTTCGAGGGGTATTTGTTCAAAGGGAGGAGGTTGTGTGTTCCTTCTAGTTCTTGGAGGGAATTACTTGTGAGGGAGGCCCATGACGGAGTCCTCATGGGTCACTTTGGGGTAGACAAGACCCTCGGAATCCTAGAGGAGAACTTCTATTGGCCCAAAATGCGCAAAGATGTCACAAAAATTTGTAATCAATGTGCGGCCTGCCGGAGTGCTAAATCTCGCCTCCAACCTCAAGGATTATACACCCCACTCCCTACTCCCCTTAGACCTTCGCTGGACATCTCGATGGATTTCGTTTTGGGGCTGCCAAGGAATAGAAAGGGCCGAGATAGCATTTTTGTGGTTGTTGATAGATTCTCTAAAATGGCTCACTTTATTCCATGTGCTAAAACCGAGGACGCTCCTAGTGTAGCTTCATTATTTGTTGAACATGTTGCAAAGCTTCACGGGGTACCAAGGACCATTGTGAGTGATAGGGACTCCAAGTTCCTAAGTCTCTTTTGGAAGTCCATGTGGGGTAGGCTTGGGACGAAGTTACTTTTCTCCACGTCTTTCCACCCACAAACCGACGGCCAAACGGAAGTAGTAAATAGAACCTTACGGTCTATGCTACGTTCTATGGTTAAAGGTAAACTGACTTCATGGGAAGAACACCTACCCTTGGTGGAATTTGCATACAACCGGGTAATACATTCGAGCACGGGAATGACTCCCTTTGAATGTGTTTACGGCCTAAATCCCCCTACCCCTTTAGATCTCACTCCTTTGTCTAGTGATCTCATGACCAGCTTAGATGGAAATAAAAGAGCCGAGGCCATGAAGAAAATGCATGAGACGGTGCGGATCAAGCTTGAAAAGAAGAATCAAGAGATTGCAAAAAGGGCAAACAAAGGGAGAAGGAAGCCTGTGCTTGAACCCGGAGATTAGGTGTGGGTGCATCTTCGAAAGGATCGGTTTCCAGCTCAAAGGAAGTCCAAATTGCTGCCGAGGGGTGATGGTCCTTTCCAAGTACTTGAGAGAATCAATGACAACGCCTACAAGATTGACCAGCCACCGGAATATCAAGTGCACAACACCTTCAACGTTGGAGATCTCTCCCTCGTGGATGCGGTTGAAGATGACCAAATGCCGAATTTGAGGTCAAATTCCTCTCAAGATGGAGAGGATGATACGGTTAAGGCATCCTCCATAGGTACACGGCCTTTCACACGAAGCCAAGCTCGGGAATTACAAACACTCCAAGCTTTGTTCATGCAAATGGCCGTGTGTGAGTTGTTGATCGAACCAACCAAGGACCTAAACGTTTTTATGTGTGAAGAGGGGTCCTAAAGTGTAATAAACTATTCCCCAAGGGTGCCACAAGAATGCAAGGGCGGATGGGTCTTTTTACTCCTTTTTGTTGTAGTATAAATAGAACATCATAGTGAGCTAGACTTAGTTTTTGAAATCTGAAAAGTTGTAACCTAAAATCACAAACACTTCCTCTCTATTTCACTCATAGGAGCCGCCACTATCTCCTCACAAGTAGAGGGATACTTGGGTTGTATCTTTGGCTAGAAACAAGGGTTTTGAGGTCGTTGAGTGCCTCTTGGTCCTCGTAAGAACTTGGTGTTTATATTCATTAGACTTAGGGTCCTCTCTTGATGTTAGGGTTCTTAGTTTCTTGAATATTATATGTCAAGTTATCTATCTTTCTTTATCTTGTGTTGTTCTTGATTTTGTTATCTTGAAAGTCTAGTGAAGCCGTGTGAGGCTCTTTCGATTCACTAGCATTTGTTTTCTATCTTGTTGTTCTCGAATTGTGGATTGAAAACCGAAACTAGTTCTTGTTGTAAGCTGAAAAACCAAAACTTAAAACTTGTTGTTCTTGTGTTGTTGGACTGAACCCGAAACTCTTGGTGTTGTTGGTTGGATCTTGTATCAGATGGCCAAACGGAGGTAGTAAATAGAACCTTAGGGTCTATACTACGTTCTATGGTTAAAGGTAAACTGACATCATGGGAAGATCACCTTCCCTTGGTGGAATTTGCATACAACCGGGTAATACATTCGAGCACGGGAATGACTCCCTTTGAATGTGTTTACGGCCTGAATCCCCTTACCCCTTTAGATCTCACTCCTTTGTCTAGTGATCTCATGACCAGCTTAGATGGAAATAAAAGAGCCGAGGCAATGAAGAAAATGCATGAGACGGTGCGGATCAAGCTTGAAAAGAAGAACCAAGAGATTGCAAAAAGGGTAAACAAAGGGAGAAGGATGCTTGTGCTCGAACCCGGAGATTGGGTGTGGGTGCATCTTCGAAAGGATCGGTTTCCAGCTCAAAGGAAGTCTAAATTGCTGCCAAGGGGTGATGGTCCTTTCCAAGTACTTGAGAGAATCAATGACAACACCGACAAGATTGACCTTCCACCGGAATATCAAGTGCACAACACTTTCAACGTTGGTGATCTCTCCCTCGTGGATGTGGTAGAAGATGACCAAATGCCGAATTTGAGGTCAAATTCCTCTCAAGATGGAGAGGATGATACGGTTAGGGCAGCCTCCACAGGTACACGGCCTTTCACACGAAGCCAAGCTCGGGAATTACAAAAACTCCATGCTTTGTTCATGCAAATGGCCGCGTGTGAGTTGGTGATCGAACCAGCCAAGGACCTAAACGTTTTTATGTGTGAAGAGGGGTCCTAATGTATAATAAACTACTCTCCAAGGTTGGCACAAGAAGCAAGGGCGGATGGGTCATTTTACCCCTTTGTTTGTAATATAAATAGAACATGTTAGAGAGAGTTAGAGGGAGTTTTTGAAGGCTGAAATTTGTAACCTAAAACACAAAACATTTTCCTCTCTCTTCCACTCTTTGGAGCCGCCCCTAGTATCTCACAAGTAGAGGGATACTTGTGTTGTCTCTTTGGCTAGAAACAAGGGTTTTGAGGTCGTTGAGTGCCTCTTGGTCCTCGTAAGAACTTGGTGTTTATATTCATTAGACTTAGGGTCCTCTCTTGATGTTAGGGTTCTTAGTTTCATGAATGTTATATGTCAAGTTATCTATCTTTCTTTATCTTGTTGTTGTTGTTGATTTTGTTATCTTAAAGACTAGTGAAGCCGTGTGGGGCTCATTTCGATTCACTAGCATTATTTTCTATCTTGTTGTTCTTGTGTTGTAAGCTGAAAAACCGAAAACTAAAACTTGTTGTGCTTGTGTTGTTGTTCTGAAATCCGAGCCTTCTTGTTGTTCTTGGTGTTGTTGGTTTGATCTTGTATCAGGATATTTGTGAGCCTCCGGTTTCGGAGGGAACTTAGGGACTGTTTTGGACTCGGGCAGCTTCGTAGGGGTGGGTTGGTCCTTGTTTTTGGGCAAACCCGAGGGGGTTTGTACCCTTGCCTTGAAGGTTGATCTCTCCTTAAGTTCCCTTTCAATCTCTAGGGCCGCTTGGAATATACCATCAATGGTTTCAAACCGGTGAAGGGTCAAATGAGTGGAGATCTCTTTGTTCAACCCACACTTGAACCGGATGATGTCGTGACTGATTTGCTCCCCACGTTGATCAAGTTTCAACATGAGTTGTTGGAACTCGTCAAAATAGGCCATCACACTCTTGCCTCCTTGCCGCAAGCCATATAATCTAGCGAGCAACTCATGACGATATCTCTCGGGAAGGTATCGTTGTCTCATCAAATACCTCAACCGATACCAAGGTGGTGGCTGCCCATCCACTAATTCATTGCCGAATCGTTTAACATACTCCCACCAAGTGTTAGCATAGCCCTCGAGGTGAGCTATAGCGTAGCAACTCTTCTTTTCTTCCGAGATGTCATTAACTTGGAAAACTTTGTCACAAGCCGATTCTCAAGTTAAGTAGGTCTCGGGGTCACTTTCACCCTTAAAGATGGGTAGGCTCAACTTGATGGTGTTGATGCCTACGTCTCTCTCTTAGTGTCGGTTTCCCCTATCTCCATACCCTCGGTATCTCCTAGGTTCTCCTCGACCCCCTCTTAACTCCTCCTCCCTCATATAAGCATCATCAAAGGCTCCATCTCCTTCATACTCCTCTCTACCGTATCCTTCAAAGTGGGCTGGCCGGCCTTGGCCGTTTTGATTCGGAGGATTTGGAATTTGTGGTCTTTGGGTTAATGGAGCTTGGAATGGAGGGTTCGGATTTAGTGGAGGTACTTGGCGTCAAAATCCCTCTTGTGGAATTGGAGGGGCTTGGAAATGTAGTGGTCTAGTGGAGTCTCGGTTTGGAGGAAAATAGGTAGTTTGGCTTGGGGTATTTAGTGGAGCTTGGGGTGCATTTAGCATTTGGTGGACTGTTTCGGGGGTGATGGTTGCGGAGGAGGTCCTATCATGACCATTGGTAGATACATGTAGAGGAGTACAAGGACGAGAGTTCCTTTGACTCTCCACTTGTTCTAGTCTCCCACTAATAGTCGACACTTCCCCCCTTATTGCTGCCAAGTCCCCTCTCACGGCCCCAAATTCCAAATTCAACCTTTCAAGGGTCCGGCTAACGGCCTCAAGAGTGACCCTCATAGAATCAAGGGCATTAGTATCCACATTATGAGACGTAGCTCCTTCCATTGTCAAGGTATTATCCGCTTTAGTTCACCATAAGTTCGTGTTCCACAAGTGTTGTATAATTGGCTAGTAACAGTGAGATTTTTTTAAGGTATGAGTAAGCTCTTATTCGGAATGGATTCTTGTTTGAAGACTCAAAGAATTCTTGCCGGACTAGAGTCAAAAATCAGCAATTCATTCAAACGAATAAAAGCACTCAAATAATCGTTGACACGAACAAACGGTTCAAGGAACTAGTGGACTGATACGGTTAGGGCAGCCTCCACAGGTACACGGCCTTTCACACGAAGCCAAGCTCGGGAATTACAAGCACTCCAAGCTTTGTTCATGCAAATGGCCGTGAGTGAGTTGTTGATCGAACCAGCCAAGGACCTAAACGTTTTTATGTGTGAAGAGGGGTCCTAATGTGTAATAAACTACTCTCCAAAGTTGGCACAAGAATCAAGGGCGTTAGGGTCATTTTACCTTTTTGTTTGTAGTATAAATAGAACATGTAGAGAGAGTTAGACTTAGTTTTTGAAATCTGAAATTGTAACCTAAAAACACAAACATTTTCCTCTCTCTTCTTCTCTAAGAAGCCGTCCCTAGATCTCACAAGTAGAGGGATACTTGTGTTGTCTCTTTGGCTAGAAACAAGGGTTTTGAGGTTGTTGAGTGCCTCTTGGTCCTCGTAAGAACTTGGTGTTTATATTCATTAGACTTAGGGTCCTCTCTTGATGTTAGGGTTCTTAGTTTCTTGAATGTTATATGTCAAGTTATCTATCTTTCTTTATCTTGTTGTTGTTGTGTTGATTTTGTTATCTTGAAAGTCTAGTGAAGCCGTGTGGGGCTCTTTTTGATTCACTAGCATTTGTTCTCTATCTTGTTGTTCTTGTGTTGCAAGTTGAAAACCGAAACTAGTTCTTGTGTTGTAAGCTGAAAAACCGAAAACTAAAACTTGTTGTTCTTGTGTTGTTGGACTGAAATCCGAAGCTCTTGGTGTTGTTGGTTGGATCTTGTATCATTTGGTATCAAAGCAAGACCGGTTGTGTTCCAACATAACCCATCTTGGGCTAGTTTACGGCTTAAACAAAAGAAAAATTCTGAAATCTGTCCACTACAAGTTGAAACCGAGAATGATGTTATATGCTTAGATCTAGGTGTTATTTTGCTTGTTTAGTGAGTTTCTAGTGTTGGTTTCTTTCTCACCAACACTAAGGTGTCTAGATCCGAAAGTTGAGCTTGAAAAACTTGAATATTGTGTAGTGACTTGAAGTGGCCGAAAGTAGCATGTTGTTGCTAACCAAAAGAAAATCGGTGGTTGTATGTTATGTGCTAAGAAATTGATGAAGTTTGTTGAAGTGTTCATCTTTTGAACTTGTTCATATTGTTCATCTTGTTGTGTGCTCAAGTGGTGAAACTATAAAGTTGTTGTGAAAGACTTGCACCCATCACTTTGTAAGTCTTGTCCATCATTTTCCCTAATTCAAGGAGCCTTGTTTTGTGGGATTTGACCACCAAACCTTACTTTCTTGAGTTTGAAAAAGAGTGAAAGACTACAAGATTTTCGTTTTCCCACCAAAACACTTTTCAAATTATCACAAGTTGTGTGAATATTAACTCAAAAACAAAAAAAAAAAGAGAAAAAAAAAAAAAAAGAGAAGAAGAACGTGTGGGACCATTGCATGCTACCATGTCACTATAAGCTCAACTTAGGATATTCTTTGGTTGCTAATTGTTGATTCTTGGTTTCCCTTACTTGGTCTTAGAACTAATTAACAAGCTAAGTACTTTCCTACTAGGTTGTTAACTAGTTCCTTGAACCGTTTGTTCGTGTCAACGATTATTTGTGTGCTTTTATTCGTTTGAACGAATTGCTGATTTTGACTCTAGTCCGGCAAGAATTCCTTGAGTCTTCAAACAAGAATCCATTCCGGATAAGAGCTTACTCATACCTTGAAAATCTCACGGTTACTAGCTAATTATACAACACTTGTTGAACACGAACTTGTGGTGACTAAAGCGGCTAATACCTTGACGATGGAAGGAACAACATCTCATAATGCGGATCCTAATGCCCTTGACTCAATGAGGGCCACTCTTGAGGCCGTTACTCGGACACTTGAAAGAATGAATTCGGAATTTGGGGCCGTGAGAGGGGACTTGGCAGCAATAAGGGGGGAAGTATTGACTATTAGTGGGAGATTAGACCAAGTGGAGAGTCAAAGGAACTCTCGTCCATCTACTCCTCTACATGTATCTACCAATGGTCATGATCGGACCTCCTCCGCAACCATCACCCCCGAAATGGTCCACCAAATGCTAAATGCACCCCAAGCTCCACTAAATACCGCAAACCAATCTACCAATTTTCCTCCAAACCGAGACTCCACTAGACCACTACATTTCCAAGCTCCTTCAATTCCACAAGAGGGATTTGGGCGCCAAGTACCTCCACTAAATCCGAACCCTCCCTTCCAAGCTCCATTAAACCAAAGACCACAAATTCCAAATCTTCCTAATCAAAACGGCCAAGGCCGACCAACCCACTTTGAAGGATACGGTAGAGAGGAGTATGATGGAGAGGGAGCCTTTGATGATGCTTATATGAGGGAGGAGGAGTTAAGAGGGGGTCGAGGAGAACCTAGGAGATACCGGGGGTATGGAGATAGGGGAAACCGACACCAAGAGAGAGACGTAGGCATCAACACCATCAAGTTGAACCTACCTATCTTTAAGGGTGAAAGTGACCCCGAGACCTACTTGACTTGGGAATCGGCTTGTGACAAAGTTTTCCAAGTTAATGACATCTCGGAAGAAAAGAAGAGTTGCTATGCTATAGCTCACCTCGAGGGCTATGCTAACACTTGGTGGGAGTATGTTAAACGATTTGGTAATGAATTAGTTGATGGGCAGCCACCACCTTGGTATCGGTTGAGGTACTTGATGAGGCAACGATACCTTCCCGAGAGATATCGTCATGAATTGCTTGCTAGATTATATGGCTTGCGGCAAGGAGGCAAGAGTGTGATGGCCTATTTTGACGAGTTCCAACAACTCATGTTGAAACTTGATCACCGTGGGGAGCAAATCAGTCACGACATCATCCGGTTCAAGTGTGGATTGAACAAAGAGATCTCCACTCACTTGACCCTTCATCGGTTTGAAACTATTGACGGTATCTTCCAAGCGGCCCTAGAGATTGAAAGGGAACTTAAGGAGAGATCAACCTTCAAGGCAAGGGTACAAAACCCCTCGGGTTGGCCCAAAAACAAGGACCAACCCGGTCCTACGAAGCTGCCCGAATCCAAAACAGTCCCTAAGTTTCCTCCGAAACCGGAGGCTCACAAATATCCCAACCCAAAGGGGTTCCAATGCTTCAAGTTCCAAGGTTGGGGGCATAAGGCCAATGAATGTCCGAACCGGCGTAATGTGATCCTACGGGAAGGGAAAGTGTACTACCTTGGTGAGGAGGTGGTTTCCGAAAGGGGGGAGGTTGAGGCCGAGCCTCAAGATGGAGAGGAAGCTGAAAATGAACCGAATGAGGAAGGATTAGATGATAGTGAAGATGTCTATCCACAAGAAGGGGAGTGTGTGGTTCCAAACTTTGTGGTTAGACGTGTCATGATTAGTAAGGCGATAGATGACCCGAGTCAAAGGGAAAACCTATTCCATACTAAGTGCCTTGTAAAGGGGAGCGTGTGCACCTTGTTAATTTATAGTGGTAGTTGTACAAATGTTGCGAGCCATGCTATGGTAAATTTCTTGAAGCTACCAACTACACCACACACTAGTCCTTACAAGCTACAATGGTTGAACGATTGTGGTGAATTGAGGGTCACACGGCAATGTGTGATTCGGTTTAAGGTGGGGAACTACCACGATGAAGTGCTTTGTGACGTGATCCCAATGCAAGCAAGTCACTTGTTGTTTGGTAGACCATGGCAATATGATAGGTCTACTAAACACGATGGGAGGTCCAACCGGTATACGCTTGAGAAGGATGGCCGAAAGGTCACCCTTCACCCTTTTTCACCCTCACAAGTAAATGAGTGGCATCAAAGGATGAGGGAGTTAAAGGGAAAGGGGAAGGAACCCGAAAGGGGAGAAAAGGGGGGGAATGCCGTAGGTGAGGAAGTAGGGACATCCGAGGCTGTCCCAACGCCAAGGTAGATGGAAAACGTAGTGATGTTGGCTAGGAGGAAAGAACTATTCGTGGACCATGATGAAAACAAGCCGATGCTACTTTTGGCCCATTGTTTAAATGCTAACCCCACTAATTCTTCCATTTCCCCTTTGATTTCTTGTGTGTTGAAGGAGTATGAAGATGTCTTCCCTCAAGAACTTCCGCAAGGATTGCCCCCACTTTGGGGAATTGAGCACCAAATTGATTTGGTGTCGGGTTCACAACTTCCAAACAAACCGGCCTATAGGAGCAATCCCATGGACACCAAGGAGCTTGAGAGACAAGTTGAGGAGCTTCTCAACAAGGGATACATCAAGGAAAGCATGAGTCTGTGTGCTGTTCCGGTGCTTTTGGTACCAAAGAAGGACGGAACGTGGCGCATGTGCGTCGATTGTAGAGCCATCAACAAAATCACTATAAGGTATCGTCATCCAATTCCTAGACTAGATGATATGTTAGATGAGCTCCACGGATCTTGTTTGTTTTCTAAAGTGGACCTTAGGAGCGGCTATCACCAAATACGCATGCAACCCGGTGATGAGTGGAAGACCGCATTCAAGACCATATTCGGTCTCTATCAGTGGATGGTCATGCCCTTCGGCCTTACCAATGCTCCTAGCACATTTATGAGGCTAATGAATCATGTAATGAAGCCTTATATTGGAAAGTTTGTGGTGGTTTACTTTGATGATGTGTTGGTGTATAGTAAGTCTATTGATGATCATGTAATGCATTTGAGATGTGTGTTTGATGTACTCCGAAAGGAGAAGCTGTATGCCAACATGGAGAAATGTTCTTTTGGTGTTGATAAAGTCATATTCTTGGGTTTTGTCGTAAGCTCAAGGGGTGTGGAAGTGGACGATTCCAAGATAGACTCTATACGAAGTTGGCCGACCCCTAAAACTATTGTAGAAATCCGAAGTTTCCACGGGTTGGCAAGCTTTTATAGGAGGTTTGTCAAAGGATTTAGTTCCATAGCAGCCCCCTTGACCGAGGTAATTAGAAAGGACGGGCCCTTTAAATGGGGTGATGAGCAGGCTAGGGCTTTTTAGGCCTTGAAAGCTACGCTCATCTCGGCGCCTTTATTGCAATTGCCCGATTTTGATAAGATGTTTGAAATAGAGTGTGATGCAAGTAAGGTTGGCATCGGGGCTGTTTTGATGCAAGAAGGTAAGCCCGTTGCGTATTTCAGTGAAAAGCTCAAAGGGGCAACTCTTAATTACTCGACTTATGATTTGGAGTTGTACGCCCTTGTTAGAGCCTTGGGAAATTGGCAACATTATTTGTGGCCTAAGGAGTTTGTGATACGAACGGATCATGAGTCGTTGAAACACCTTAAGAGCCAAGACAAGCTGAATAGGCGTCATGCTAAGTGGATTGAGTTCATCGAGACTTTCCCTTATGTAATTCATTACAAAAGGGGGAAGGAAAATGTTGTTGCCGATGCCTTGTCTCGGAAGCATGTGCTTGTTGCTACCTTGTCTTCGAAGTTGATGGGTTTTGAGAGCTTGCGGATGTTGTATCCCAAGGATCCTACCTTTTCTCCTATTTTTAGGGAATGCGAAGAGTGGGGAAGGGACCGTTGGCTTAAGGAAAGTAACCATTCCTCCTACTCTCGGTTCGATGGGTATTTGTTCAAAGGGAGGAGGTTGTGTGTTCCTTCTAGTTCTTGGAGGGAATTATTTGTGAGGGAGGCCCATGACGGAGGCCTCATGGGTCACTTTGGGGTAGACAAGACCCTCGGCATCTTAGAGGAGAACTTCTATTGGCCCAAAATGCGCAAAGACGTCACTAAAATTTGTAGTCAATGCGTGGCTTGCCGGAGTGCGAAATCTCGCCTCCAACCTCAAGGGTTATACACCCCACTCCCTACTCCCCTTAGACCTTGGCTGGACATTTCGATGGATTTCGTTTTGGGGCTGCCAAGGACTAGAAAGGGCCGAGATAGCATTTTTGTTGTTGTTGATAGATTCTCTAAAATGGCTCATTTTATTCCATGTGCTAAAACCGAGGACGCTCCTAGTGTAGCTTCATTATTTGTTGAACATGTTGTAAAGCTCCACGGGGTACCGAGGACCATTGTGAGTGATAGGGACTCCAAGTTCCTAAGTCTCTTTTGGAAGTCCATGTGGGGTAGGCTTGGAACGAAGTTACTTTTCTCCACGTCTTGCCACCCACAAACCGATGGCCAAATGGAGGTAATACAACCGGGTAATACATTCGAGCACGGGAATGACTCCCTTTGAATGTGTTTATGGCCTAAATCCCCTTACCCCTTTAGATCTCACTCCTTTGTCTAGTGATCTCATGACCAGCTTAGATGGAAATAAAAGAGCCGAGGCCATGATGAAAATTCATGAGACGGTGCGGATCAAGCTTGAAAAGAAGAACCAAGAAATTTCGAAAAGGGTAAACAAAGGGAGAAGGAGGCTTGTACTTGAACCCGGAGATTGGGTGTGGGTGCATCTTCGAAAGGATCGGTTTCCAGCTCAAAGGAAGTCCAAATTGCTGCCGAGGGGTGATGGTCCTTTCCAAGTACTTGAGAGAATCAATGACAACGCCAACAAGATTGACCTTCCACCGGAATATCAAGTGCACAACACTTTCAACGTTGGTGATCTCTCCCTCGTGGATGCGGTTGAAGATGACCAAATGCCGAATTTGAGGTCAAATTCCTCTCAAGATGGAGAGGATGATACGGTTAGGTCAGCCTCCACAGGTACACGGCCTTTCACACGAAGCCAAGCTCGGGAATTACAAGCACTCCAAGCTTTGTTCATGCAAATGGCCGTGTGTGAGTTGGTGATCAAACCAGCCAAGGACCTAAACGTTTTTATGTGTGAAGAGGGTTCCTAATGTGTAATAAACTACTCTCCAAAGTTAGCACAAGAAGCAAGGGCGTTAGGGTCATTTTACCTTTTTGTTTGTAGTATAAATAGAACATGTAGAGAGAGTTAGACTTAGTTTTTGAAATCTGAAATTGTAACCTAAAAACACAAACATTTTCCTCTCTTCTTCTCCAAGAAGCCGTCCCTAGATCTCACAAGTAGAGGGATACTTGTGTTGTCTCTTTGGCTAGAAACAAGGGTTTTGAGGTTGTTGAGTGCCTCTTGGTCCTCGTAAGAACTTGGTGTTTATATTCATTAGACTTAGGGTCCTCTCTTGATGTTAGGGTTCTTAGTTTCTTGAATGTTATATGTCAAGTTATCTATCTTTCTTTATCTTGTTGTTGTTGTGTTGATTTTGTTATCTTGAAAGTCTAGTGAAGCCGTGTGGGGCTCTTTTCGATTCACTAGCATTTGTTCTCTATCTTGTTGTTCTTGTGTTGCAAGTTGAAAACCGAAACTAGTTCTTGTGCTGTAAGCTGAAAAACCGAAAACTAAAACTTGTTGTTCTTGTGTTGTTGGACTGAAATCCGAAGCTCTTGGTGTTGTTGGTTGGATCTTGTATCATTGACAACCTAGTAGGAAGGTACTAGTTTGTTAATTAGTTCTAGGACCAAGTAAGGGAAACCAAGGATCAACAATTAGCAACCAAAGAATATCCTAAGTTGAGCTTATAGCGACGTGGCAGCATGCAATGGTCCCACACGTTCTTCTTCTCTCTTTTTTTTTTTTTTTTTTTGTGTTAATATTCACACAACTTGTTATAGTTTGCAAAGTGTTTTGGTGGGAAAAATAAGATCTTTTAGTATTTAACCCTTTTCAAACTCAAGAAAGTGGGGTTTGTGATACGGAAAAGAGAAGGGAACAAAGAACAAACACCAAATCAGTCCACTAATCTTAAGAATTCGAGGACCAAGATGGAGACCACACACGGATTCGCTACTAACAACAAGAATACAAGATACAAGAGTGTATATTAACACCAAAACAGCTATGAAACGTGATGAACAAGATGAACAACAATAATATAAGTTTTGGATTCAACGAAGACCCCAAAACAGTCCACTACACAACACATACACGATTTGCAAGAAAATAAAGATAGATAGTGAGACCAAGATTATTACAAGATTAAGAACCAAGTGTATTTCAACACTAACCCCTAATGAATGTAACAATCAAAACCACACTCTTACGGTGACCACCAAGGGAATGAACTAACCTTAAGATCTACCGTTTCCAAGCAAAGATCAATATTGGCTTTTCCAAGCCCTATGCTAAGGATGGCTTTTCCAAGCCCTACAACTAAGGGTGTTACACTCTCAAAAGAGAGAAAATATGTCTTTCAATTCTTCATCTTTCCAAATCTGCCAAGAAATGAGCTAAAATGACCTATTTATAGTGTAATACAAAAGAATACAAAAAGACCACTTTGCCCTTAATGATAGGTGCGGCCATGGTGTGTAAATACACCATGTGTAATGTCCAAAATGCCCTTAATTAAGGTCCAAAACCGTGAGTCCTCACTTTTAAATGCTCCAAGCAATCTTCCATACGCGAGATTGCTTTAAGTTACGCTCAAAACGGGTCCTCCATGCATGTTCTTGTATTCTCGAGGTGACCAAGTCTTGAGCCTCTATGTGTTGGCCTCCAAAGATGTCATCAAAAGATAAGATGGCCATTTGTCCTGTATCAGTTTGGTTGACTAATACCACAAAACAAGGCTCCTTGAATTAGGGAAAAGTGATTGACAAGACTAAAAGGTGATGGGTGCAAGTCTTTCACAACAACTTTATAGCTTGTCTTACCACTTGAGCACACAACAAGATGAACAAATTCAAAAGATGAACACCTCAACAAACTTCATCAACTTCTTTAGCACATAAACACATAACCACCGATTTTATTTTATTTTTTTGTTATCAACAACATACAACTTTCGGCCACTTCAAGTCACTACACAATGTTCAAGTTTTCAAGCTCAACTTTTGGATCTAGACACTTTAGTGTTGGTGAGAAAGAAACCAACACTAGAAACTCACTAAACAAGCAAAATAACACCTAGATCTAAACATACAACATCATTCTTGGTTTCAACTTTTAATGGACAGATTTTCAGAATTTCTTTTTGGTGTAGTTTGTTTAAGCCGTGAACTAGCCCAAGATGGGTTATGTTGGAACACAACCGGTCTTTCTTTGATACCAAATGATACAAAATCAAACCAACAACACCAAGAGCTTCAAGTAGGCTCGGATTTCAGTCCAACAACACAAGAACAACAAGTTTAAGTTTCGGTTTTTTCAGCCCACAACACAAGAACAACAAGATAGATAACAATGCTAGTGAATCGAAAAGAGCCCCACACGGCTTCACTAGACTTTAAGATAACAAAATAAACAACAACAACAAGATAAAGAAAGATAGATAACTTGACATATAACATTCAAGAAACTAAGAACCGTAACATCAAGAGAGGACCCTAAGTCTAATGAATATAAACTCCAAGTTCTTACGAGGACCAAGAGGCACTCAACGACCTCAAAACCCTTGTTTCTAGCCAAAGAGACAACACAAGTATCCCTCTACTTGTGAGATAATAGGGGCGGATTCTATGAGTGAAAGAGAGAGGAAATGTTTAGTGTTTTTAGGTTACAAAAATCAGCATTCAAAAACTAAGGGATGACTCTCTAACATGTTCTATTTATACTACAAACAAAAGGGGTAAAATGACCCATCCGCCCTTGCTTCTTGTGCCAACCTTGGAGAGTAGTTTATTACACATTAGGACCTCTCTTCACACATAAAAACGTTTAGGTCCTTGGTTGGTTCAATCACCAACTCACACACGGCCATTTGCATGAACAAAGCGTGGAGTTTTTGTAATTCCCGGCTTGGCTTCGTGTGAAAGGCCGTGTACCTGTGGAGGCTGCCCTAACCGTATCACCGCCCCTATTATCTCACAAGTAGAGGGATACTTGTGTTGTCTCTTTGGCTAGAAACAAGGGTTTTGAGGTCGTTGAGTGCCTCTTGGTCCTCGTAAGAACTTGGTGTTTATATTCATTAGACTTAGGGTCCTCTCGTGATGTTAGGGTTCTTAGTTTCTTGAATGTTATATGTCAAGTTATCTATCTTTCTTTATCTTGTTGTTGTTGTTGATCTTGTTATCTTAAAGTCTAGTGAAGCCGTGTGGGGCTCTTTTCGATTCACTAGCATCATTATCTACCTTGTTGTTCTTGTGTTGTAAGTTGAAAAACCGGAACTTAAAACTTGTTGTTCTTGTGTTGTTGGACTGAAATCCGAGCCTACTTGAAGCTCTCGATGTTGTTGGTTTGATCTTGTATCAACAAGTATCCTCTTCCCAGAATAAATGACTTTTTGACCAACTTTAGGGTGACAGTTATTTCTCCAAGATAGTCCTTAGATCAGGATATCATCAACTCAGAGAATCTGACATCCCGAAGATAGCTTTTTGTACTCGGTATGGTTACTTTAAATTTATAGTTATGTCCTTTGGTCTTACCAATGCCCCAACCATTTTCATGGACTTGATGAATCGTGTGTTCAAGAAGTACTTGGACATATTCATCATAGTCTTCATAGATGATATCCTGGTCTATTCCCGCATAGAGGGTGATCATTCAGACCATCTCAGAATTATTCTTCAGACTCTCAGAGATCACCAGCTATTTGCCCAATTCAGTAAGTGCGAGTTTTTTCTAAGTTCAGTAGCATTCCTTGGATATATTATTTTCGATGATGGTATTAGAGTAGATCCTCAGAAGAACAAATTGGTAAGAAACTGGCCTCGCCCTATCTCTCCATCGGATATCAGGAGTTTCTTGGGTTTGGCTAGTTATTACAGGTGGTTTGTTGAGGGATTTTCTTTTATTGCATCCCCCATGTCTAGATTGACTCAGAAGAAGGTCAA
Source organism: Capsicum baccatum var. pendulum (assembly GCA_030864225.1). Classification (NCBI taxonomy): domain Eukaryota; kingdom Viridiplantae; phylum Streptophyta; class Magnoliopsida; order Solanales; family Solanaceae; genus Capsicum; species Capsicum baccatum. The sequence continues at coordinate 164,670,515 of CM061552.1, read as the reverse complement.
GTTTCAGTAGTCAGATCCTTACGAGAAGAGTTTTCAAGAATTGAAGACTCGACTTACCTCATCTCCAGTATTAGCTCTTCCAGATGGTTCAGATGGGTTCGTAGTATATTGTGATGCATCCAGAGAAGGTTTGGGTCGTGTCCTCATGCAGCATGGTAAGGTCATAGCCTATGCCTCCAGGCAGTTAAATCCCCATGAGAAGAATTATCCTACTCATGATCTTGAGTTAGCAGTCGTAGTATTTTCCTTAAAGATTTGGAGGCATTATCTAGACAGAGTTTATGTAGATGTCTTCACAAAACATATAAGTCTCCAATATGTCTTTTCTCAGAAAGATGTCAAACTTCATCAGAGAAGGTGGTTAAAGCTCTTGAAATATTATTACATGAGTGTCCATTATCATTTGGGCAAGGCCAATGTTGTGGCCGGCGCTCTCAGTAGACTCTCCATGGGTAGTGTTTCTCACGTTAAGGATAGCAAGAAGAAAATAGCTCAGGAGATCCATCAGCTTGCTAGACTAGGTATTCTCTTAGTCGATTCTTCAGAGGGTGGTGTGTATGGTTAGGATAGTTCAGAGTCATCTCTAGTTTTTGAGGTGAAAGAAAATTAAGACAGGGATCCTAGCCTTGTCAAGCTAAAAGAGTCGGTTAAGAATTAGAAAGTAGAGGTTTTCTCCCAAAGAGGAGATGGTGTTATTCGTTGTCAGGGTCGTCTCTGTGTTCCAAGTGTAGATGATTTAAAGCAGTGAATTCTTGCAGAAGCGCATGGTGCCTGATATCTATTCATCTAGGGGCCACTAAGATATACCGCGATCTATGGAAGATCTATTGGTTGAGTGGGATGAAGAGACATATTGCAGAATTTATGGCTAAGTGCCCTACATGTCAGCAGGTTAACATAGAGTATCAGAAACCTAGTGGTTCCATACAGGAGTTCACCATTCCTACTTGAAAGTGGGAAGAAGTGAACATGGACTTCGTGATGGGTTGGCCTCAAACTAGTTATTAGCACAATTCAGTTTGAGTCATTGTAGATAGAATGACTAAGTCAACCCATTTTCTTCCAGTCGATACCTCTTATTCAGCCGAGAATTATGCCAAACTCTATATCAGGGAGTTGGTCAGATTACACGATGTTCCATTATCTATTATCTCAGACATAGGTACCCAGTTCACCACTCACTTTTGGAAAGCATTCCAAAAGTTTCTTGGTACCCAATTTTATCTCAGTACAACTTTTCATCCTCAGACAGATGGTCAAGAAGAAAGGACCACCACTTGCCTTTGATTGAGTTTGCATACAACAATAGCTATCATTCCAATATTAAAATGGCTCCGTTAGAAGCTCTCTATAGTAGGAGGTACAGATCTCCAATCGGGTGGTTCAAAGTTAGTGAGGCCTCAGTTATAGGGCCTAACTTAGAATTCGATGCCTTAGAAAAAGTCCAGTTAATCAGAGAAAGACTCTAGGCTGCTCAGAGCCGACCGAAGTCATATTCTAACATTCATAGAAAGGATCTCGAGTTCGAGGTTGATGACTATGTCTATCTAAAGATCTGTCCCATGAAGGAAGTGAAGCGGTTCAGCAAGAAGGGAAAGATAAGTCCCCGATAAGTTGGTCCCTTTAAGATTCTCAGTCTCTTAGGCAAGGTAGCTTATGAGCTCGAATTTCCTTCAGATCTAGCCTCAGTTCATCCAGTCTTTCATGTCTCTTTGCTCAAGAAGTGTATTGGTGATCCATCAGTCATAGTCCCTATCAAAGCATTGACAGTTATAACAGTCTCTTCTATGAGGAAATTCTAGTCAAAATTCTAGACTATCAGACTCGTAGACTGAGGAACAAAGAAGTCCCTCAAGTCAAAGTTCTTTGGCTAAATCAGTCCGTTGAGGGAGCTACTTGGGAAGCATAAACAGACATGTATACCAAGTATCCTCACCTCTTCTCCGCCAATCCAGATCAAGCTCAAGTTAATAGTTCTCCTTAAGCTTATTCAGTTTCCCGTTCAGTATTCTATATAACTTGGTATTCAGTTCATGCTCACGTTTCATCAAAAATTTGGTATCAAGTACCATTGCATATTCAGTCATACATTCATGTATCATTCTAGTGTATAATCATGCATCAAATATGCATTCTCATTGGGAGAACTCAGTTATCAGAAATCTCAGTTATGCATTCATGAATTAGTTACTCATATATCAGATATGCATATCCAGCATGATATGTTTATCTTATCAGTCATGTTCATCATGAGATCATGTTCCAGTACTTTATGTCTTGAACGTACTCCAGTTTATCATCTATTCCCTTTTAAGTTAGTCTCATTCGAGGATGAATGTTTCCAAGGGGGAGATATTGTAATACCCCGTATATTTCTAAGCTAGAAAATAAACCGTTGTTCCTACACATAAACCTCCTATCCTATGATTCATATTGTAGTACATAAATTAAGATGAGTATCCTAGTGATAATAGATCTTATGATGTGTTAAGCATTTTCATAAGAGTCACTTAGAGTAAGCCAAGCTAAAAACTTTTGAATCCACCAAGTTTTCGTGTGTGATTTCACATAGGTCATCTTTTAACAGCATACCTTGATTTATAAGTGGTGTTTTTGGCAGATTTATACCCTCCAAATTGTAGATAATTGAATAAGCTTTCCATCGATATGAAATTCACCCATTACGGACACCCGATGAAGAAGTTATGGTGATTTAAAGTTTTAGCAGTGTCATTTTAGTCAGTGGCGGTCGCTGTAACATCCCGCATCTTGCTTGTACTTATTCTAATTATATGGAACCTGGTATGGTCATATGGTATAGGTAACGAATGAGATTTGTTATGCAATTATTAATGGTGTAGATGGAATTATAGAGCCTGTCCATATAGTTTAGTGTGATGTGACTAAGTTAACGTTAAGTTAACTAGTTCAACTTGGAATCTCAAGCTAGTATTTGAATCTAAAGTTTAAAGTGACCAAGTGTGTGTAAGTTGAAGGTTAGACTAAAGGGGTTAGAAGCTGAAAATCGAGCAAAATATTGAGGTGCTTGCTTGACTTATTTAAGCTAGTAGGTAAGTCACCTACTTAAGTTGTTTGAACCAAATTAATGGACCCATGGCTATGGATCAGATTTGGGTCTATGCTAATATACTCATTTGGGCCAAATTGAACAAAAAAAGAAAGAAAATGGATAAGTGACCCAACACACCAATCTGCCAAGGCCCAAATATAATTGAGCCCAACAAGAAATTATGCAAGTAGGTGCATCACCTACTTTGAAGTTTTAGCAGCTTGGAACCTTAAGTAGGTGCATCACCTACTTGGACCAATTTGACCAATTTTATGGTCCAAAATACAGCTATGGAGGTGGACAAGATAGGGCCTTTAAAAGGCCAAGTTGCTGGTCATTTTACTTCACTTTTAAGTCACAAAAAAAGGAGTATATTTCAGCAAATCTCTCTACTCTCTTACAAACAACAAGAGCAGCAGCCCTATTTTTCCTTCTAGGGTTCTTGAAGAAACCCTCCCGTTTGCAGCCCAAGGTAAGTGAAAAACACTTAAGGTTTTGTTTAATTATCTCATGGGAGATTAGGGAAACAAGTTATAAGTGTTTGACTATAAGTATATGGCTGATTATAGAACAAGCTGTTTGTTCATGTTTCCTTGTTATTGAGGAACTTTTTTTCTTCTTCTTTGGTTTAAGTGTGAAGGAAAGTTCAAGCTCTTGAAGAGTTCAATTAAAAGAATAAGTTGCTGAATTGAGGTACGGTGACTGCCCCATTTTATTTTTCTTATATATGAATTTGAGAGGGGATTATGGATGTCTTGTTATTGAGAACTCAAGGGATGATGAGATCAATAATTGATTGCTACAATAAAAGAGGTTTGGGGCTGTTTTGTAGACTGTTTTGTATGTATATGTTACGGGCTTCCAGGTTGAAGTTGGATAAAGGTGTGATGAGTTTGTAATGAATTATAGAAGAAAGATGTGGTGATGCACAACCGAACTAATGCTTGCTGTCCAATCTATTTTGAGTATTGTTTGGAATGTGTAATGAAGTCGAGGTGGTTTTTGGTGAACCTTATAAGAACCTATCTGGTATGTGGGTGTAATTGGAGGGAAAAAAGGGTTAAAAGAACACCCTTGTTTGATACAGTAATAGTTGCTGCCCGGTTACTGTTTTGGGTGAAATTAAGTACCTCAAATATGTTGATTGGTTACTAATACTAGTTTACCATATATTCTATTGTAGATAAGTAATCTAAAAGGTGAGAAGGCAAGTCGGGTTAGTTTCAGAGTCAAATGACCAGGTATGTAAGGCATACTCTATTTCACACTCTTTGGCATGAAATCGTACAATTGTTCCATCAAGCAAGTTTCTGAGGTTATCCTATAACAAAGTTATACATAATGGCAGCACATTACCCTCCATATATCCAATGACCTTGTTCCCACTCTCTAACGCATTAGAACACCTCAATACGTGCTTATTATTAAATCTGCGCGTCTATCTTCACTAGAAAATTTCAGGAGTTCTCCGTTTGTTCAAATAAGACCCATGTGTTATTTCAGCTCCTAAACACTTTATTTGTGTGGCAACAGCTCCCTAGCTCATTGTTGTTGCGTTGTCTATTTACATGTCTCTTATTAGCGTATTACTGGTTCAAGGTACCATAATGTGATGACCACCAAGGTAACAATTTCAAAGGCTAATAAACTAAGTATTGCAATCTGTAAAATGATGAGTGGCAGCTCAGGGGCACTTGCCTAGCATGGGCCGATCTCGATACCTTTATGTGTGGGTGGCAGCTCAGGGGCATAAGCCTAGCATGGGCCGATCCCAATCTTTTTATAGGTGGCAGCTCAGGGGCGTAAGCCTAGCATGAGACGATCCTAATTTATCTTTTTTTTACCACTGTTCAGCTGGTCATTTGCATTATATGGATTACAAAGATTATGAAGTAAGAAGGTAAAATGAAGAAAGAATGTAATGTACATTGTCCCACAAGTATTTATAAAGGTGGTCTACTAGTACTTCTTATACACTTGTATCGGATTTCTATTGAGCTTTTGTATCAAGTGTGTTGTTATGCCTTACATATTCAGTACATATTTTCGTACTGACGTCCCTCACGGGGGACCTGCATTTCATGCTACAGGCAGAGGCACTTCAGCTCATACAACTCACTAGTAGGAGCGTAGGTTGTTCAGGGACTATTGGTGAGCTCCAGGTTGATTCAGGGCTTTCCGAGTCTGCTCGATATATTTTGGTATCGTACAGTAAGTCTAGAGTAGGGTGGGGGTTTGTCCCGACCCTGACTAAGTCTATGTATCTTTTAGAGGCTTTGTAGACTAATGTAAAGTTATGGTAGTGTCCTGATTTTACACATGGTGGCCCCACCGGCCAAGTGTTGTACATATCAGTTTTGGGAGTGTATGTGTAGTTAATTTCATCGATGCATAATATTATTTCATCAGAACATTTGGTTATTACAGTTACATGCATGGGATGTATAAGGTTATGAATTGGTTCTCTCGGGCCTTTACGGCTACGGGTGCCTGTCCGCCCCAATAAGATTTGAGGCGTGACAGTCGCACCATAAGCCATAATAATGTTTGTCAATTTCCAGTGTCTCTCGTCGATTCCACCGTGTCGCAGTGAGTTTCAAGGTCACAATTGAAGGGCAACGCGATATCTTCGCGTTGCGTTGGGGGCCCATATTGGGTAATTTTCATAGAAATTAAATGACGCATCTAGAGGGGTATATGGGTCATCTTTCCACCCCTATATATATTCCATAAACATGGAATTAAGCCCTTATTTGACCAAAACATACTCTTTCTCTCGAAATTCTCTCAAGAACACATTAGGGTTTTCAATTGGGGATTCAAGTTCAAGCAAATTCCTCCATCAATCATCAAGAATCTTCCATCTAAGGTATGCATAGTGTTCATCAATGGATACATTTCATTCATAGATCTTAAGAACCATGTTTTAAATATTATTTTTTTGATTTTCTTGTTGTGGTATGACAATGTACATGTTGATGATTATTGTTTAAGTTTCAAGATGATATCTAAATGTGTTTTCATGAAGTATATGTGTTCGTTAGTTGAAATCCATGAACTTTATATCGTTTAAAATGGGGAAATTCATGAAAACACACCTAAGCTAAAAGAATGCTTGCAAAGTGTTTGATAAAAGGCCCAGGATGATAGAACTCATGTCCCATGATTTAATAGCGCTTAAATGATAAGTCCATGCTTTATACTTTATGATTTCACAAGAATTCCACGTGATTGATATGCGTCATTGTTGTGATATGGATTGAGTATGATATTGAAGCTATGCAAGTATACACATGTTGTATGAATTTCCCTTCCATACGTAAGAAGTTGAGAACTATGCTTAGGGTGAAATCCCCTACTTATGATATGGTGAATTGTGGACTCCATTTTATGATCAAGTCAGGTATGTGTGTCAATTTTCTTCCATTGAGTCCTGGGGGTACTAGTACTCGAAAAATATAGTTGTGTGTCTAGAGCCATGTCATGTTATCCCGATAATTTCAGCCGAGCTATGTTCTATAGAACACAGTCAGTCATGTGACTCAGGAAATCTCAGAAATCTCATTATCTCAATAAACTCTTAGATACTAGTAATATTCTGTTAGTCAATAGAAGTCAGTTACTCAGTCCATGTGCATCCAGTTAAATCATGTTCAATCTCTTCAGATGGGAGTAGAAGTTAGAACTGAGTGAACCCAAGGATGGGAACTTAGCTGCCAGTTTAGGGTGTGATTCTTAGTGGTCTTCCTTGTGTTCCAGAACTACTTAGCCAGCATAGGTTGAGACATATCAACCTACCAAATTAGGGGTGATGAGGTGGCTTAACCTGTTAGTTTAGGGTTCCCACCATTCTCATTTGAGTACCTGCCAGCTAAGGGTTACTCACAGCAGTCCTTACCAGTGCGCGGTATTCATACCCTTCTAGTCGGTGTAAAGATTAGAACCTAACCTAGCTATATGCGTTATTGGGGCATGTTGGTTAAGCAATTACCTCCTATAGTTTCAGTCCTAGTCTCAGTAAAAGAACTCAGATAGTTTTTTAGATTTCAGTATACTAGAATTGTCAGTTATAGTCAATTCAGTTACAGTACGAAACTCATGTAGTTCCATTAGATTCAGGACTGTCAGACACAGTTATCCATGTTATCAAAAATTCAGTATCAATCATGTTAGATAACAGTAGATCATGTATTAGCGTACAAATATAGATATCACGTATTCACAATTTTAGTTACTATGTATGCATGTTTATACTCTTACGTTCATATCAGTCTATCAATTAGCATTGTTCATATATGTAAACCATTTTGCATTTAGCCTACCTCACTCGTATACTCATTACTTCCAGTCATACTGAAGCATTTGCGCTATGGTGCTTTCTTTTATACACCATAGGTTCAGAGACACGAGTTCCAGATCAGTAGTAGCATTCCAGTCGTAGAGTTGTAGTGATTCCTCATCCATTTGAGAATGATATTATTTTATTTCATTCATTATTTCAGTTCAGTTTTTCTAGATGGAGTTAGTTGGAGACGTGTTTCTTCAACTCCTTATTTCAGACAGTATTTAGAGGCTTTCAGATTTAGTTTAGATTTTAGATTCAACTTTCAGTTGTTTAGGGTATTTGTTACCCTGTATGGATGTTATTCTTTATCAAATATCTTATTCAGTTGAACCTTATGGCCTATTGTTTATGTTTTCCGCATTCTACAAGTATATTATGCAGTGTATAGGTACAGATATCAGTCATGGGTTAGCTTGTGGTCCCTCGAGGTCATAAGCACCGTGTACCATTTCGGTTCAGCAAATCGGGGCATTACAACTACTCGACCCTTAGAGTCATAAGATAACCATATGAGTTGTATGAAGATGAGTCATGAGCTCATCAATGTAGGCTCTCTAAGATTTTGTCTAAGATATGATTGGGGTTTAAAAATCTTATTGTCATACTAGTCATAGGTTTTGACTCGTATAGTGACCAGTGTATACCATCTTGATTTTGCCAAGATTACAAATGATGAGGCTCACTCGTACCTTCACCATACGATTCGTATGGTGGACTCATGAATATTGGTGACCGAATTCTGTAATGTTCATTTAAAGGGCTTTTTGGTCATTTCTCTCTTATAATTTCACCCCTTGACCTATAGCCCCTAAAAAGACATTATTTTATTCTATTCCATAATCAATTAACAACATCATCTCTCCTCCCATCATCAAGAACATCAATACTAAGGTTCCTCACACAAATTCATTTTTTAAGTCCCAAGGTTCAAACTTTCTTCATAAGTCAAGAGATTTCAAGTATGTGGGGTTTATGAACAAGGATAATCTATCAGCTTTATGTCCAATAAGGCATGATTTATAAGTTGAATTTACTTGTTTTAAATTAGAGATCATACCTATGTAACAATATTCTTGAAGTATGACACTACTATATGATTGAAAGCTTTAAGTGCAACAAGGTTTACATATATTCATGTCTTTACTTGTGAAGATTTACATTGTGATTTGAATTTCATTATCTTGACTGGGATATTATGGAAAGATTTCAAGGTGATTATTGAGCATAATGTTTTGTTATGAATTTCTATGAAACCAAGCATGAATTCCCTTTCCTAAGTACAAGTACAGAGTTTACAAGAAGCTTATGCTCTTAAGTTCCATTGATATATGTTATAACATGATTTAAAGAAAAGTTTGATCTCTTGATCTAAATATAAGACATAAAATCCACAATTGTTCATCTTGATTATGATTAAATGTAAAGAAAATAATAACTGGTTTTCATTCTATAAACCCTGATGCTATTTTGAGGTGGATTTCTTAAGTATGATCATATAAGTATTTTAGGAGTAGTATTTAGCACCAAGAAGGGAATACAGATGAGTATATCCTAAATTCCTAGAAGCTATGAGTTAGCGTAGGTTAAGTTGTTCCCAATATTGATGAAATTCAGTGATCACTTAAGTTAAGGTTCTATTCCAATAGAAAGGATAGAACTTCTCTCCCCAACATGGGTAAGACGTTGGACTCCATAGTAGCTCACATGGTTTATTTCTATTAGAAGAATCTCCTATAAGAAAGGACAAAAGTAAAGACTTTTAGAAACTAAGTTTTATGGCATACTAAGTTTATTCGCATACTTCATTACTCATTTTTTATGATCTTATTGTCCTTTATTTTATTCAAGCTCAAGGTGAGCCATATACGCTTAGCATGTATTATTTGAAAGTTTACTTATATATTCAGTTATTGTTTTACATATGCATTTACCCATATACTCTAGTACATTCTAGAGGTACTTACCTACCTAGTACATTCTAGAGGTACTTACCTACCTAGTACATTCTAGAGGTACTTACCCACATATATGTCTATGTGCTACATTGTCTTATCATGTAGGTTCTAGTGTTCGTTTCTAATAGCATAATTGACTACGAGCATCATCACCAATATCGGGACTTTTGGTGAGTCCTCATAGTCTGAGGAACCAACTTATTATGCTTCCATTTAGTGATGCAAGTAATTTAGTTATTTGATTTTCGTTTATGTTTGGTTCAGTTGGGGTCTGTCTGAGTGTCTATCTAGTCAGTAGTTGAAGCTTGTCAGACTGTCTATGTTTAATATCAAAAGGGTTGTTTAGGGTTTCTAAGTTAAAGACTTTCCTTAAGATATGAAATCATTTACCTTTAAATTCTTTATATGTTAGTTCACTTTTCATGTGAGTTTAAAGCTAAATAGATATCATAGGCTAGCTTAGGGATATTTATAGTCTAAACACTATGTCATGTCCAGGGGGTTATTTTAGGGAATTACAACTTGGTTTTAGAGCCTAATGTTTTAAAGAATCCTAGGAGTTATACAAGCTGCATTACGTAGAGTCTTGATCATAAATGTGAAGTGCACCACATTTATGACCAGGAGGATACGAAATGAGTTAGGAATTAACATTTCTTTCCTGATCTATCGTGCTTATAGTTTTATTTATCTACCTTAACTTATGCTTTTACATGAAAAAATTTTACTCCTCGTCGAGCCGACGTACACAGAAATGGTGATCAACTACCACTACACGCCAACCCTTTAAATTAGAATGTATCTCATGCTGAATTTTAGGCTTCCTTTCAAGCGTTGGTACAAGCTATAAATGTCAATGTTTAGGGAAACCAACAGGCAACAGTTTCACTTCAGCAAAATAATAATTCAACTGTAGCATGGATTCAGGACTTTATGAGGATGAATCCACCTAAGTTCCATAGGTCAAAGGTGAAAGAAGATCCTCAACTCTTTATTCATGAGGTGAGAAAGATTACTCAGATTATGCATACCACAGAAGAGAAGAGTGTAGAGTTGGCATCTTATAGGCTGAAGGATATTGCTTATGATTGAGTTATTATGTGGAAAGAAGGTAGGAGTGAGAATGCAGCTCCTATGTGTTTGAAGGTATTTTAGAATACTTTTCTAGATAGGTTCTTTCCGCCTGAGATAAGAGAGTCTAAGTTGGAGGAGTTCATGAACCTGAGAAAGGGCTCTATGACAGTGAAAGAGTGGTGTCTTAAGATTACTCAATTATCTAAGTATGCTCCCGAGTTTTTATCTGACTTAAGAGCTTATATAAGTAAGTTTATTACTAGGTGTCTGATTTGGTGGTCAAGGAGTATAGAACCACCATGCTGATTAGGATATGGATATTACTCGATTGATGAATCATGCATAATAGATTAATGCAGAAAAGCTAAAGAAAAGAGAGAAGAGAAACAATAGAGCTGAGCTAGGATTGGGTAGTTTCAGTTTAGTTAGCCAAGGTTGAAGGGGGAATCGTTCGCAGTTTCAGGGTCATTTATTAGTGCATATGCCATCTTCAACCAGTGCTCCTGTGCCCAGGACCAAACGGGAGCAGTGGGGCAGGACATTGAATTCTATGTCAAAAAATAGTGTTTTTGGGATGCCAAGTTACCTGACATGTGCAAAGTTGACACAACCTAACCAGGGGCCTTGTCGGAATGGGCATACCAAGTCCAACTCGGAACGGGGACCACCTTGTGTTACCCAACCCAATCACCATTATTTGCATACCTTGAGTCAGTTAAATTTTGAATATATATCAAGATAGAATAACTGGAAAAGGACTGACTGGCGACCAAATTCTGTAATGTTCAGTTAAAGGACTTTTTATTTTTTTCCTCTTATAACTTCAACCCACGACCTACAACCCTCAACGAAGCATTATTTTAATCTATTCCATAATCAATTAACAATATCATCTCTCCTCTTATCATTAATAACATCAAGATTAGAGTTCCTCTCACAAATTCATTTTTCAAGTCCCAAGGTTCAAACTCTCTTCACAAGTCAAGAAATTTTAGGTATGCGAGGTTTATGAACAAGGATAATCTTCCATCCTTTTTCTTAAAAAGGTATGATTTTAAGATTAAATTTACTTATTTTGAATTAGGGTTCATACCCAAAAACCATTTTCTTGAAGTATGACACTACAATGTGATTGAAAGCTATAAGCGCAACAAGGTTTACATATATTTATGTCTTTACTTGTGAAGATTAATATTCTAATTTGAAGTTCATTATCTTGACTAGGATATTGTGGAAATATTTCTAGGTGATTATTGAGCATAATGTTTTGTTATGAATTTCTATGAAACCAAGCATGAATTTTTTGTCCTAAGTACAAGTACTGAGTTTAAAAGAAGTTTGTGCTCTTAAGTTCCATTGATATGTGTTATAACATAATTTAAAGAAAAGTTTGATCTCTTGATCTAAAAATAAGACATGAAATCCATAACTGATCTTGATTATGATTTAAAGTAAAGAGAAACATAACTAATTTTTATTCTATAAACCCTTATGCTATTTTAAGGTGTTTTTATTAAGTATGCACATATAAGTATTCTGAGAATACTATTTAGCACCGAGAAGGGAATGCGGATGAGTGTATCCTAAATTCCTGTAAACTACAAGCCACTGTAGGTTAAGATTTTTACAATATAGTTGAAGTTCAATGATCACTTAAGTTAAGGTTCTCATCTGATGGCAAGGATAGGACATCTCTCCCCAATGTGGGTAAGACGTTGGACTCCATGGTAGCTCACATAGTTTATGCTGGTTAGAAGAATCTCCCATAAGAAAGGACAAAAGTAAAGACTTTTAGAAACTAAGTATTATGACTTATAATTTTATTCACATGCTTCATTACTCATGTTTTATGATCTTATAGTCCTTTATTTTATTCAAGCCCAAGGTGAATCATTTAGGCTTAGCATGCATCATTTGAATATTTACTTACATATTCAGTTATTGTTTTTTTTTTACATTCACCCCTACATACTCAGTACATTCTATAGGTAATGAACCACATATATGTCTATGTGATACATTGTCTTATAATGTAGGTTCTGGTGCTTGTTTGCAGCAGTACGATTGACTACGAGTATCATCACCTATATCCTGACTTTTGGTGAGTCTTCATAGTTTGAGGACCCAGCTTATCAGACATCCATTTGAGGACCCATCTTCATATTTTATTTCCATTTATGTTCGGGTTAGTCAAGGTCTATCCTAGTGGCTTTCTTGTCAGTAGTAGAGGTTTGTCAAACTGTGTATGTTTAAGATAAAAAGGTTTGTTTAAGGTTTCCAAGTTAAAGACTTCCTTGATATATGAAATTGTTTACCTTCAGTTTCTATATATGTTATTTCACTTTTTATGTGAGTTTTAAGCTAAATAGATTGTATGGGTTAACTTAGGGCTATTCATAGTCTTAAGCATTGAGTGACGTCCAGGGGGTAATTCCGGGGTGTTACATATAGCTAATGCTATTCCAAATATGGATCCAACTAAATCAAAAATGGATTTTCCTATAGGTTTGAAATAAATCAAAACAAAGGTGATTTAGTCGGGTTCACCATCAAGAAAAAGAATCTCAAATGAGTTCTTTAAATCCAGGAGGAAACTTTTTAGAAATTAGTTTTTTTAAATATTTTAATAAAGAAGAAATGAATTTATTTTGGGAAGAATTTTATCAGGATCTTCCAACCATAATAAAATTATTGTTTTTATCCCATGGTTCATGAAAAGATATTTTGATAGCTATATCTCTGTGTTAGAAAAAAATTATATATTAAGTAATGGTGAGAGCACCAAATCAGTCTTTCCTCTCCAACAATCCTTTTAGATTGAAAAGGATGATAAAATAGTTTATTTTACTGTTTTTGCAAAGTTACTTGAAAATGATACAACCATCATTACGACTCAGCATGTTAATACTATGATTAAACAAAAACATTATGCTAATATTTATATTAGTATATTAGGTGAACAAATTTTATCCATCCATGATAGAATTGATAAATTATTTTCTTAATTAAAGAAAATAGAACTTGGTGATAATAAAAGAGAAGAACTCATCTCTATTGCAGTTACCAGTATTCAAGCTCCTCCTGACATCAAAGATTTCAAGTTAAAGCAAGGTCTGGAGGACTTAGAAAAACTATTGAAAGAAAAAATTAATGGATTAAAAATTAGCCCTTTAAGTAGCTATAATAATTTTGAAGATAATAATGAGGTTCCTGGTGAAATTAATAAAATCTCAGAAAAATATGCTAGAAAATCAGTCCGAAGGATGTATTACTATCCTTGTTGAACTCTCCAAGATGTATTATTAGAAGAACAAGAGATACTAGTCTTTAACAGTTATAATGAAACTAAAATCTATGAATGAAACATAGATAGTTACCCTTAGAGGCAAATTTTCACAGTAGTACGTCGAATGCTTATGTACAGTACAATCTGCAAAGTTAATAAGAACAATGATAGAACTATCACAGAGATTATTACTACAATATTTATTGGTCAAATAAAAAGTTGGTGGGATATTATTTAACCTTAGATCAGTGTTCTAGATTATTACAATCTATTAAGACTAATGATGGTCAACCTATTCAAAATGTTATTTATACCTTAATCTTTAATATTATGGAATATTTTTTAGAAAGATGATCTGGTAATAGTGAGACTATTAAAACCATGCTTTAAAACTTAAGATGTACGACTCTCACATCTTTTAGATTGTACAAAGATATATTTATATCAAGAGTCATGAAATTATCAGAGAGTAATAATTCTCACTGAAAGTCTAAATTTATAGAAAATTTACCAACACTCTTCGCACAAAAAGTTAGAAAATCTCTTAGAGGATCCGCAACTAACATAAATTATAATGAATATACATATGGAAAATTGATTAATATTTGCACTCAAGAAAGGCTATGTTTATATAATAAGATTAGATTAAATCAACAAATCAAAAGAGACCATCTTAATAAAAGACAATAATTGATTGAATTTTGTGAACAGTTTACCACTGACAGTCCTAAGAGTTCTAAAATGTCTTATAGGCATAAAAAAAATTATAAAAAGAAAAATAAGAGAATTGAGAAAAAGTCTAGAAGGAAGAAGAATTTTAAATCAAGAAAAGACTATAAATCCAACAGGTCTAATGCTTGCCACAAATGTGGTAGGATAGGTCATTATGCCAAAGACTGTAAAGTCAAGGATAAGATTAACAATCTTAACATAAATGAGGAGATGAGACAATCCTTGTGCAAAATTCTATTAAATTCTTCCTAGAAAATTCAAGTCAGGACCAAAGTGATAATGAGGATTCATCTACTGATTAAGACTTGAGAGTCCTTCAGAATGAGGATTATATGACCTCTGAAGATGAGTGTTTACCCTATCAAACAGGACAACCTTGTGAAAACAAGGGTGAGGATGATGTGCTTTATAATATTTACTCCCAATTTCAGGATTTAGAAGTTAATGTCCTTGAAAATGATAAACTAACAGAATTCTTAGAAATGATCAAAGATCCAAGGCTTCAATCTCAAATAATAGAGCTGATGGAAAAGCCTTCCACTAGTTCCCTAAACAGTAATAGGAAATTCCTTCCCAGAAAGAGCCTTATACTATGACGGGAGTTCAAAGACTTCTTAAAGAAAAGGAGCGAGTAGCTAATACTCCTGCAACAACTCATGATCCTAAGTTAGAGATTGATAATCTCAAAAAGAAATTGCTATTCGTAAAAGTAATCAGATGTTTTTAGATAAAAGGATTTCTAATTTAGAGGATCAATGTCTTATTACAGATACTGAAGATAATATTCCAAGCCTGCCGAAAGAAGGATTTCTTCAAATAGTAAAAGTTATAATATGCCAGAACTTTTATGCAAAAATTACCCTATTAATTAATTATAACTTTAAAAATAAATTTACAGCTCTCATTGGTAGTGGGGCAGACAGTAATTGCATACAATAAGGTTTAATATCTTTTAAATATTTTCACAAAACCACCCATATTCTAAGAAATGATAGTGGCCATACGATAGGAGTTGAATACAAAATTTTCAAGGCATATATTTGTCAAGGCAAATTATGTATACCAGAAATCTTTCTTTTGATAAAAGATATTAGCAATGAAATTATTTTTGAAGAGTCATGGATTGTTCATATATATTCTATCACATGGTGGGATGAAAATGATGTCACTATTACATTTAATAACAAGGAAATAAAATTTGAATGGGGTTCATCTCCTTATTAAAGATTTTTAAATATAATACAAGAAAAAATATTTTTTAAAAATAAAAAAGTTGATTTTCTAAAAAATAAAATTTATAGTTTCACAATCGAAGACACTTTAAAAAAACCTAATTAAATAAAAAAATTAAATTTTTGAAAAGTCAATTTTAATTAAAAATTTGTGGAGGCCATCCTCATGTCTTTTGGCAAAGGAAAAAATATGTGGTTAATCTTCCTTGTGAAGAAAACTTTAAAGAGGATAATATTCCCACTAAGGCAAAACCATGCCAAATAAATTCAAAATATTTAGAGCTTTATAAAAAAATTGATTCTGTACTAAAGAAAGGACTTATAAGATCTTCCAAATCACTGTGGCCATGCACTGCTTTTTATGTTAATAAACCAGCAGAACACGAGAGAGGAGTTCCAAGATTAATAATCAATTTCAATTATAAACCTCTCAATAAAGTTCTAAAATAGATTCGGTATAAAATTTCTAATAAAAATATTTATTACACAGATTATACATCGCCATTATATTTTTAAAATTTAACTTAAAATCAGGATATTGACAAATTCAAATTGTAGAAGTTGATAAATACAAAATCACTTTTAATATTTTCGTGCTTCAATTTGAATGAAATGTTATACTTCTTGAATTAAAAAATGCTCCCTCTGAATTTTAAAATATCATAAGTGATATTTTCATGCCTTACAATAATTTTTTAAAAATTTATATTGATGACATATTGATTTTTTCAAAAACATTGGAAATACCTTCAAACATTTAGACTTATTCAAGAAAATTATTACACAAAATGGATTAGTAATATCTAAACTGAAGATATTGACAATGGAAAAATTATTTTTAAAAATAGAAGTATTGAATTTTCTTCAAAATTTTTAGATGTTATTACTGATAAAACACAACTACAAAATTTTTGGGATGTTTAAATTAAATTTCTCCTTTTATAAAGGACCTTGCTAATTGTTTTAAATTATAGATTAAAAAAGAATCCCAAAGCTTAAACTGCAGATCATGCTTAAGCAGTTAAAAATATTAAAGCAAAGGTTAATAACCTGCCGTGTCATACATTGGCCAATCCTAATTGAAAAAAAAATAGTAGAAACGAATGCTTTTAATATTGAATATGAAGGAATTCTAAAATAATATTCTCTACAAGATCAACAAGCTTATATTATTCAATTTTATTCGAAAAAAATAAAATAATAGCCAAAAAAATTATGCAACTATTGTAAAAGAAATTCTTGCACTAGTAAAATGTGTTTTGAAATTTCAAGAAGATTTATATAATCAAAATTTTTAATAAAAAATGATTATCAAGCAGCAAAATTCATATTTAATAAAGATTGTGAACATGATGTTTCTAAACAAATATTTTTAAGATGGCAAGCTTTATTAGCTCAATTTGATTTCGAAATACAATATTTAAACGAATCTAATAATAGTCTTTTCAATTTTCTCACTAGAGAATATTTGAATTAAGATATTTTCTCTTACACAAGATGAAATTACAATTTTCAACCTCCTCTAATAGAGGAAGGGGAAGAGGACGATCCGAACTAGGCCTAGGAAATGTCCTAGCCCAAATAGAAAGTAAAAAGTTAATAGCTGTAAATATTGCAAGCACCTCAGATCTTAATAAAGATAAACAGATATATCAAGAATTTTTGAATTTTATTAAATTAAAAAAAAACAGAAAATTGATACTCCTTCATATTCTAGTGCTTTGGTAGATGATAATAATGAGAATATTGAATTATAAGAACAAAATAAAATAGATAAGGTAATACTTATCCTAGATCAAAATAATTTGAAATGAAAAGATGATCCATGACAACTAATGCAGAGATATCTAGATGCTACATCATATGTCACTATTGAATATAAATATAGAATGCATTTTGAGATGATACTCTTTAATAAAGGATAAACTGTAATTCAACATTTTTACCCTGCTAATAATATTAGAAAAGTTTATAACTTTTCAAAGATTGTTATCCAAAAAAAATAAAAAATTACTCTAGAAGAATGGGGTATCAGTACTCTCAGAAAAAAGAATTATATCCATACTTAACAAAAAATTCCAATCAAGTTTAATTACTGAGATTATGTTGAAAACTTTAATAAAGTTCTTTTATATAAAAATCCTCACAAGAAACACTCATGATTTATAAAAAATTGTGGAAATATTTTTAATCAAAATATTTCTAATTGATTTTAACAATGGTGAATTTATTATGGACCATCCATAAAGATCTTACTAGAACCATTCAAAAGTTTATATACTGAATGATTAGAGATATCTTCTACATTAATAAAGTTGGAAAAAGATAATATCTATTTTAAAAAAATTTCTACAATGTATTTTTTTATTAGATTCTCTATTTCGTAGATAATGAAGTGGTCAATTAAAGTAAAACCAAATCTCAATCATTTTTCATGGCTCAAAAGAATATTTTATACAAAATTCTAAAATAAATTAAACCAAAAGACAGCTGAAGGTCATAGCCATGGATAAGTAATAACTGATTCTATTATTAATGTGGCCATTGTAAAATACAAAGAATAAAGAGATATGACCCCAATACAACAAAAGAAAGACATCAGTCCCTTCAAGAGTATTTCCAAAATTGATTTCAAATAAAAAAAGGCATCATATTTAGGTCAGAAATAATAGCTTCATAGATAGAGGAAGTACAGAAAGATTTAATGAGAAATCTTGACATGAAAAATGCATCGGATGTTTCTATGGAATTTGCTGATCATACCACCGACAATGAAGATAATTACTTAGCAGAAAAATCACAAAGCATCCAAAGCAATGATAAAATTGATCTTGATGAGTACCTACAAAAAATTAAAGAAAAATCGAAACAATCTTTCACGGGACAAAGGCAAAGGAATAAAATTACAAGAGATACTAGTCCCTATGTCATAAAATAATTGGGTTCAGTCAGCTTTCATAAAACATTTTTACATGCCTTTTATAAAGCATCTTCAAAAGGATGTGACAAATAAAGTAAGTCAATATAGCTATAATGTATAAGTGGACTAGCAAAACCACATTTTCAGTGCCTATTTTTTAAGTTGTCATTTTCAAAAGAGAATCCTCTATATAAGTATATCATTCTATGTATGGAAGAGCAGGTTTTTGAAACCACCTTTTTCTTGTTACTCTTTTCTCCTCCCATTGAAAAATATTCGTCCATTAATGAAAGTTTGTTTAGTTTCCAGAAGCACTGATCAAGTTTTTTTATTTTAAGGTATTTAAAATTTCTATTGTTTTTTAATTATCTTTACTTTAAATTAGCCTAAATGATCTGCTAAATTTTGTGTTGAATTATAACATACTAAGCTACTAATATAAGATGACATTAAATACTTAATAAGAATCTTATCAACCAACGATACCGAGGTTGCACATCATAATCTTATAGTAATAGTTCCAGTTCAGGCTATATCTGGGATTCCTTTTAGAAGGCCTATTGACACCAAGAGTGTCATTTAATGCTATGTATGGATTCGTACCAAACCAGAAATATTATTAGTAAGGTTATGCAAACACGTAAAGATTCCTGTACTATCTTTAAAGCGATCCTGTTCTCGTTATAATAATAATAATAATAATAATAATAATAATAATAACAATAATATATTAAGATCAAATATTTAAAAATTAACAATTGTCCGCCTCAATTTTGGTGAGGACTTAGGTGTACCATGCTCTATAAGAACGCATGAACGACATCACCATCACGATCATGAAAAAAAAATTGCCTGCACCAGCAATTGAAAAATCAGTTATATTCATGTTTTTTACTTCACACCTCGAAAGTAATCTAGAATATCACTTACATAAATCAAATATGAAAACCACTCCTAGAATGCGTTTTGAATCTGTTGGAGTCATCAAATCACCAATATGAGGTCATTTTGATCAAATGTCTAGTGTGGTCAACTTTAAATTTTTAAATCAACTAGAATACAATTAATAACCTAAATCACTTCCAAATACCTTGAGATGCATGCGAAACATCTGACCAAGTTATAAATTGCAGGCCAGCCTAATGAAATCATCAAAACCAAAAATGACCTCGTTAGCCCAAAATATTGAATAATGGCAAAACTTTTCAAATTGAAAATCCTCTTCGAACATATTCGCGATGCCATAGATCCCTACATATCATTAACAACACAGTGAAGCTACTGAAAGGGTCAGATAGGCGGGGGGAAGGAGGACTAAAGCACAAATAACCAGAGTCGTTATAATTTTCTTGTTTAATTAGTTCATGAATTTGGTTGTTTCTTTAAATTTGATGCTTAATATCTCACTTTTTTCGCTACTCTTCTAATCTTGAACACTCTCAATGATGTTAAATGTCATGCCCCAAAATCCCATCAGGCCGGACTGGTACCCAAAGCCGAGAAGGCTCGGGAGAACCCGTTCAAATACCTGTACTTTCACTTATATGTCACAAAAAAATTGGACAACACTTCGTTGCATACAGAAGGGTCTAATTACCTGTATCAGCACAACACACACAAATATATATATATAATACTTGGCCGTCGGGGCCACCACATATACAAATATAACATCACTATATAAACTTTCATGACTTTACCCTTCCTTATGTCTACAAAGCCTCTAGGATATACATGACATAACTAGGGTCGGGATAAACCCCCGCCAACACATGACTCCTGTATAATAACGAAACATAAGGAACTGACTCGGAAAGCTCCGAAGCAAACTGGAGCTCACCAGCAATAGCTGTATGACCTGGCTCCTACTTGTGCAGTGTATGAGCTGAGGTACCTGTGCTTGCAGCATGAAATGCAGGTGCCCGTGGGGGACGTCAGTACGAAATATGTACTGAGTATGTAAAGCTGTAGATAATCACATATGATATAGGAGCTCAATAGAAATCATAAACAAGTGAATAAATCATAAAAGGAGTGGACCACACTTACTAGAACTTGTGACAACCTGTACATTGTATTTATTCAATCACTTTACCTTCGTTCTTATCGTCTTTGTAAATATTACTGTACTGTACTGTGACCATTAGGCTGCCTCCAGTACATATCAACTGGGATCGACCCATGCTAGGCTTATGCCCCTAGGATACCACCCATAAACACATAAATAGGGATCGACCCATGCTAGGCTTATACCCCTGGGATACCACCCGATAAGAGAGAACATCCATCACTTAGTTCAATTAATCTTTGAGATTGTTATTTCGGTCGCCACCATATTTTTGATACTTTGAAACAATGATATATCAATAGGAACCAAGTAATAGACCTTCTATACAATAACAATGTAATAAAGACTCATTGGTACATCAACAATGTGTTTCAGAATCATCAATATCACAACAATGAAATAGGAGCCTTTTGGTATATCAATGAAATTGACACTTTATAGAATGAAAACAACTTCGTTGGTAACGTAGAACAATACATGTTATTGAACAACCTCGGAATCTTACTTGATGGAACATTGGTGTTTTCATGCCAAAGAACATTGTTAAAGTATGCTTTACATACCTCGTTGTAGATTCGGATACCAATTCAACACAACTTCCCGCCTTTACAAATCACTTATCTACAATGAAATGTTTGGCATCTAGTATTAGCAATCCAACACCATAATTCTCTTCCATAATTCCATACAACCAATATTTGCAAAGTATTCGAAAAACCAACTTGAACAATAGGTTTATGTGTATATATATATATAATCATCATTTCAATACCACATCATCACACCAAATCCCTTCACAATTCAACATAATCCAACCATGCACAAGAATAATCCAACATCATTTCCAATCATCTTTCAACAACAATCAAATAACATACTTCTTATGCTCACATGCATATATATACATATCCACATAAATAACACCAACATAATTTATATCCTTACCATAAAATGACCCTTTTGATTTTGAAGTCCTGTTGGCACAAATAATGGGTGCTTCTCAAAGCCCTCGAGACGGCGAACACAACTACGGAATCAATTTGGATTTTCTACGGTTGAATCACAAGATAATTGGAGTTGAAATTAGGCTAGGGTTTCTTATTCTTCAATAATTGGATGATAAATGATGGATATGAGGCTAAGTATATGTATATAATGACCAATTTTTATCCATGAGGTGATGGAAAATGACCATATTGCCCTTAAAATTTTAAGTAAATCCGAATCTGTCCATGGTGGACTGTTTTGATAGGCTAAAGTAAATCGACCATAACTCTTTGCTCTGATATCGGATTTGGTGAAATTGGTATCGTTGGAAAGATAATTCAAAGGGCTTTCATTTCATATAAATTAGGCCACCCAGTTCGTCCTGTACAAGGAGTTATGATCGTTTGAAGTTGACCCTAAAAATCTTTTTTGAGAGGCTAAAGTAAAACGAGTATAACTACTTACGCAGACGTTGGATTTGGATGAAACCAATTGCATTGGAAAGAAGACTCAAAGATCTTTCTTTTAATAGGTCGTAGCTCTCCCAGTTCATTATATTAAGGGAGTTATGATCATTCCAAGTTGACCCCAAAAACTGGCAGGCCTCAGTAGTTTGTGTGCAGGAAATTTTCGTGCACATTTACTATTCACAATATCCCGGCGACCGTTTTATAGTTTCGAACGTGCTCGATTACATCTGAAACTTATCCGTTTTTGAAAATCTTTATATCGTTGGAAAGCTTATTCAATAACCTTCGTATGGAACCATCGACGGGCAAATTCCGGTATAAATAAAATAAAAAATTAATTCCATATAAATAAGACCAATACACGTACTTGAATACGCCAATACATGTACTTGAATACGGGGTGTTACATTAAAAATGTTATTCAATACAAATTTTCCACTTCTAAGACTTTTATCTTCTTTACCATTGCTACTCATCTTTAAATAAAATATGTTGTGCCAAAGAAGATTTATTATCCTAGCTAATATCAAATAATCTATTTAATTATATATTTGGCATTTCAACATGGTAGCTAATTATAATAGCAAGTAAACTTATTTATGGTTTGTTGGATAATTTAATATTCATAATTTAATTTATTCAAATTTACGGTAAATAAACTTAAAATTATTTTGAGTAGTGGTATGAGCTGCGTTTATTATCCTTTTCACAACTCACTTTGTGGGAATATATTGAGTATGTTGCTGTTGTAAGCTTAAATTATCTTTTCACTAGTTAGAATTTCTCATTTTCTGTATTTTATATTTTTTTTGCAAGCAAATCTAAAATATACTTTGGTTTCAATCTATGTAATGGTGTTTGAGTGGAATTCGGGTACTTGCTCCCATTATGAAAAGCCAATTAGTCTAGGGGCTACGACTTTTTTCTTTTTTGCAGAACAAATCTACAGAGCCAGCTTGCAAAAGATCTCTAGTCTTGATGAAATTGATCAGACTTCTGACATTTGGAGAGAGTTGAATAAAACTGAAGCCCCCTACCGTCAGGTGCATAAAAAATGTTATCATGCAAAGCTGGAAACCGCTAGTGGGAGATCATGTATTACCTTCATATATCACGCACATCTTGATACCTGTTCGTGGTAACCATGATTAATTAAAGAATAAGCAGAAAAATTCAAAGTCTGAACATAAAGATACGATATTATGGCGTTGAACTTGTATAATTAATTAGCTACGCGGGTATAATTTTCACCATGTAAATTTGCCTATAAAAGCTCTTAAAACTACCAACTTCATATATGCAAGAAAAGGAGATTAATTGAGAAGGGGAAAAAAATGAATTCGTTCAATACTAAGCTTGCAGCAATAGCTCTACTATTTTGTTTGATTCTTTCTCTTTCTGCATTTGCTGAGGCTTCGTCAAAGAAGTATTACAACAATAAGCCTAAGCCTAAACCCGGAAAGTCAACGTTTGGTGTTGGGTTCTATTCAAGATCATGTCCACCAGCAGAGGGCATTATTAAAAAGGCTGTATTCAAAGCAGTTCTGATGAATCCTGGCATTGCTGCAGGCATTATTCGCATGCATTTCCATGACTGCTTTATCAGGGTACTGCGTTTATCTTCACTTTCCTTCTTCTAACTACTCCCAACGTAGCCACTAATTTGTTTTCTTACTTTCTCTCGTCTTTTATAACCGTCCATGCAGATCTAACGGAAAGGTAATCTTGGATTTATAGAATAGGGAAAGAAACAATGTGTATTAAAGGATTTATAGAATATGGAAAGAAAAATGTGTATTAAATGAGAATTGATTCCTAATTTTGTAAGTAAATAACTCAACATTCAACCTACACCAACATCACTCTTCATGTAGCATGGGTGCTAGGAGATAAATATTATACCAATTTTAGAGTTTGTGCGTTGGTGTTAGATAAAAATAAAACCAAATAGTAGCTAAAGAGATTTCTTGGAAACAGACTCTGACAGAATACAAGGTAAGATTGTGTAAATGTAAGGTAAGGCTGCATACGATAAACCACTTGTGGTGGAGCCCTTCCCCGGGCACCGCGCATAGTGATAGTTTTAGTGCACCGGGCTGCCCCTTTTTTTAGTAGCTAAAGGGATTTAAACTCACAAACAAGAGGTAAATAAATTTTTCAGAAGTTTCTCTACTCCACTAAACCAACAATACATTTTATTTATAAATTCTCAATTTATTATTCTTATATATTTGTTAAATTTTTCTATATAAATATTAAATTCGCACGTAAGTTACGGAGTTTTGGAGATCCAGCTAGGCCCTTAGATTCGCCTCTGGAATTAACCCTTAACCCCATAGTTTAGCCATAAATACACCCTTGGCCACAGCGGAAAAAAAACCTATATAGCCGAGAGGCCGACACCTTGGATATAATGGATTCAACTAATTAAACACATTATTTTAAGGGATAATTACATGGAATGTCCAGTCGGAATTTTTTTTTTAATCGAAAAATAGCCGATTTTCTTACTCGCTGGACATTTCATTTACTAAAAAGAATGGCCACTCCGCGATCTTCCTCTCCTCCTCCTCCTCATCTTCTTTCTTTTTCCCTTTTTGTTAAAAAAAAAATAAAATTAACGTGCCGCAAACGTGAATTGTTTCAAAAAAATTACCCCAAAAGATTTGAAACATCGAGAGGAGCTCATATATAAATTTTGAAAGTTTTTGGAGGTGATTTTGAATTGATCAAAATTATTGAAAATGTAAAAAAAAAAAAAAGCATTAAATATGGTGTTATTTGCAGGAGCAATAAAAGATCATTTTAAGGTATGGTGGGCATTTGGCCTCATGTGGCATAAATTTGCACGTTTTTTTTTATCTAAATCCTTGTTATCTCTACTCCTGTTGCACAAGTTCTCTTCACTTCTTTCACTGAATTGTTTGAACACTTCCGTAAAATGGAAAATTCATGCGACATGAGTTTGTTTTAGAATTTCGGTTCAGAGCACATGTAAAAAATAGTAGTTGGGTTGCTGACGTTAAGAATTATAGTATATACCGGTGTGAAAATAATAGTCTTATTTTATAGTCATTCTCACCATTTTAAGGATTTTATGTGTCTATTATTGGTATGTAATTTATATAATATCGATACATAATTTATATAATATCTATACATATTTATACATCATTTATAAAATATCGACACATTACATAACTATTTATGCAATATCGATAGACGTTTATACTCATTTATACAATACTAATACACATTTAGATACTATCTACACAGTATTGATATACATTTGTACACCTTTTATACAATGTCGATACATTACATGACTTTATACAATATTGATACACTATTTATACAATATTTATATTTATACTTATACACCATTTATACAGTATTGATACATTATATATATACACTACATAACACTTTACACATCATATGTACATGTTTATACATCATTTATACAATATTGATATATATAAAAAAGTTGCATGTAAAAAGTTTTTTTTAAAAAAAAAAATGAAAAAGTTTATTTTCTTAAAAAAAAAAATCAAAAAGTTTTTTTTTTTTTAAAATACCGCTGAAAAAAGAAAGAAAAAAGTAAATAAATAAAAACTTGGCTATATTTGTTGTAAACTTTACTTTTTTTTTTTTTGTATATAAATGAAATTTTCTCTTATTTTTAATACAAGATAATCGATATATAAGTAAAAAATCTCTTAAAAAATTTTAAAAAGATAAAATTTTAAACCCATAATTTTAAGAGTGCAACGGATTCAATTGTAAAAATCATGTTAGTGTGTTTACTTTAGGTCCGATGTTTTTTATGTCATGTCAGCAAAATACATAGAAAAATATAGTGAAATTCTAGTACTTTTTAATTTATTCTATGTAATGTTCGTCTTAAATGAGCTTTGATGGAGCCACAAGCTAAGGTTCTTGAGGATTATGTGACGACTTCAACTTGCTTGAGATTGGGGCACGGTGGTAGTCATTTTGTAACTGCTAGTTATTAACTATTCTCGAGTGCTAACACATTGTTAGTTTGTTAACTTCATGTTTGTAGGGCTGTGATGGTTCAGTGTTGCTGGATTCGGTTAATGGAAAGGAAACAGCGGAGAAAGATAGTCCCATTAACAACAGCCTTCGAGGCTTTGAAGTTATTGATGAAGCAAAAGTATTGCTAGAAATACTATGTCCACGCACAGTTTCGTGTGCAGACATACTTGCCTATGCCGCTAGAGATAGCGCCTTGTTCGTGGGTGGAATAAACTATGCTCTTCCAGGAGGACGTCGTGATGGCCTCGTTTCATTGAGTTCCGAAGTCATTCAGAACCTTCCTCCACCCTTCTTCAATGCCCAACAACTTCAAGACAATTTCAAAAGAAAAGGATTGTCACTCGATGAAATGGTGACTCTATCCGGTGCTCACTCCATTGGTCGAACTCATTGTTCTTCCTTCTCTAATAGGCTTTATGGTTTCAATGCTACACATCCTCAAGATCCTTCAATTGATCCTAGATATGCTTCATTCTTGAAAAGCAAGTGCCCTCGACCAATTAGTGATACTCAAGTTGATCCAATGGTGAATCTTGATGTTTCATCCCCTAATCACCTTGACAACAAGTATTATCTCAATTTGAGGAACCGTAGGGGATTGTTGACTTCTGATCAAACACTGTTTGAAAGTGCTTTAACTTCTAAGTTGGTTATGAATAACGTTAAGTATGCCTCGACTTGGAAACGTAAGTTTGCTGCTGCAATGGTTCATATGGGTTCCATTGAAATCCTCACTGGTAACATGGGGGACATCAGGAAGAATTGCCATTTCGTCAACTGATTTAATTTGCTTAATTGATTTATTGTATGCTAAAATTTGTGTGAAATTTTGTATTCTTTCGTTCTCTTCCTACTAAATTATTGTGTTGATTGCTAAATGTAATGTAAGTACCATTTGCATTATTCCATATGTTTATCTAATTAAAAGGGAATTTTATATTTAAATCTTCATACCTCTGTAACACTCCGTACTTTTACCTAGCTTAAATTCATCCCAAATATGTCAGACTTACTTTAAAGATGAATACACCTTTATACTCGTAGAATTTTCAAGATTTTGACTTTTCATTGAGTAGGAAATTCAATTAGCTTTCCAACGATATGAAATTCGCCTAAATTCGATAACCGGATAAGAAGTTATGATGATTTTATGTTTCAGTCATTAAACATCGTCGTTCAGGCCAGTAGTGCATCGCGGAGTGTGTCAAAATAGCAATTGTCAATTTTCAGTGTACCAACGTAATTCCACCGCGTCGCGGTGCACTTTCAGTTCACAAAAGGTGGCAACGCGATACCACCGCGTCGCGCTACCTGTAAGCAATGCAACTCAGGCCTACATCAACATTATCATACAAAAAATATGCCAGATTAATCCAATAAACTCATGTGGCAGTGTATTAGAAAGTAGTGAGGGCAGAAATAGTTGTGTAGAAATTTTAGGTTCCTACAGAAACGACCCTCAGGTATGGCGTTCGTAAAGTAGTGACCACGACCGTAGTGCCACAATAGAGATCATCGAAACCGCGATCACAGTACCTGAGACCATATTCAACAAATTCTTCACTCTCTTCAAAACACAATTTTAACCCCAATCTTTATTTCAACTAGGCATATTTATATTATAAGCAAAGAATTTAAGCCTAGTATGTGTAATCATATCCCTAAACTTTAAATAATTCAAATTGAACTCATTGGTGTATTAAATCAAACACATGATTTACACAATCATTTCAACTATTTAAAGCATAAATTTGGGTACTCAAGACTTCCCCATTAATGAGTACACCAACTACAACAACTAACCACAGAAATAATCACAAATAAACATGCATTTGATAATGAAAACATCATTTTTAGGCCTCTCCTAAACCACAAGTTCTAAGCATATAATTATCCAAATCAAGGGAGTTAGGATAACTTACCAAGTTAGATGATGCAATTGGACTGAAATGACACTTGGATATGCAATGCAAAGCCATAAATTGAAGAAAATTTTATGAGAAATTGAGAGAGAAGTGTTGGAAGAAATGGTATTAAGATGGTCATTTAAAATGATTTGACCATGATCGAGGTCTTTGTTCCCCGATAACGTCCTACAGCCTCTGCAATCGCGGTGGCATGTACTGTGGTCGCGATAAGTGAGACCAATCAACCGGGTTTCCTATACTTTTTGTTCAGTTCAAATTGCCAATTTCACATGTTTATTTTTTAAATTCAATCAAAAAATACTCTTAGCACAATTATTTCATGGATTATGCATGCACAAATAAAAAAAAATCTACTCTACAATGCATGAATTAAAAAGGATATGTGCCACTTTTTGTGGCGTGATAGGGTGTCTCCCATCGAGCGCTTTGTTTAACGTCGTAGCATGGTGCCATCACCACTTCTTTTTGTGCTTCCACTTAGAAATTTTGAACCCCTGTCCCTTCTTTCATTCAATATGCAATGAGCGGCGGAGGGACAAAAGATTCAAATGTTCTAAGATGAGGCTTATAAGAGGTGATAAAATGGCAAACAAGCTTCGATTTTGCCATTTTGAAGATTTGAACCTTTTACCCAACTTTATATCGAACATCTGATTTGGCTCTTTGGGTAAAAGTGAGCACATCAATAGGCCATTCCTTGTACAATGGAAGTTGAGTTCCTTGGCCTTTGATAGACGGGCTTCCATATGCTCTTTTGGAATGTCAAATTCCGCAATGTAGGAATCATACTCTGTCTCCCCACAATCCATCATTTGTCTCAGTGGATGGATTCTCATCACATCCTCGAGGGACAATATTGAAAATGGGTTGAATAAGGTCTAAACCCTAACTCCGGAATTTTCTCCTCCATAGCACTTTCACCCCGAAATAAACTAAACTCTTCATAAGAGACATGCCTTGATTGTTCTTTTGACTCTAGTATCATTTCCTTTATTTTGTATTCTTCTTCCTCATATGATTCAGTTGATTGGAAAGTCACAGAGGAGTCTTCATTACCAAGCTCATCCTAATATCTTGGTTTCTCTTCTTGATGAACCTCCTCTTGTGAAATAGGAAAGGTGGTAGTAGTTTCAAGCTTTTCTTCTTTTTTTCATTCCCTCCGTCTTGACACTTTTCCATCCTAATGCCTCTTGATACATTTCTTCTAGATTCTCTCCCGTTGTATCCAACCAATCCAAAATAGCTAGTAGCCTTGGGTCAAAGCTATTAGACTTAGTATACTGCTTTTCCTTCTTCTCATCATAGGCCCTATCAAGCTCATAAGAAGAACTAACAACTTAGTTAGCATAATAGGGGAGGGGCATTTGGACAGTCATCCCGATATCCTTCTCGACCACTACATAGAGAACATCTATACTCCCTATAGGATTGAGATGGTGGATCCATCTCTCTCTGGAAAGCATAGTTATAATCTCTCCTAAAATGTGGTCTGTCATAAATTGGACACGGGTCGTCACGATAGGATTCCCAACTACCGACATCATACTCCTCGGAAGATGCCATAGAGAAAAGTAAATATATAATAAAATCTACCTATAAAGAAAATCACAAACAAATTATATACAAGTTTGAATTCAAGCAAGTAACTAAAATTCCAAACTAACTTAATATGCCAAATTGTTTTCCGACAATGACACTATTTTTGATAATACTCAACTTACACGTCAATTTAAGTACAAGACAGTCTTTGTCAATATTTTTACCCAACTTTGGAAACGGGATCAAATCCATGAGAAACAATATGAGTGGTAATCAAGTTAATTTGAAATAATAGAAACAAGTTAATTTCAAACCAATGGTACAAAAAGATAAAAATGGGGGAGATATGTATCTACACTAATGTTTATTTTTTGGATTTTTCTAATATAAATTTGGTGATATGAGTAATTAGATTTTTAACAATTAGGCATGGATCTTGGGATTATGCATTACTAAGGGAATGACATGTGGTGTTAATAATCAAGATCAATTTAGTAAATCAAATATGGGTAGGTTCGGTCATAGATTTTGATGCTAGTCTTTCAACAAAACATTAAACGAACCCATTGATTTTTTGGAATACCTAATGGGTGTGTTCAAAAATTGGTAACAACAACCTTGATCTAGGCATTCCTATTTCTAGGATAATACCCATGGTATAGTTGACTTCACTATCACACTTATTTCTAAGATAGTGAAAATTTAGCAAACTATACACATAATTGGATATTATTGCTTTGGTCTCCACATCCCTCTTTCAAGGATGATGTGGATTCCTAATGTTCAACCACCCTTCTTTCAAAGATGGCCCTGAACTTTCAGAAAATGAAGTTTTTACTCATCAAACCCATGTGGGTATTTAGGGCTTTTATCCACAAATCCCAACCAAGTTGGCATAGGAATGATAAAACCCATAAGTATGAACTACTAAATAGAGGCTAACAATAACAACCACATACACTTTAAGCCCTATTCACATAACACCCCAAGAGGGAGATCGAGCTACTCATAAGATAAATAAGTATAGATATGCCCAAAATCTCCATTGAAATGATTTGTTGAAGATTAAGTGAATGTTACTTCAAACTTGTAACTCCCAAAAATCAACAAAGGAAGTGAGATAATCCTCCACTTAGAAAGTTTCCAACGTATTCTTCATCCAAAATTTATACAATATTTTCTTCTCCAAGTAGAGAGGCTATGAACTCAAAAGCTAAACCTAAAAAATTATGAAAGGTGTAATATAATGAATGACTTAGGGTTTGAGGATTTTTGTAAAAATTGGGATCAACCACGTGCATTTTCATATTTTTCTTTGTGTTGAAATCTTCCGTAAGCAGCAATCGCACCAGCTTGACCTCGACCACGGCCTTCACGACTGCAATAGACTTACATGACCATGATTGATTGAACCTTCTTGACTGCCGTGATAGTGGCCATAAGACCGCGACTACGTTAACTGAGGTCCTTCTGCTCTAAGTTTTCTGCTGCACTTTTTTGCTCCCTTTTTGACCATTTTAAGCTCTAATCCATATTTTTCTATCTCCTAAACTCTATGCCTGCAAACAGTAGATATTAGTACATTTAATCATAATTATTTCTCTTTTATTCATTCAAAACAAGGTAATTTACACAAATATTGAGTGCAAATGGGTGGTAAAATCACCACTCATTAGTGATTAACAAGGGATTTAAGGTAAAAATCGTTCAATTTCAAGCTTAAATTTCTTGATTATTTGACCAAAACTCCAAATAGCTTGAGGGCTTGATTTTATCTCCAAATAAGCTTAATTTTAACCTATTTCTTTAGAATTATGATTCCTTGATGGTGTATGAACATTGGGTTGACCTTGAAAATGTGATTTTCACAAATAGGACTCACTTGAGGTTTTGGGTATCATTTTTAGACCCAAATCATAATGGTGCAATATGGGTAGCGTTATTCTCATGTTAACAAGTAGATTATCTTTTTATAGCTTGGCGTCTTAAAAAGATTATCTGAGGGAGAAAATAAAGATTTAGCAGATTGATCAACATTCTTCAGGTTTGAGGTAATTTAGGCTCATTCCTTGTCAGATTGAGCTATGTTATAGTATAATTGTGATATCTTGTTAGATTGATTGGTGTTTTTGGTGTTGGGTTTGATGAATATTCAAGACTTATAGTTAGTTGGATCTTTTAGGTCATTTGGACCCATATAGTGAAATGCCTAGCATGTTGTCTTGAAGCTTAGTAGATTAGACTTAATGTATCATGCATAACACAAGAATTCTTAGAACTACTCCAGTTAGATAGGAGTGACCTTGTCACTTATGTTTAGGTAAAGATTGGTCGTAGATGCTTACTCTAATGAAGTTGCTTTAGTTCCAATGGACTTAGTGATAGTATTTGAGTAGGATCCCTACCTTGGACTTAATGGTGGCTTGATATACATCTAAGAGATAAATTAGATACCTTAGCCTAATTCAGGGTAGAAATGAACTTAGACAGTATATTGGAGTATTTAGAAGTAGGCCTTTTCCCACCTTAAGCCAAGATTGAGGTACACCTCATGAGACCCATAGATTCTTATGAAATGCCTAGAAAATGCCTCTTGAGGAATTATTAAGGAACCTTGATAGTAAATTTATTGATGATACAATAATGAGATAGTGTTTATGCTATTAAAGAATCCCATGTCCATGTTATTCATTAAGCCATTGATGTGGCTATTACTCGGGCTACTAATTAGGCCATTGCTTAGATATTGATTAGGCCAATAAACACCTTTTTCAATAGGCCCTTGACCATAGCATGGCTTAACCAATAAAGTATGATATAGACTATTCTATGAATAAGCTATAGATTATGCCATGGATTTGATATTTCTCAAGTTAGTGATAAACTTTCTTTATGCTAATGGTGGGCCAATAAATAGGTCACTTATGGGCCATTGCTCATGTTAGCTTATGGTTATGCTCATGGACTAATGGACTAGATTATTAACTTATCACTTATAATATTCATGTTACATATATATATACACTTATTGATAATGTGACATTGATGATGAACGAGGAAATATGGAGGTATTCTCTTCCTTCTTCTCCTTTTATTTTTATTTACTTTAGACTTTGTGGGGCTTGGTCTTTACTTTAGCCCTGGTGATACTTGTCCTTTACTTTACCCCTTATAGGACTTGTTCTTTATTATTTATATTAATATGGATATTATGATGATAATTAGCGAGGCTAAAAGTTATTATGATGATATGATGATACCCGACAAGGCCGAAGGATATTATAATAATATGATATACCCAAAAATGTCGGAGAATATTATGATGATACCTAGCGAGCTTAGAATATATGAAGATAATATGATGATACTTGGTAAGGCTGGAGGATACTATGATGATATGATGATACCCAAAAAAGTCAAAGGATACTATGATGGTATGATGATACCTGGAAAAGGTCAGAGGATGATTATGATGATATATATACCCGACAAGTCCAGATGATGATTATTGATATTCCTAGGAGTAAATCTACCAATTTTTGTCTTGCTAGACCTATTTATGGCAATTATATTCTATTTATGCTCATCTGTAGTTGGGTATAATGTTGATATTTGAGATATTGATTGTAGTTTTCTAGTGATCAAGGTATAAAGTGGTATAGTTGTTGATTTAAGGTTAAAAAGATGATTAGTAGAGAATATAAATTAAGAGGTTAACTATGACTTATGGATTGTTGAACCTTAGCAATGATATAGACTAGTGGTATTGACGTCTAGTAATTATGTTGATTAAGCTATTATGGTGTTTAGCATAAATAAAGACTTATAGCAATGATGTTTAGTTGATAGTAATGTTTAGTTGATGATGACTAATTGTCAAACTAGGATTTGTGGATTAGTGATGCTAGATACTAAATAATGTTTAGTCAATAAATTGAATAGTGAATAATTGGTGATTAGTGGTTGTTGGATCAATGGTGATTAGTGAGTTTGTGATAGCTAGAAATAAATATTGGCTAGTTGATAAATATGGTTTAGTAATGAATTTTGGCTACGTGTTAGTTACTGACTAATTGGTAAAGAATGACTAGTTGTCGACCTATGAATAGTGCTTACATAGTGAATAATGTATAAATAGTAATTAGAAGGTATATGATGACGAGTGAGTAATTGGATTAGCAAATCAGCATTGGCTAACTAACAAGGCCTATTAGTGTGTATCTAGGATATAGTTGTCTAAATGATGGTATTGTTATGATTATGCATACATTGTCATATGATGTTTAATTATGAATGTTGATGATAATTCATGAAGGTTGGTGAACTTTCAATTGATGATAATTATGGCATATTGATAAATTGACTGACTGATGGTAAGCGTGGAATGACGGTTGATTAACAACGAAATTTGGATATATTATTAATTAGATTCATTTACATTTCTCTTGGGTGTAATCTCTAGTGGTATGGGATGGTATGATAAGTCCTTTAATTTATGCACAACTTGGCATATAGAATCCAACTTTGTACCTGTAATTGCTTGTGTTGATGCCTTATGTTATATTGTTATTCCGATATTTGTTACTTGTTATGTACAACGATATCGACATGTGTGGATGCCTTATGTAATATTGCTATTCCAATAATTATTACTTGTTATGTATGTTGATATTGGCATGTGTTGATGCCTTATGTTATAATGTTATTCCTTTTTGGTTACTTAATATACATAATGATGATAGAGATGATTTATGTTCGATTCGGTACCTTGACTTAGTTATGATTATCTTACATTATATCATTTCAATATCATGACTTAGCTAAGTCGACCGATGATGCTTACTGAGTACCCATTATTTGGTACTCATACTACTCTTCTGTAGCCTATAGATCACAGTACGGGTTATCACCACTGATATGTGTACGTTGTGTAGAGCAACCATGGTTTGAAGACTTAGGCTGAGCTTCTAACATTTTGAGTACTACTTATCTCTCTCTTATATATTACACTAGAAAGGGGAATGAGTATGGTAATGGAGAAATCCTATCGACCTTAACATTTTGAGTACTACCTATAAAACTATCCTTAATAGAATTGCTCTTCTATTTTCCCCTATCTTCTTTGATGTTGTTGATCTATTATGGTGTATTGTCGTGCAAGGTTTTCAAGAACATGTGTATCATTTTATTTTACGAAGAGATTTTATGATCCAATTTTTTGAAGACTCACCATATTAGGATAATTCTGCATTATTATTTTTTGTAATAGAAGAGCTATTCTATTAAGAATAGTACTACCTATGTCTCTCTTCTAACACTAGAAAGGGGAATGAGCAGGGTAATGGAGAAAAACCTCAACCCACCAAAGTACAACCAAAGAGATTTAAATCAGTGTCTAATAAATGATGAAGGCTCTCATATGGAATATTAGGTCTACAAAATCTAAACAAGCTTTTCATAGAGTTCAAATGCTTTATAATTTCCATAAGTTCACTTTTTATTAGACTATTTAAACCTTTTCAAAATTCTACACATATTTACAAATATAAGAAAAGAGTGAGGATATCAGTGGCTACTTCTAATTTTAATGGTCAAATTTGTTTTATTACAAACTATGATTTTACTACTACTGTAGTGAAGGATACTGAGCAGAAACTAATATTCCAATTACAACATCAAAGCCAGGCTCTGATATACTGGTAATTGCCAACACATTTGATGATTTTGACTATGAATAAATGTAAGTTCTTAAGCCACTTTTGGTAGGTTTGATAATTTTTTAGTCTATAGTGAAGGAAAATATGCTAAGGAAAGAAAAAAGATAACTTATGCTAAAAAAACCATGTAGATGAGAATTTAGACAGGCAGTAAAACCTTAGACAGACCACTACCTTAAGTGTTAACCTAAAACAAAATGTCCTAGTTCAAGAATTTAAGTAATAGAGAAACTGATGGGCCATTGTACCTTTGATAGAATGTCACCTTGAGCATCGACCTTAAGCAGAATAAACCAAGTTAAGATTCTAAGTGATAAAAATGGATGGACTATCAGTGACTCGATATAACATTATCCAAGCCGTGGAGCTTATGTAGAATATTAATATATTTACTAGATAGCCACCAAGGAAGAATAAATGGGCCACCATCTAGTGGATGGGAAATTGTAAAACCCCACAAAATTTTACTGAATTTATTTTTGACCCTCCCGCATGAGTAATATCATTTTTTAACTTGAATTATGACTAGAGATGTTAAAAGGGTGTTTTGGGAAAGTTTTTGAAATTTTGGAATGGGTTCAGGGCTATTTTAGGACAGTGAGGCAAAAAGCCTCCACGTTATTGGCATGTCACGCTACTTAGCCTTTGCGATAAGGGTATAAAATAGATTCATATTGCTCATCCTTAGCTCAAATTTTACGTTGTGGCACTTATTTAATCATTATTCTCATAATTTTAGTTTATGGATTTGAAATTATGCTGAGGGATTTTGAGGGTTATTACTTGAATTGAATTTTTCATTAGTTAAATATATTGTTTATACTTTAATTGATGGTTTTTGAGGATGATTGGATGCATTGTTATGAGGATTGGAATAGTGAACATGGGTTTCCCCCAAATTGATGAATATTTTACTTGATAATGACATTAACCTCAACCCAATTGTATGACTTTGATTTTGAATATGAAATTTGCTTTATTTAACCTACCTTTGGAACACTGTATTGCATTAAAGGATAAATGGATAAGAAATAGTTTTGTAATTCCCTTGTTGGCCATGGTTTTGATTTTAAATAGAACTTGAGAGTCTAATGGTTATATGGATTAGATTGGCATAATTGAATTAGCTTGCAAGAATATTGGTATAATGATAAAAAGTTGGTAAATCCTTTATAAAGACTACTGGGTTAAAGGTTGGGTTTATGTGCAAACTATTTTAATTTGGGCTTAAAGGGAATTGTGTAGCTCACCTTGAAAGTCTACTCCCGGGGGAACCAACACTGGAAACCATATTTACTGGTGTAGGGTCTATATGACCATGTGTATGGATACACACTATATTTTGGATGGCTATCTCTTCGTATATTTAACCTTTCCCCGATTCATGTGGCTAACATGCACTGAGGCCTTTATAGTAGGGAAACTGGAACCATATAGCCCATGGGTGACTTTAGGATAGAGCAAACTTTATAGTTCAGGATGATTGTTTAAACTCTCATGATCAAAACCCTTGTACCTATCCCAACATCCTATATATGTATATATAAATATCATGCATGTGGTTTTGATTGGTCTTTTGCAATGGCATTATTTTATCCCTTCCCCCTGAGTTATATGACAATGCTCGCACCACTGACCGTCCATGAATGCTGCATCATTTTATGATGTAGCATATGAGGGCCTCTTGATTACTTCTATGCAGCGTTAGGTGATTTGGTACTCCTGTTAATCTGTTGTAAAGTGGTGAGCCTCCATCTTTCAGAAGGCTCGATTATTCCACTTGTTTTTTTTATTTTTAAGTATCCCTTTTTGGATTTTTTTTTGTCATAGTTGGGGGCATGTCCTAGCTTAGTTGGTATTCTAGTTTAGAGGGTTTTGTGGACAGTATTGGGATGTTTTGGGTTGTTTGTTTGACTCTTAGATTTTTTTTTGTTTTATATATCTTTATTACTATTTTGGTTGGCTTCTATTTTTATTTATGGTGCTTTTGAGCTAAGGCCAAATGGGTAGTCTCTAGCCCTCGGTAGGATTGAGATACCCATCATGGCTTGGCCCTAGTTTAGGTCATGATAATCTTGGTATAGATCACGGTTTAGGTTTGTTGGGAATTCATAAAACCATGTCAAGTTTTATTTTATGGGTGTGAAGTACTCCACACTTATATGGGGGAGGATACGAAGCATTTAGGAATTTTTCCTTTCTTGTGTCACGTAGAGTCTCTAAGCTTGTTTGTACTACTTTACATAGGGTCCCATCTATCCCAACTAGTCCTTCTCGAGCTTCTTGGAATGGTGATATTCATGCCTAGATGTTCCAGGGAGATTTCTCTAATATGGAGTCCCATCAGTCTATTCATGTGCTTTCCCAATGGGTAGCATCATAGTCTCATCAGTTTGATCATGTTGGTTATGTTGTTAGTTAATCTGAGGTCACTCTAGTGGGACAGGATAAATGTTGAATACCCTAACATTTATAAGCTCTAAGATTGAGAAGGATCCCCAAGGGTTTATTGATGAGATGGAGAAGATTTTCAAGGTGATGGATGCTACTAATTCTTAAGGTGTAGAGTTTGTTGTCTATCAGTTGAAAGATGTGGCTTGCCAGTGGTATGAGGAGTGGGAAGAGATGAGGGGTGATGATGCTAAGTGGGCGATATGGGATGAGTTTTCACATATTTTTCTAGATCACTTCTTTCCTTAAGAGTTGAGGAAAACAAAGGCAAAAGAATTTGTGAATTTAAAGAATGGTATGATGAGTGTTAAGGAGTATGCCTTGAAATTCCAGCAGCTGTCACTCTATGCTCCAGAGTTAGTACTCAATATGAAATCTAGAATCAGGAAGTTTGCTTCTGGTTAATCCCATGATTTGATATTGAAGTGTAAGTCTGCTATGTTGAATAATGATATCGACATATCCAAGTTGGTGATTTATATGCAACAAGTGGAAAATAAGAAGAAGAATTAGGTGGAGATGAGAGAAATGAAGAGTAAGAAGTTTAGATATTTAGAGTAGGGTGCAAGTCAGTAGAACAATGGGGGAGATAGTAGATAGTGGACCACGAAAATTACGGAAATTCATATTTGACATCTGGTGCTCCTTTTCCTAAGCCTTTTGGTGATCATTGTTTTTAGACTAACAGTGGTTCTAAGGCATAGGGTGCAAAGTCTTAGGTTAGTAGAGCTTAGTCTACCCAACCTTATCCTCTTTGCCAATTTTATAGGCAACTTCACCATAGTTATTATGAGAAAGGGAGGAATTTCTGTTTTAATTATGGTAAACCTGGTTATTTGCCGTAAAATTATCCAATATCTAAAGTTTCCATTGGAGATAATAAGGTTTTGGTATACATTTTTTTGGCTTCTTCACCTAAGGTTAACACTTTAGGTATCGACACTGGTTGGAATCGTTTCTATACCCTTGCTACTTGTCAGGAATCTGAGGCATCCCATGATGTTATCACTGGTATGTTATAGCTTTTTTCTCATGATGTTAAATGTTTGCTTGATCCGTGTTCTACCCTATCTTATGTGACCCTCTAGGTGGTTGTATAGTTGGGTTTTTGTCCTAAAATTATTTTTTATCCTTTTTCTATTTCTACTTCTGTGGGTGATTCTGATGTTTGTAAAAATATCTATAGGGGTCGTGTGGTGTCCATCTTTCATTAAAAGATATTGGTGGATTTGATAAAACTTGATATGGTGTATTTTGAAGTAATCTTAGGGATGGATTGGCTTCATTCGTGCTATATTTCTCTGGATTGTCGGACCAAAAAGTCCAATTTTCATTTTTCTAATGAATCGGTGATTGAATGGGAGGGGAGTTCCTTAGTACCCAAAGGGAAGTTTATTTCTTATCTTAGAGCTCGAAAGTTGATTTCTAAAGGGTCTCTATATCATATAGTTTGGGTTAAGTATTCTAATGCTGAGAGTCCGTCTTTGCAATTTATTCCTATGGTTAATGAGATATCTAAAGTTTTTCTCGGTGATCTTCTAAGAATTCCTCACGATAGGGAGATAGATTCTAGAATTGATTTTCTATCGGATACCCGTCCTATTTTTGTTTCTCCTTATAGTATGGGTTTGACTGAACTAAAGGTGCTAAAAGGTTAAAGGATCTTCTTGACAAGTGTTTTATTCATCCTAGTGTTACTCCATGGGGTGCTCCTATACTTTTGTGCGAAAAAATTGATAGGTTTCATTGGATGTGTATACACTATCAGCAACATAATAAGGTTACAGTAAAAAATAGGTATCCTCATTCTTGGATTGATGACTTATTCGATCAACTTTAGGGTACTGGGTGTTTCTCTAAGAATGATCTCTATTTGGTTTACCATCAGTTATAAATTAGGGACGTTGATATTCCCAAGACTACTGTTCGGACATGCTACGACCATTATGAGTTTCTTATTTTGTCATTTAGGTTGACTAAAGATTTAACTGCTTTCATGGATCTTATAAATCCATTATTTAGGAAGTTTCTGGATTTGTTTATTATAGTCTTCATTAATGACATCTTGGTGTACTATAAGAGAGGAGGATCATGCTAATCACCTTCTAATTGTGTCGCAGACTCTTAAGGAATAGAAATTGTATGCAAAATTTTCTAAGTGCAAATTTTGGCTAAGTGATGTGACCTTTCTTGGGCATGTTAGTTCTAGTGAGAAGGTCAAAGTAGATCCATAAAAAATTAAGGCAGTTAAGAAGTGGCCTAGACCCATGACTCCAATCGACATTAGAAGCTTCTTGGGTTTGGCAGGTTACTATAGAGGGTTTGTGGAAGTTTTTCATCTATTGTTACCGCGCTAACGAAGTTAACTCAAAAAAAGTTTTAAGTTTTTGTGGTTCGATGCTTGTGAAGTAGTTTTAAGTAGTTGAAGGATAAGTTGATTTTTGCGCTAGTTTTGACCCTGCCCGAGGGACTAATGGGTTTATTGTTTATTGTGATGCATTTTATATGGGACTGGGTTGTATTTTTATGCAACATGGTAAGGTTTTGCCTATGATTCTAAGTAGATTAAGGTTCATGAGAGGAATTACCCAACTCATGATCTAGAGTTGGCGGCTCTAGCCTTTGCTTTGAATATTTGGCACCATTATTTGTATGGAGTGTGTGTGGATATTTATTCAAACCATTAGATCTTGTAGTATGATACAAAATCAAACCAACAACACCAAGAGCTTCAAGTAGGATCGGATTTCAGTCCAACAACACAAGAACAACAAGTTTAAGTTTCGGTTTTTTCAGCCCACAACACAAGAACAACAAGATAGATAACAATGCTAGTGAATCGAAAAGAGCCCCACACGGCTTCACTAGACTTTAAGATAACAAAATCAACAACAACAACAAGATAAGGAAAGATAGATAACTTGACATATAACATTCAAGAAACTAAGAACCCTAACATCAAGAGAGGACCCTAAGTCTAATGAATATAAACACCAAGTTCTTACGAGGACCAAGAGGCACTCAACAACCTCAAAACCCTTGTTTCTAGCCAAAGAGACAACACAAGTATCCCTCTACTTGTGAGATAATAGGGGCGGCTTCTATGAGTGGAAGAGAGAGGAAATGTTTAGTGTTTTTAGGTTACAAAAATCAGCATTCAAAAACTAAGGAGTAACTCTCTAACATGTTCTATTTATACTACAAACAAAAGGGGTAAAATGACCCATCCGCCCTTGCTTCTTGTGCCAACCTTGGAGAGTAGTTTATTACACATTAGGACCTCTCTTCACACATAAAAACGTTTAGGTCCTTGGTTGGTTCAATCACCAACTCACACACGGCCATTTGCATGAACAAAGCTTGGAGTTTTTGTAATTCCCGAGCTTGGCTTCGTGTGAAAGGCCGTGTACCTGTGGAGGCTGCCCTAACCATATCATCCTCTCCATCTTGAGAGGAATTTGACCTATAATTCAGCATTTGGTCATCTTCAACCGCATCCACGAGGGAGAGATCACCAACGTTGAAAGTGTTGTGCACTTGATATTCCGGTGGAAGGTCAATCTTGTAGGCGTTGTCATTGATTCTCTCAAGTACTTGGAAAGGACCATCACCCCTTGGCAGCAATTTGGAATTCCTTTGAGCTGGAAACCGATCCTTTCGAAGATGCACCCACACCCAATCTCCGGGTTCAAGCACAAGCCTTCTTCTCCCTTTGTTTACCCTTTTTGCAATCTCTTGGTTCTTCTTTTCAAGCTTGATCCGCACCGTCTCATGCATTTTCTTCATGGACTCGGCTCTTTTATTTCCATATAAGCTGGTCATGAGATCACTAGACAAAGGAGTGAGATCTAAAGGGGTAAGGGGATTCAGGCCGTAAACACATTCAAAGGGAGTCATTCCCGTGCTCGAATGTATTACCCGGTTGTATGCAAATTCCACCAAGGGTAGGTGATCTTCCCATGAAGCAAGTTTACCTTTAACCATAGAACGTATCATAGACCCCAAGGTTCTATTTACTACCTCCGTTTGGCCATCGGTTTGTGGGTGACAAGACGTGGAGAAAAGTAACTTCGTTCCAAGCCTACCCCACATGGACTTCCAAAAGAGACTTAGGAACTTGGAGTCCCTATCGCTCACAATAGTCCTCGGTACCCCGTGAAGCTTTACAACATGTGCAACAAATAATGAAGCTACACTACGAGCATCCTCGGTTTTTGCACATGGAATAAAATAAGCCATTTTAGAGAATCTATCAACAATAACAAAAATGCTATCTCGGCCCTTTCTAGTCCTTGGCAGCCCCAAAACAAAATCCATCGAAATTTCCAACCAAGGCCTAAGGGGAGTAGGGAGTGGGGTGTATAATCCTTGAGGTAGGAGACGAGATTTCGCACTCCGGCAGGCCACACATTGACTACAAATTTTAGTGACGTCTTTGCGCATTTTGGGCCAATAGAAGTTCTCCTCTAAGATTCCGAGGGTCTTGTCTACCCCAAAGTGACCCATGAGGCCACCGTCATGGGCCTCCCTCACAAATAATTCCCTCCAAGAACTAGAAGGAACACACAACCTCCTCCCCTTGAACAAATACCCATCGAACCGAGAGTAGGAGGAATGGTCATTCTCCTTAAGCCAACGGTCCCTTCCCCACTCTTCGCATTCCCTAAAAATAGGAGCAAAGGTAGGATCCTCGGGATACAACAACCGCAAGATCTCAAAACCCATCAATTTCGAAGACAAGGTAGCAACAAGCACATGCTTCCTAGACAAGGCATCGGCAACAACATATTCCTTTCCCCTTTTGTAATGAATTACATAAGGGAAAGTCTCGATGAACTCAATCCACTTAGCATGACGCCTATTCAACTTGTCTTGGATCTTAAGGTGTTTCAACGACTCATGATCCGTTCATATCACAAACTCCTTAGGCCACAAATAATGTTGCCAATTTCCCAAGGCTCTAACAAGGGCGTACAACTCCAAATCATAAGTTGAGTAATTAAGAGTTGCCCCATTGAGCTTTTCACTGAAATAAGAAACGGGCTTACCTTCTTGCATCAAAAGAGCCCCGATGCCAACCTTACTAGCATCACACTCTACTTCAAACATCTTATCAAAATCGAGCAATTGCAATAAAGGCGCCGAGATGAGCGTAGCTTTCAAGGCCTCAAAAGCCCTAGCTTGTTCA
The DNA here is from genome assembly GCA_030864225.1 of Capsicum baccatum var. pendulum. NCBI lineage: Eukaryota > Viridiplantae > Streptophyta > Magnoliopsida > Solanales > Solanaceae > Capsicum > Capsicum baccatum. The sequence goes on along the minus strand of CM061552.1, from coordinate 164,627,494 downwards.
TCACCCCATTTAAAGGGTCCGTCCTTTCTAATTGCCTCGGTCAAGGGGGCTGCTATGGAACTAAATCCTTTGACAAACGTCCTATAAAAGCTTGCCAACCCGTGGAAACTTCGGATTTCTCCAATAGTTTTAGGGGTCGGCCAACTTCGAATAGAGTCTATCTTGGAATCGTCCACTTCCACACCCCTTGAGCTCACGACAAAACCCAAGAATATAACTTTATCAACACCAAAAGAACACTTCTCCATGTTGGCATACAACTTCTCCTTTCGGAGCACATCAAACACACATCTCAAATGCATTACATGATCATAATAGATTTACTATACACCAACACATCATCAAAGTAAACCACCACAAACTTTCCAATATAAGGCTTCATTACATGATTCATTAGCCTCATAAATATGCTAGGAGCATTGGTAAGGCCGAAGGGCATGACCAGCCACTCATATAGACCGAATTTGGTCTTGAAGGCGGTCTTCCACTCATCACCGGGTTGCATGCGAATTTGGTGATAGCCGCTCCTAAGGTCCACTTTAGAAAACAAACAAGATCCGTGGAGCTCATCTAACATATCATATAGTCTAGGGATTGGATGACGATACCTTATCGTGATTTTATTGATGGCTCTACAATCGACGCACATGCGCCAAGTTCCGTCCTTCTTTGGTACCAAAAGCACCGGAACAGCACACGGACTCATGCTTTCCTTGATGTATCCCTTGTTGAGAAGCTCCTCAACTTGTCTTTCAAGCTCCTTAGTGTCCATGGGATTGCTCCTATAGGCCGGTTTGTTTGGAAGTTGTGAACCCGGCACCAAATCAATTTGGTGTTCAATTCCCCGAAGTGGGGGCAATCCTTGCGGAAGTTCTTGAGGAAATACATCTTCATACTCCTACAACACACAAGAAATCAAAGGGGAAATGGAAGAATTAGTGGGGTTAGTATTAAAACAATGGGCCAAAAGTAACATCGGCTTGTTTTCATCATGGTCCACAAAGAGTTCTTTCCTCCTAGCCAACATCACTATGTTTTCCATCTCCCTTGTCATTGGGACAGCCTCGGATGTCCCTACTTCCTCACCTACGGCATCCCCCCCCTTTTCTCCCTTTCCGAATTCCTTCCCCTTTCCCTTTAACTCTCTCATCTTTTGATGCCACTCATTTACTTGGGAGGGTGAAAGAGGGTGAAGTGTGACCCTTCGGCCATCCTTCTCAAGCGTATACCGGTTGGACCTCCCATCGTGTTTAGTAGACCTATCATATTGCCATGGTATACCTAATAACAAGTGACATGCTTGCATTGGGATCACGTCACAAAGCACTTCATCGTGGTAGTTTCCCACCTTAAACCGAATCACACATTGCCTTGTGACCTTTAATTCACCACAATCGTTCAACCATTGTAGCTTGTAAGGACTAGTGTGTAGTGTAGTTGGTAGCTTCAAGAAATTTACCATAGCATGGCTCGCAACATTTGTACAACTACCACTATCAATCACCAAGGTGCACACACTCACCTTTACAAGACACTTAGTATGGAATAGATTTTCCCTTTGACTCGGGTCATCCATCGCCTTACTAATCATGACACGTCTAACCACAAAGTTTGGAACCACACACTCCCCTTCTTGTTGATAGACATCTTCACTACCATCTAATTCATCATCATTCAGCCCATTTTTAGCTCCCTCTCCATCTTGAGGCTCGGCCTCATCCTCCCCCCTTTCGGAAACCACCTCCTCACCAAGGTAGTACACTTTCCCTTCTCGTAGGATCACATTGCGCCGGTTCGGACATTCATTGGCCTTATGCCCCCAACCTTGGCACTTGAAGCATTGGAACCCCTTCGGGTTGGGATATTTGTGAGCCTCCGGTTTCGGAGGGAACTTAGGGACTGTTTTGGACTCGGGCAGCTTCGTAGGGGCGGGTTGGTCCTTGTTTTTGGGCCAACCCGAGGGGGTTTGTACCCTTGCCTTGAAGGCTGATCTCTCCTTAAGTTCCCTTTCAATCTCTAGGGCCGCTTGGAATATACCGTCAATGGTTTCAAACCGGTGAAGGTCAAATGAGTGGAGATCTCTTTGTTCAACCCACACTTGAACCGGATGATGTCGTGACTGATTTACTCCCCACGATGATCAAGTTTCAACATGAGTTGTTGGAACTCGTCAAAATAGGCCATCACACTCTTGCCTCCTTGCCGTAAGCCATATAATCTAGCGAGCAACTCATGACGATATCTCTCGGGAAGGTATCGTTGTCTCATCAAATACCTCAACCGATACCAAGGTGGTGGCTGCCCATCCACTAATTCATTACCAAATCGTTTAACATATTCCCACCAAGTGTTAGCATAGCCCTCGAGGTGAGCTATAGCGTAGCAACTCTTCTTTTCTTCCGAGATGTCATTAACTTGGAAAACTTTGTCACAAGCCGATTCCCAAGTTAAGTAGGTCTCGGGGTCACTTTCACCCTTAAAGATGGGTAGGCTCAACTTGATGGTGTTGATGCCTACGTCTCTCTCTTGGTGTCGGTTTCCCCTATCTCCATACCCCCGGTATCTCCTAGGTTCTCCTCGACCCCCTCTTAACTCCTCCTCCCTCACATAAGCATCATCAAAGGCTCCATCTCCTTCATACTCCTCTCTACCGTATCCTTCAAAGTGCGCTGGCCGGCCTTGGCCATTTTGATTCGGAGGATTTGGAATTTGCGGTCTTTGGGTTAATGGAGCTTGGAATGGAGGGTTCGGATTTAGTGGAGGTACTTGGCATCCAAATCCCTCTTGTGGAATTGGAGGGGCTTGGAAATGTAGTGGTCTAGTGGAGTCTCGGTTTGGAGGAAAATATGTAGTTTGGCTTGCGGTATTTAGTGGAGCTTGGGGTGCATTTAGCATTTGGTGGACTGTTTCGGGGGTGATGGTTGCGGAGGAGGTCCTATCATGACCATTGGTAGATACATGTAGAGGAGTAGAAGGACGAGAGTTCCTTTGACTCTCCACTTGTTCTAGTCTCCCACTAATAGTCGACACTTCCCCCCTTATTGCTGCCAAGTCCCCTCTCACGGCCCCAAATTCAGAATTCAACCTTTCAAGTGTCCGGGTAACGGCCTCAAGAGTGACCCTCATAGAATCAAGGGCATTAGTATCCACATTATGAGATGTAGCTCCTTCCATTGTCAAGGTATTATCCGCTTTAGTTCACCACAAGTTCGTGTTCCACAAGTGTTGTATAATTGGCTAGTAACTGTGAGATTTTTAAGGTATGAGTAAGCTCTTATCCGGAATGGATTCTTGTTTGAAGACTCAAAGAATTCTTGTCGGACTAGAGTAAAAAATCAGCAATTCGTTCAAACGAATAAAAGCACTCAAATAATCGTTGACACGAACAAACGGTTCAAGGAACTAGTTGACAACCTAGTAGGAAGGTACTAGTTTATTAATTAGTTCTAGGACCAAGTAAGGGAAACCAAGGATCAACAATTAGCAACCAAAGAATATCCTAAGTTGAGCTTATAGCGACATGGCAGCATGCAATGGTCCCACACGTTCTTCTTCTCTCTCTTTTTTTTTTTTTTGTTTTGTGTTAATATTCACACAACTTGTTATAGTTTGCAAAGTGTTTTGGTGGGAAAAATAATATCTTGTAGTATTTCACCCTTTTCAAACTCAAGAAAGTGGGGTTTGGTTGACTAATCCCACAAAACAAGGCTCCTTGAATTAGGGAAAAGTGATTGACAAGACTAAAAGGTGATGGGTGCAAGTCTTTCACAACAACTTTATAGCTTGTCTTACCACTTGAGCACACAACAAGATGAACAAGGTGAACAAGTTCAAAAGATGAACACCTCAACAAACTTCATCAACTTCCTTAGCACATAAACACACAACCACCAATTTTTTTTTTTTTTTGGTTATCAACAACATACAACTTTCGGCCGCTTCAAGTCACTACACAATGTTCAAGTTTTCAAGCTCAACTTTTGGATCTAGACACTTTAGTGTTGGTGAGAAAGAAACCAACACTAGAAACTCACTAAACAAGCAAAATAACACCTAGATCTAAACATACAACATCATTCTTGGTTTCAACTTTTAATGGACAGATTTTCAGAATTTCTTTTTGGTGTAGTTTGTTTAAGCCGTGAACTAGCCCAAGATGGGTTATGTTGGAACACAACCGGTCTTGCTTTGATACCAAATGATACAAAATCAAACCAACAACACCAAGAGCTTCAAGTAGGCTCGGATTTCAGTCCAACAACACAAGAACAACAAGTTTAAGTTTCGGTTTTTTCAGCCCACAACACAAGAACAACAAGATAGATAACAATGCTAGTGAATCGAAAAGAGCCCCACACGGCTTCACTAGACTTTAAGATAACAAAATCAACAACAACAACAAGATAAAGAAAGATAGATAACTTGACATATAACATTCAAGAAACTAAGAACCCTAACATCAAGAGAGGACCCTAAGTCTAATGAATATAAACACCAAGTTCTTACGAGGATCAAGAGGCACTCAACAACCTCAAAACCCTTGTTTCTAGCCAAAGAGACAACACAAGTATCCCTCTACTTGTGAGATAATAGGGGTGGCTTCTATGAGTGGAAGAGAGAGGAAATTTTTAGTGTTTTTAGGTTACAAAAATCAGCATTCAAAAACTAAGGAATAACTCTCTAACATGTTCTATTTATACTACAAACAAAAGGGGTAAAATGACCCATCCGCCCTTGCTTCTTGTGCCAACCTTGGAGAGTAGTTTATTACACATTAGGACCTCTCTTCACACATAAAAACGTTTAGGTCCTTGGTTGGTTCAATCACCAACTCACACACGGCCATTTGCATGAACAAAGCTTGGAGTTTTTGTAATTCCCGAGCTTGGCTTCGTGTGAAAGGCCGTGTACCTGTGGAGGCTGCCCTAACCGTATCATAGTATGTGCTTACATAGAAGGAATTAAACCTCAGGCAAAGGAGATGTCTTGAGCTACTTAAGGATTACGATATGAATCTGTACTACCATCCAGGTACAACTAATATAGTTGGTGGTTCTCTTAGTAGGTTGTCTATGCGAATCTTTTCTCACGATAATAAGGTGAAAAAAGGGTTGGTCAAGGATATCCATAGGTTGGATAACTTTGGAGTTTATCTCTTGGACTTTGAGAAAGGAGAAGTAATTGTTCAGGAATGTGTTAAATGATCTCTTGGTGCTGAGGTCTAGGAGAAACAAGTTAAGGATCCCATTCTTAGGCAGATTAAGCATGATATATATTTAAAAAAGGTTATGGATTTTTATATTGGGGGAGATATCATCTTCAGGTATCAAAAAAGGTTGTGTGTTCCTGATGTTAATAGTCTGTGGGAAAGGATTTTAACTAAGGCTTATGAGTCTATATATACAGTTTATTCGAGTTCAACAAAGATGTATCATGATTTGAAGGAAATCATCTAATGGAATAATATGAAGAGAGATATAGCAAATTTTGTTGCTAAGTGTATAGTTTGTCAATAAGTCAAGGTAGAACATTTAAGGCATGGTAGCATGTCTCAAGAGATAGAGTTGCCGATGTTCAAGTAAGAGATGATCATTATGGACCTCATTACAGGTCTTCTGTGGTCATACAATCAGTATGATTCTATTTCTGTCATTGTGGATATAATGACTAAGTCTGCTCGATTCTTGCCTGTGAGGACTAATTTCTCAGGAAAGAATTATGCTAAATTGTTTATTCAGAAGATAGTCAAATTGCATGGAGCACATTGTTTAGATAGAGATATGTATTTCTCTTCTCACTTTTGATGCTCGTTTCTAAAAGGTTTGGGTACTCAGGTGAACCTTAGCACTGCTTTCTACCCTAAAATGGATGGACAAGTGGAACAAACTATTCAGAATTTTGAGGGTATGCTAAGGGACCGTGTAATTGACTTTGAGGGTCGTTAGGTAGACCATTTGCCTCTTATTGAGATTGCTTACAATAATAGTTACTATTCTAGCATCCAAATAGCTCCTTTTGAGGATCTTTATAGTAGATGATGTCGATCTTTTATTGGATGGTTGGAGGTGGGTGAGACTAGGTTATTTGGTCCTGACATGGTTCACCAGCCTATGAAGAAGATGAATGTAATTAGAGAAAGACATAAAGTACTCATAGTCACCAAAAATCTTATACTAACGTGATGCAGTGGGAGTTGGAGTTTGAGGTTAGCAATTAGATATTCTTGAAGGTTTGTCCTATGAAAAGAGGTTAGCAATTAGATGTTCTTGAAGGTTAGCAAAGTTAGGTGGATCAACTCGATTTGTAAATTCACTGCACTGAAGTAGTAAGCTTCCATTCGCTGGAAGACTTAGACATTTCAAGAGATCTTATCTTAGAATAGAGTTGAGAGTTTTATTACATTAACATTATCATTATCATTATTATCTGTCAGAGTTGGGGACATGTCCAGACCAAGAATAGATTTTGATCTTTTGTTAGAAGGCTTTGATAGATTACTGTAGACTTGGGTGATGTTGATCGTTTTTTTTGGCCGGTTAATGGTTATCGATTATAGACATGCCCTTTATTTTTTAAACTTATATTGTTATATGTTTGGAATTCATCAGATATGGGGATATTATGTTGTTTGGTTAGGTGCATAGGGGTGCTCTCTGGTCCACGTGGGACTTGAGATACCCCTTATGGAAAGACCCTCTTTAGTATCGTGACAAAAATGGTATTAGATCCTAGGTTTAGTGTCATTAAATATCCATAAAGTCGTGCCAAGAAGACTCTCTTTTATAGGTGTGTAGTTCGCCACACTTATAAGGGAGAGGCTATGAGGTATTTAGGAATATTTTCCCTTCTTGTTGTTCTATTTCAAGATCTAGAATCAAAGGTATTGAATCTCCTCTAATTTTCATATATTTTGTTTTCCAATCATGCCTCCAAGAAGATCTGATGCTCATGGAAACTCTTCTATCCCATTTGAGATAATATCGATGAAACTCATCTCTACTGTAGGAGTTCAGACCCAGTCAAGGGTCACTGCTTCTTATTGCCCTGAGGGAGCTCTACCCGTTTCCCTTACCCCTCCTCAGGTACCCTAGGTTGGCGCATCTAATGTTGAGTTTCACCAGTCAATTTATTTGCTTACCTAGTTGGTGGTCTCCCAGATTGAGTGTGTTGCTTCTGTTGCTTCATCCTCTGAGGCCACTAGAGTTGGCCAACTTATGAGGTTGAGTCCTTCTACATTCATTGGTTCTAAAGTTGAGAAAGGTCCTTTAAATTTTGTTGATGAGAAGGAAAATATCTTTCATATGATGCATGGTACTGATGTGAAGGGTGTAGTATCTGTAGCTTATTAATTGAAGGATGTAGCATACCAATGGTAAGAAGAGTAGGAACAGTCTTAGGGTGATTATAGTGAGTTCTCTCTGTGGGATGACTTCTCTAGTGCTTTTCTTGATCGTTTTTTTCCTTAGGAGTTGAGGAAAGTGAAGGTTGAGGAATTCATGAATTTAAAGCAATAAAGGATGACAGTAAAAGAGTATGCCTTAAAGTTTCATCAGCTGTTGCATTATGCTCCTGCGAAGTTTACCTTTAGGTTGTCTCGTAAATTATCTTGGGTGTAAGGTTGACTTGTTGAACAAGGATATGGATATCTATAGATTTGTAGTGCATATGCAACAAGTGGAAGAAGCAAAAAAAAGCAATTAGAGATAAGTGAAAGGCAAAATAGAAAGTTTCACTACTCAGATCAGGATGAGAGTCAACAGCAAGTGGTAGAGATGTTGAGAAGTGGTCTAAGAAGAAATAGGGAAGCTCTAGTTCTTACTCTATGGCTAGTTCTCTTTATCCAAAGCCTCCAGGTGATTGTTGTTCTAAGTAAGATAGTGGGTTTAGATCTCCAGGAGCCCAACATTAGGCTAGTGAGGCTCAGTAAGCTCCCTTGTATCGTCCTTGCAGATTTTGTGGTTAGGTGCACCATGGTGTTTGTGAAGAGAAGATGAACAAGTGATTTAAATGTGGTCAGATTAGTCATATGCAGAGGGATGGTCCTTCTAAGGCAAATAAGATTTCTGTCGCTACTTTATTAGCTTCCACACCAAAAAGTGTTACATCTGCTTTGGGCTCCGGCACTGGACAAAATTGGTTGTACACTTTTGCCACTTACCAGGATTCTGAAGCATCCACTGATGTTGTTACTATTATGCTTAAGCTCTTCTCTTATGATGTATATTTACTACTTGATCCCTATTGTGTTTTCTCTTATGTGACCCCTTATGTGGCTATCCTTTTTGGCTTTGATCCTGAATGTATTTTGGACCTTCTCTCTGTATCCACCCCAGTTAGTAACTCTATTATGGATAAGTTCTATAGGGGTTGTTTGATGTCGGTCTATGGCAGAGAGACATTGGTGGATCTGATAGAGTTGGACATGTTAGACTTTAATGTGATTTTGGGAATGGATTGGTTGCATTTGTTCTATATGTCTCTTAATTGTCAGACTTGATGGGTCACTTTCCCTTTTCCAAATGAGCCGGTGATTGAATGGGAAGGTAGTTCCCTACTACCAAAGGAAATGTTTATTTCGTATCTTACAGCCTGAAAATTAGTTTTCAAAGGGTTCCTCTATCACTTAGTGCATGTTAAGGATTCTAGATCTAAAGGTCTTTATTTGTAGCCTGTCCCTGTGTTCAGTGAATTTCTTGAGGTGTTTCCTGATTATCTTCTTGGTATTTATCCAGATAGGGAAATTAATTTTTGGGATTGATCTGCTTTCAAACACTCACACTATTTCTTTCCCTCTTTACAAAATGAATCTGATTGAGTTGAATGAACTCATGGATCAGTTGGAAGATCTTTTTGACAAGTATTTTATCTACCCTAGTGTGTGCTTCTTTCTTTTTGTGCATAAGAAGGATGAATTTACTTCCAACTGAATAAGGTAACCGTGAAGAATAAGTATCCCCTTTCGAGAATTTATGATCTGTTTGATCAACTCCAGGGTGCTAAGTTTTTTTCTAAGATTGATCTTTAGTCGGGTTATCATCAGTTGAAAATTAAGGTAGTGGATATCCCTAAGACTATTTTTTGAACATGGTATGGTCATTTTGAGTTTTTGGTGATGTCTTTTGGTTTGACTAAACGCTCTAACAACATTCATGGATCTTATAAATTAGGTTTTACATCAGTTCTTGGATTTATTCGTGATTATCTTTATTGATAAAATTTTAGTGTATTCGAAGAGTGAGGTAGATCATGTTGATCACCTCCGCCTTGTGTTGCACACCCATAAAGAGCAATAATTGTATGCTAAATTCTTTAAGTGTGAGTTCTGGTTAAATGCTGTGACCTATATGGGTCATGTTGTTTCTAGTTAAGGGATCCTGGTGGATCCACAAAAGGTCACGGTGGTTAGGAAGTGGACTAGACCCACAAAACTAACCGACATTCAGAGTTTCTTGGGTTTAGCTGGTTATTATAGAAGGTTTGTGGAGAGTTATCTTTTATTGTTGCTGATCTGAGGTGGATTTCTGCACCTCAGAGTTGTAATCCAGGCTTATTTAGCTTTGTTTTGTTGACTTATTATTTACTTAATGTTCTAATAATGAAATAATTGATCATATAAGTGTTAAAGTACTTGATTGAAATGTTTAAGGTGTTTTTCAAAAAATTTTGAACTTAAATTGGTCACTTAAAGTCTAAACTAGAAAACTAGTGTTACTATCTTGAGCTAGGTGTTGATCTAGTTGATCTTGATGGATTATAGTGTGTTAAAGGAGTTCATAATGGTATGATTGTATAAATATGTTTGAAACAACTTGTTTTTAATGTTTAAGGTTCAATTGAAACAACCCAAGAGTCAAAACCAAGTTAATGATCAAAAGAGGTAAAACTGGTATTCTTAACTTAAGTTTCTAGTTCACCGTCTCGGATGTTGTGTCATTTGGAGCTCTAATTCGTGGTGTTTGATGATATAGGATGATTTTTGAGTTTAATATGATGATTTGTGGCTGAAAAACATTTTGGAAATCAAGTGGAAACAACACCACAAGGCTTGGAATGGATGGAAAAAAGCAAAGGACAAGATTTGACGTAAAACGGACCCCTTGGAGTTTACTAGCTCATCCTGGGGCTTATCCACTGCTATGGGGTTCATTCCATATTTTGGGAGATTCCTAAGGAACCCCAAATAGTGTGTCTCAACTATTATAGTGCATCGCGCACCCTAGGTACTGCGATAAGTGGCACAATACGTATGTCAACATCGGTAAGATTGTCCTCCTATAAATAGGACACTTGAACTTGATGCAAAAAACCTTGGAGGACTTGGAAACTTGGACGTAGGCTGTAAAACACTTCAATAGGGCTTTTCATTCTTTACTTTAGTTTTTTTATGGATTTTATCATGTATCTATCATGATTACAATTATGTCCATGAGAGGCTAAAAGCCTCTTTTCCGGTGTTTAGGCCAAAAACATGAATACTTTTTCTATGAATTGATTTGGTTTTTATTGTTTATCATTATTTTTTGTCTATTTGTCCTTTTTATTACTATTTTTAGGATTATATAACCTTAGAATATATCCATGGTCAACTTGTGAGCCCGAGAGGAGGAACAAGAAGACAATCCGTGGAGATGAATAGAGTAGGATTATAATCTTCTATAGAAAGATGTTGTTATTTGCACTTAGGATAGTAATGTACCTAAGTTTCCCATTTGGTTCATTATGGGATGTAATATAAATGCATTCAGCTTATCCCTCACATTCCTGCTCAACATTGCAGTGGTGGGTCTAAGTTGGTCCTTGTAAGAACTTGGTGTTTATATTCATTAGACTTAGGGTCCTCTCTTGATGTTAGGGTTCTTAGTTTCTTGAATGTTATATGTCAAGTTATCTATCTTTCTTTATCTTGTGTTGTTGTTGATTTTGTTATCTTGAAAGTCTAGTGAAGCCGTGTGGGGCTCTTTCGATTCACTAGCATTTGTTTTCTATCTTGTTGTTCTCGGATTGTGGATTGAAAACCGAAACTAGTTCTTGTTGTAAGCTGAAAAACCAAAACTTAAAACTTGTTGTTCTTGTGTTGTTGGACTGAAATCCGAAGCTCTTGGTGTTGTTGGTTGGATCTTGTATCACCTTGTATGCTGGGATGTTTGAGTGCCCCATAGTACAAATGTATACCTTCTGGTTCTTGCAGCCACACACACTATGGCCCTACCAGTTGGGGGAGAGTTGGGCCTATGTAGCCCATGGGTTCCATCTTATGTTATGATATTGAGCTACACAATCCATGCTAAAGTTTTAAAGTGCATATTAAGCCTTGTTCCCTATCCCTGCACGTGATGCATATTTATATATTTGCATATGATTATGTGCATTGGATTTTTACTGATTTTGAAGTTCTGATTATAGCATTATTTTGATCCTTAACTCTGAGTTTCATGCTAGTGTCCACCCCACTAACCTTCTACGGATGCTATATACTAATGTGATACAGACATCAAAGATACTTCTACTTTTCCTGTGCAAAGTTATGTGGATTAACTCGATTCGTCGGTTCGCTGCAGTAAAGTGGTGAGCTTCCATTCTCCAGAACAATTAGGCATTTCATCAGATCTTATCATAGTTTATAGTTGAGAGTTTTATTATCATTAATATTATCATTGTCATTGTCATCTGTTAGAGTCGGGGACATGTCCTGACCAAAACTATTTTTTGGATCTTTTGTTAGAAGGCTTTATTGGATTACTATAGAATTGGGTGATGTTGCTCGGTCGATGGTTATCGGTTATAGATATACCCTTTATTCTTTAAGCTTATCTTGTTATATGTTCAGAATTAATCCGACTTTAGGGATATTTTGTTGTTTGGTTAGGTGCACAAGGGTGGTCTTCGGTCCGTGTAGGACTTGAGATAGCCATCACGACCAGGCCCTAGTTTGGGTCATAACATATGGACTAGTTTGGAAGAATTGAATTAGCTTGCAACCATATTGGTATGACGATACAAATTTGGTAAATACCTTAATAAAGAATACTAGATTAATTGTTAGGTTTATGTGCAAACTATTTTAATTTGGGCTTAAAGGGAATTATGTAGCTCACTCTGAAGGTGGAGTCTTGGGAGGAACAAAATTGGAAACCATATTTGGCGACGTAGGGGTCTATATAACCGTGTGTATGGATACACACTATATTTTGGATGGATATCGCCTTGGTGTCTTTTAGCCTTTCCTCAATTCGTATGGCTAACTACACTAGGGCCCTTTTAGCAGGGGGAACTGGATTCATATATACTGTGGATGCCTTTAGGATGGAGCAAGCTTTACAATTAAGGTTAATAGTTTAAAATCTCATGTTCATGACCCTTTTCCCTATCCGACATTCTATATATGTATATATAAATGTTGTGAATATGGTTATGACTATTTTTTGCAATGGCATTATTTTATCCATTCCCTCATGTTACATGCCAGTGCTCACCCCACTAACCTTTCCTAGATACTACATCATTTTATGATGTAGGGTTCAAGGGCTTTTTATTGATTCTATGCAACGTTAGGTGATTTGATATGATTTGTCCCACTATAAGGCCCCACTTAAATTAAAAATAATAGTTGTACATTATCTTAATAAAGTACAATTTGATAAAAAGCATCAAGTCTTTACTTATTTCTTAAACACCGTGCCCTGTCAAACTATGACACATAAAATGCGATGGAGGGAGTAGTTAATGTTGTAGTGTGAATAGCCAACTTAGGGAAATTATTGAGTTGTGACTTTTTATTACTTGTAGGATGAGATAATTTGAGTAAATATCATCTAATTAGGTTGATAAATGATGTTGCCCAAGATTACATCCCCAAGAAGTAAAATGCGGTCGTTGTCAAATATATAATCCAACAAAGGTTGGGGTCTAACCCACTGAGAATAGAACAAATCTTTATCATGAACTTGCTAAAGTAGCAAAAAATGTGAAAAAGTAAATGGGGGGATTTTGTGAGAATAGTAATAGTAGTAATAGATATTGATTGCTTAAGGTTGAAATCAATATGAGATGAATACTAGGAATGTGTTCCCTCTGACTTCCTTACTCTGTAGAATTATCGTGCCAATCCAACTCTCCTGAAGCCTTTCATGTAGAATATGATAAGATATGTATCACAAACTGTTTTGTGAATGCCTTTGGTGAATTTCACTCCTCACCTTTTGAGTCTTAGAGTGTCAGATTACTAACCCTTGTCCTAGATCCTAAATCAATTATTACCTTTTGGGTCTCAAGTTAATTAGATAAAGGTTGATAGCTTCAATAATAATTATGATCTTCTTTTCCTAAAATCAGCCTCTCTTGTGGAGATGGTGTCGAATACATGCAGGTTCTTAACTTCTGCAGTCATTAAGAAAGCAATCAAACAGAAGAAAATCACAATACATGCAAAAATATCAATCGAGAATGACTTTGCACTTCATCTTCTTAGTTATTCAATAAGGGTTTCCACAACCCTAGTTAGGGGGTTTAGTTGACCATGTTTGAAAGAACATCCGTTGAGTTTGTAGAAGAAAGCATATGAATAATCTTACAATAATTGAAGAATAAAAACCAGAATCTTAAATCAATATCTAGCTGTAAAAACTAAGAACAATGGATTCCAAGATCAAAAGTCAAATCTCAAAATCAATATAGTGTTGTTAGTATAAAAAGTGCATAAAATAATACAAAAACATAAAAGGGGCATTTATAGTTGAACTAGAAAACTTAAGAATACTATCCTAAATGAAATAGGATACAAAATATTGGTAGTGGTAGTGCCTCAGACAACGACTCATTTAGACTGACGATGACTCATTGTCAGCTCCGTATTCTGTCTTCTATGCTCTTTGGTGATGACTCATCACGTCTCCCTATGAGCCATTGTCCAGACTTATTACCTCTCCAATAAGTTTTCAGCTCTCAAATCTTTTCTCTAAATGCTCAAAACGGTCAACACGATAAGTCATAGTCAAATCCTACAACTTGTCACCAACATAGTCTCCACTAGGATCATACTTGTATACTTTCAGGACTTTGTCACAACTTTGCTCAGAACGATCTTCCCTACAACTCGTAGTCAGATTGTATGAGTCATAGCTAGTATGAACTTTATTCCTATCTCAAATTTCTTCACTAGTCACTCTATGGCTTTGGATGACGAGACGTAGCATAACCCAATTGTTGTCCAAGCATAGACTTCAATTTTTGGAGTTTTTTTCTTCATTTATTTCTTTTACTCACTTTTGACCTTGTTTTCCCGCAAAAAAACATAAATCACATTACATCTAACAAAAAGGGCCTAAGTACTTACATATGTTTTGGTTTTAAGCATCAAAAGTGCCATGAAACTATGACACATCAACACCCAAAACATAGAACATTTACATGTCCTCAGGAAACTAACACAAAAAAAAACACAACATTACGATGCATAACTAAGAGAAACGTAAGACATCTATGGCAGTCAACTCAATTTCATCTACAAAACTCTTACCTGTCCTATTTCAAAGTTTTCAAAACCAACTATGCTGATCTATGTAGCACAACAGTATGCCATAAAGGAATCAAGTTATCGCATTTTATTAGCAAGAAACAATCAAGCAAATAAGAAAGTTACACTACCAAATAGATGAGTACTTGACAACAAAACCGACATACTCTCACAAAAAGAAGTCCCATAGCTCACAACGTCATTATGAATATAAATACAAGGTGTCACGAACCGAGGTTACCCCCAAGTCGTAACATGGTGCTTAAGGCCAAAAGTGGCCCCAAGCTAATCCTTGATCTAGTACCTGCTGTGAGCACTGAATACAATGAAAACACAAGCATCATATGTGAAAGATAAACTGATAAAAGCTATGTTAAGATGAAATACAGAAACAATATTTAGCATGTTTGAAACTACATAGAGAATCGATAAACGAGTCTGACTGTCTGAATATTTGATTGTCTAAATACCTGAAAGCCTCTAAGACATGAAGTGCTGATAAAAAAAGCCCCCAACTAACTCTGACTAATTGAAATGAAAGAAATATAGAAAATAACTGTAAATATTTGTCCTTGATGGATTAACTCACTACAACTGCTGTTGAGTGGTACGAGCTGACTAAGGGAGATTGGGGAACTGAGAGTTCAAATCTATATTATGAAATCAATATAGTACAAACGATAACATGCAATTAGTACTTTAAATGTACTAGTATGTAAGATAGGGACAACTAAAATACATATGAACACTAAACATAGATGCATGAACATGTAAAAAAAATGCAAGACTAAGTAAAACAAGTATTGAAATAATCCGTAAACTAAATGACTAAAAAGCTGATAACTGAATACTTAGTTATGCAAACCTAATTTGATATGGTAAATACTATACGGAGTCTGTGGGAGCTAACTACAATCGACATGCCCCAATCTGAGCTATTGAGTTCTAACAATATGGATCCATAAGGCTGATGTCCCAAAGGATCCATAAGGCTGATGTCCCAAAGGATGAGGGTGTCATGCCTCTTCTAATGTGGGACCCCTCATAATCTATGGCAGCGCCGTAGGTCTAGAACTTAGGGACTACTACTGACGACTAATGCCTAACTAACGGGGGAACCACCATCCTTGAGTTCACTCGGTGCTAAATGTTACTCCTAACTGAATAACACTGGTATTATTATTCGTTTAAAATGTTATGATACTGTACCGATAAGTGCTCAACATAAACATAGTAATCTAAATATGCTAATGAAATTATGATCTGACTGACTTGTTTCTTTAAAATGAAAACATGTAAAAATATATAGGTACCGGGTGTTCATAACCCTCCAGAACTGAATGATACTTTTACAATAATATCATTTAAAAAATTGCAAGGAAATTCATGATTCAAAGATCCAAAATAATATAAATTTCACTAAACTGATGATCCATGAATTTTAATATAGGAATATGATAAACTTAGGAGGAAAATATGTTCACATGGTTTGATTCATGAATTGGTAAATAACATGGTGTCAACTGAATATGACATGGGTGATTTATATTAAAGCATTTAATAACATAATTCATATGGGGAAACATATGGGTATTGCTTGAATTCAAAACTAGTAAGAAAATTGGATTAAATTCATGATTAACATTAATATTATCATGAAAGAGGATAAGAAGTTCAAACTTGAACAAAAAGGGATTTTGGGACTCAATAGGTGGAAGGAACCCATTGATGAATACCCTACATTCGTTAATTGCATGATTTCTTAAAGAAGAAGCTTGGAATTTGGACCTTGAAAGGTCGAATCCTTGGAAAGATGCTTGAATTTACGTTCTTATGAATGAGGATGAATTTTACATGTTAACTAATGGGGAATAGGGCAAATAATGCCTTTCTTGGGGTTTTTAATTCATGAGTTGAGTATTTGGTGAGAGGGGAAAGGGCAAAAATACCCCCTTGTACATTTAATGATGCTATTGGAAAAACACAATCTCCGTGGCACAGAGGCTAGCTTCTATGAAATGATGGTATCACGGAGGCTAACCTCCATGCTGCGCCATGTATGGCAGAGTTCCTGCCTCCGTGACACACCCAGACATGGAGGCATTCTTCTTTAGTGGTTAAAAAATACCTCGAACCTATTTCAAAAATTCCCAAACTTTCCCTGATAACCCTTTTGACATCCCCAAACATGTTTTAACTCAAAAAGAAACATTTTAAACTCGGGAAGGCAAAAATTAAAATCCTCGAATCTTGGAGTCCTAAAATGGCTGTCTTTTATACCTCGTGTGAAATTAAAGCCTTGGACTCCTTTAAACATGCATCTAGGAGTTGGAAACGTGTCTAGAATCGTGCGGGGTATTACAATATCTCTCTTTTGGTATCATTCATCACAAAATAAAATTGTTTAAGCTTATATACTAAGAAAACTGAGATCGTAATCTGAATGCTTATGAGCTAA
The DNA here is from genome assembly GCA_030864225.1 of Capsicum baccatum var. pendulum. Classification (NCBI taxonomy): domain Eukaryota; kingdom Viridiplantae; phylum Streptophyta; class Magnoliopsida; order Solanales; family Solanaceae; genus Capsicum; species Capsicum baccatum. Next base: position 164,610,524 of record CM061552.1, on the reverse strand, counting down.
ATTATGATTAAATAACTGAATCTAAAACATGATACATGGACTAAATTCAATTCACTAATGAATGCAACGACCTGTGGATGGTTATATAACTGAGATAGAAAACAAAAGAATCACTTAGGGAAAACCATTACCTCACACTGGATCTGAATTCATAGAGAAGAGATGACATACTTGGCTCACATGTCTACCTCGGCTTCCCAAGTAGCTCCCTCAACGAACTGATTTGGCCATAGAACCTTAACTAAATGGACTTTTTTATACCTCTACCTATGAATCTGACAATCAAGGATTTCAACTGGGAATTCTTCATAGGAGAGACTATCTTTCACATCTACACTTTCTAAAGGAACAATCGAAGCTGAGTCACTAGTATATTTCTTTAACAAAGAGCTATGAAACACCGAATGCATTGAAGCCAAATCTATAGGAAACTTTAACTCATAAGCTAGCTTCGCAAAATGGTTCAAAATCTTGTATGGAAAACATAGCGGGGAATAATTTTCCCATTTTTGCCAAATATCTTCACCCCTTTCATAGGCAAAATTTTGAGATAAACCAAGTCACCAACATCAAACTCAAGATCTCTTCTCCTCACATTAGCATAAGATTTTTGATGACTTTAAGCTATCTTTAGCCTTTCTCAGATTAACTAAACTTTATCCATTTCCTCATATACTGAATTTGGCCCTATCATAACCACCTCACCTACTTCAAATGAACCAATAGGAGATATGCATCTCTTTCTATAAAGGGCCTCAAATGGAGCCATTTGAATACTAGAGAGATAACTGTTATTGTAGGAAAACTAAATCAAAGGTAAGTGGTAATCCCAATTACCCTTGAAGTCGATAACACAAGCCCTCAACATGTCTTCTAAAGTCTGAATGGTATGCTCTGCCTGACTATCTAAGGATGAAAAGCTATACTAAGATGGACTTAGGTACCAAGACCCTTCTAAAAAGCCTTCAAAAAATGAGAGGTAAACTGAGTACCTATATCTAAAATAATGGTCAATAAAACCCCGTGGAACATTACGAACTCCATGATATAGTGTCTAGCATAATCCTCACCTATATACAAAGTATGAACTAGAAAGAAATAGGATAACTTTGCCATTCTATCTACAATAACCCAAATTGAATCATACTGATAATGCATACGAGGTAACCATATCAAAAAATCCATGTTAACTACCCCCCACTTCCAAGTGGGGATACTACACTCCTAAAGCATACCATTAGGACTTTCGTGCTTAATCTTAATCTACTGATAATTCGAACTCTTAGCCACAAACTCCATAATATCTTTCTTCATACCACTACACCAATAGATTTCCTGCAAATCACGGTACATCATAGTGTCTCCTGGGTATATAAAATATTGCACACTATGCGATTTAGCTAATATCTGCTATCTCACACCATCAATACAAGGACACATAAGCTATCTTGATAATAAAGCATACCATCTCCCCTTTAGGAGAAAACCTTAACCTTCTGATCCCTAACTACCTCCTTAAAATTGACCAAAATAGGATCCTTTTCTTGCTTTTCTTTCACTTCGACAACCAGTGAAGATTCCAAACCACTCTGTACCCATATACTACCTTTACTGAATAACCAACCGAACACCTAACATGTCAAGCTAATGAACCTCACGGACTAACTCCTTCATATCATCCTCAATATAAACGATACTTCCCATAGACAATCTACTAAGGTCATCAACCACTATATTAGCCTTTCTCAGGTGATACAATACACTCATTTCATAATCCTTCAACAATTCCAACCACCTTCTCTAATGGAGATTCAGGTCTTTCTGCATGAACATAAAGTATAAGCTCTTATTATCCATAAACACATCAACATGAACCCCATAAATTTAAGTCCTCCAAATCTTTAATGAAAAGACAACTACTGCCAACTCAAGGTCATGGGTCAGGTAATTTTTTGATGAGGCTTCAGCGGTCTAGAGTCATAGGCTATGACCTTGCCTCACTGCATCAATACACAACCAAGACCAACTCTAGAAGAATTACAATAAACTACAAACCTATATGTGCTATCTGGAAAAGTCAAGACTGGTGATCCGAGTCTTTAAATCTTAAAAACTCTTCTCACAGGAATTTGACCAAAGAAATTTGACTTTATTTTGGGTTAATCAAGATATGGGAGAAGCAATAATAGAATATCCTTCAACTAACCATCTATATTAACCAGCTAAACCCAAGAAACTCTTAATGTCTGATGGAGAGATAGATCTAGGCCAGTTTCTTACTACCTCAATCTTTTGAGGATCAACTAGAATGCCATCACTATAAATGATGTGACCAAGAAAATCTACTGACCTCAACCAAATTCACATTTACTGAACTTAGCAAACAACTGATAAACCTTAACGGTCTGAAATATACTCCTCAAATGGTCTATATAATCACCTTCACTATGAGAATAGACAAGGATGTTATCTATGAAGACTATGATGAACATGTCAAAGTACTACTTGAACACCCTGTTCATCAAGTCCATAAAAGCTATAGGAGAGTTCATTAGTCCAAAAGACATAACTAGGAATTTAAAGTGACCATACCGAGTTTAGAAGGTTGTATTTAGGATGTCACATTCTCTGACTCTAAGCTGTAATAGCCTAATCTAAGGTCTATCTTAGAGAAATATCTTACACCTTGAAGTTGGTTGAACAAGTCATCAATTCATGGGAGATGATATTTATTCTTTATTATGACTTTTTTCAACTGAAGGTAGTCAATGCACATTTTGAGGGAATCGTGTTTATTGGGCATGAAGAGAACTGGAGCACCCATGGAGAAATGCTACGCCTAATTAAACCCTTATCTAAGAGATCTTTCAACTGTTCATTCAATTCTTTTAAGCTTAGATGGAGCGATTCTATAAGGTTGAATTGAGATAGGCTGGGTATCTGGGATGAGATCTATTCTAATGTCAATTTCCCATTCAAGATAGACTCCAAAAAGATATTTAGGGAATACTTTTGGAAACTCATTCACTACTGGAACTGAATCAAGACTCAAAGATTTAGAATTTGAGTACTTAACTTCGACTTGACGGTAAAAACATCCCTTGGGTATCATTTTTCTTGTCTTATAATAGTAGATAAACTATCCCTTAGGCACTGAAGTACTAACCCTCCATTCAATAATAGGGTCATTAGGAAATTGGAATTGGACAATCCTATTTCTACAATCTACTAAATCATAGCATGGCTGGAGCAAATCCATGCTGAGAATGACATCAAAATTAGTCATCTCTAACTCTAAAAGGTCAACTAAAATAATTTTCTGAGACATCATGATTGGGAAATTTTTGTATACCCATATGGACATAGTTAAACTACCTACTGGGGTAGACACTGAAAAAGGCTTTGTTAATATGTCGGGACTAACACCAATGTCTATAGCTATATAATGACTCACAAAGGAAAGTAAAGCTATGGGGTCTAACAATGCATAAACATGAAAATGGAAGATTTTTAACTTACTTATAACCGCATCGGAGAAATTTCTTCATTAAGCTAGTTTGGAAAGCATAAAGTCAGATCTGACAATGCCTACTAGTGGCACTAAAGATGGCACCCTACACAGTATGGTGACCTAATGGTGTTGCTGAAGAATTAGTCTGGGCCTACTTACAATTATTTCTACCTTTCCACGTACCCAGTAGGCAATCCTTTATCCTATGGCCTGACTTACCATATCCAAAGAGCACATTACTACCTGTTCTACACTTACCTTAATGATTTTTACAAGACTTTCAATAATAAGGATTGTGAGACCACTATTTATACTACCTTGGTACTTAGAACCTAACACCCTATCCTTATTGTTTAGTCTGAACTTAGGCACTAGCATACTAGCTGAAGATGGGGTTAGAGCTGCAGAATTTTGGTGCAATTGATAATGATTTCCACCATCAGACCTCCATTGTGCAAAGTTAAAGCTATTGGTTCTGGCCCTCTTATTATCTCTTTCCTTCTCTTTGAGCTTCTCCTCCGCAATCTATTAAGATAACCTAGAGAGATATATCTTCTTTAATAACATGGCTATCTTGCACTCCTTAACTACTTCCTCAAAAACTCTCAATACGAACTTACTTATCTTGGACCTAGAATTGACGACCACAATTTGATCATACCTGGCTAACTAAGTGAATTTAAGTTAGTATTTTTTCATACTCATGATACCCTACTTCAAATTAATAAACTCATGCACCATAGACTCCCTCAACTCAAGTGGAAATAATCATTTTAGGAAACTCGTGGCAAACTCCTTCTATACCATAGGTCCTACCTCAATACCTCTATCCTTCTTCCACTGCTTAAACCAAGTATAAGCTACTCCCTATAATTGATAAGTAGCTAAGTCAAAACTCTCACTCAAAGTGACACCCATAATGTCTATTACCTACTGCATACAGTCTAGAAAATCCTATGAATCCTCCTTAGACTTGGATCTAGAAAACACTGGTATATTCATCCAAGTAAAGTCTCCAATCATTCGTGAAACTATATTCATCAATGGATTGGCTGGGGTAACAACATGCTGGTTATTCTGAGAATCCACATAATGGGCCAAAGAAATGAAAGCAACCCTAAATTTAGCGTGAGAAACTTGTTCATTCAGGGTATCTTTCTGAATAGGCTATGGCACGGGCTGATACATGTTTCTTCTTTCATTGTTTTATCTGTGAGGCATTTTTTGAAAATAGATAAAGGACGAGTTAGAAAAGGTATTTCAATAGAGCTCATGTTCTTCTGTACGACATGAATACTAAAAGAAGAGAAACTTTCCTAAAAGAACTCGTAGCCTTTTACCCATAAGTGTGGTGAGCTTCACACCCATTTATATGAATCTACTCAATGCAACTTTTAGATACCCTAGGACACTTTAAAACCTTAGGCTCTGATACCAAGTTTTGTCCCCTTAGTCATAACACAATGCATAAGGCCATAAGTAACCCCAAGCTAACCCATAATTTGGTTCCTGCTGTGAGTACTATATACAATGATAACACAAACATCATATATGGAAGATAAACTAATAAAACCTCTGTTAAGGTGAAATATTAAAACAATATTTACCATATCTAAAACTACTGATAAAACTGATAAACGAGTCTGACTATCAGAATATTTGAATGTCTAAATATCTGAAAGCCTGTAAAAATATGAGGAATTGATGGGGCAAGCCCCAACTAACTTTGAATTACTAAAATGAAATAAATATGAAAAATAGCTATAAATACTCAACCTCGATAAATTAGGACTCACCACAACTACTGTTGGGTGGTACCGAGCTTACTATGTCCAATTGAGAAACTAAGTATCTAAGCCTATACTGTGAAATCAATTAGCATAAAAGAGAGTATGTGTTCAGGACTTTGACTATACTGGTACGTGAGACAGGGACAATTGAAATACATTTGAGTGCTAAACATAGATGCATGAACTTGTAAAAAGAATGCAAGACCAAGTAAAACATGTACTGAAATAATCTATAAAACTAAATGACTAAATGGCTGATAACTTATTACTTGATCATCCAAACCTGATCTGATATGATTTGAATACTGTACTAAGACTGTGGGAGCTAATTACAATTGACATGCCCCAATGAGAGCTATTGGGAACCAACTTATAACCCTAGTTGGAAGGGTACTGGTACCTTGCCGGGGGTACCAACATATTACTAACAATATGGATCCATAAGGCTGATGTCCCAAAGGATGAGGGTGTCATGCATCTACTGATAGGGGACCTCTCATAATCTACGATAGTGTTGTAGGTCGAGAACTTAGGGACTGCTACTAACGACTCATGTCTAACTGACGGGGGAGCTACCATCCTTGTGTTCACTTAGTGGAAAGTGTTATTCCTAACTGAATAACACTGGTATTATGATTTGTTTAATATGTTATGATATTATATCGATAAGTGCTCAACATGACATGTTAATCTAAATATGACAATAAAATCATGATCTGATTGACTTGTTACTTTGATTAAATATGACAATAAAATCATGATCTGATTGACTTGTTACTTGAAAACATGTAAAAACATATAGGTATCGAGTGTCCATAACCCTCCAGCACTGGATGATACTTATACAATAACATTATTTAAAATAATAAAAGGAAATTCATGATTCAAAGACCCAAAACGTAGTACATTTCACAAAATTGACGAAATCTATGAATTTGAATATGGGAGTATGATAAACTTGGGAGGACAATATGTTCACATAGTTTAATTCATGAATTGGTGAATTAACATAGTGTCAAAAGAATATGATATGGGTGATTTAAATTCAAGAATTTAATAACATAATTCATATCGGGAAGCATATCGGCATGACTTGAATTCAAAACTAGTAAGAAAATATGGATTAAATTCATGATTAGCATTGATATTCTCATAAAACAGGATAAAAAGTTCAAACTTTAATAAAAAGAAATTTTGGGACTTAATGGGTTGAAGGAACCCATTGATGAATACCCCACTTACCTTAATTTCATGAGTTCTTGAATAAGAATCTTAGATTTTTGACCTTGAATGGTTGAATCCTTTAGAAGATGCTTGAATTAATGTTCTTGGAATTAGGGATGAGTTTTACGTGTTAACTAATGGGAAATATGGAAAATAATGCCCCTCTTGTGGTTTTTAATTCGTGAATTGGATGTTTGGGGAGAGGGGAAAGGACAAAAATACCCTCTCGTACATTTAATGAGGTTGTAAGAAAAAGACATCCTCCGTTGCATGGAGGATATCACGGAGGCTAACCTCCATGATACGCTGTGTATTGCAGAGGTCTTCACTCTGTGGCATACCCAAATTGCAGTGTTATTCTACCTCCAAGGTCCAAAAACACCCCAAACCTATTCTAAAAATTCTAAAACTCTCCCGAATAACCCTTTTAAAATCCCTAAAAATGTTTCAACTCAAAAATCAATGTTTCAAACTTAGGAAGGCCTAAAATAAAATCTTCAAAACCTTAAGGTCGTAAAAAGGCTAAGTTTATTATTTAGTATAAAATTAAAGCCTTGGACCCCTTTAAATATGCGTCAAGGAGCTGGGAACATATCTAGAATCTTTCGGGGTATTATAAAGGGACTATGTCAAGTCTCTCATTCTTACTAAAGAAGTTTCAGTCAATGTGCATAAAATACCTTAGGCTTGCCCTTATTTTCTATACCTTTATTTTTTTTATGGTCGGACTAGGATCACTATAGGACTTTACTTGGCTTGTAATGTAGGCTTGGGGATGGTATGGTATATTTCGGAACTGTTGACTCACCCTCCTTGACACTCCAATTACATTTTTGCTCCACTACTCAATCCTTCCTCTTTTATTCCTCCCTTTTATCCTTTATTAATTTTTCGGATTGGGTGTTTTTTTTTTTTCCTATTCATTTATTCAATTTTCTCTTCTTTCGTTTCTTTTATTTTCATAATTTTTTTCTACCACACCCAACCTTACCATTCAACATACCCAGCTTTAACTACACAACCCTATGATAGCCACCCTCAACTTAGGCGATGTGCCTGAATTGAGGTGCACAATGTCCAAGGAGGGAGTAGGTCTAAAAGAGGTTCATTTTGATCAACTTGGAAAGGTGAAAAGTAAAAACAAGAAAATAGATTGGTGTAGGCTAAAATTATGGATGAAAGCATACTTATTCATATTTGGAATGTTATTTATGCTAATAGTGGACTACCTCAAAAAGTTCCTATGTTCATGTCCTGACTAACTATCCTAAAACCTAGGCAAGACAACCTGGCACATTCTGGATTAAATACACAAAGAGAATAAGGTAAGTATCTTACACACATATGGTATAGGGTTATATTACTAATTACTTACTATGCAGCTCATAGAAATGCTAATCTATGATTATTTTGTCCCTAATACTAATACCATAACAAGATTCACAATAGTCACACACATCTTTACATCATATTGTTCACAAAAAATTTGAGAGGTACATTTTTTTCCAAACACGTATGAACAAACTAACAAAAAACATGGCAATGGTCTTTAGGTTCCTTATTTTTGTCCTAATTAAACACATATAATACAAAATTGAATAAAACCTAAACATTCCAATTCAACTATGATAGCTTAGTCGATGGAATAAAAAATATGGCGAAAAAAACCCTCCACTTTGGTACACCCCCACTCCCAACATAAAGACTATACATCATCTCAGTACCTAAATACAAAGTAAAAACAAGTGATGAAGACATACCTAGGCATACTAGGTGTCAATTAAAGTCTTCTCAGTAGGGCCTTAGACTGGGTCTCAATCTCATCAACACGGTCCTGTGATCGAAACACTCTTATTGATAGAGTAACTAATCATGGTTGGTGCACTTAAAGGTGTATATCTCTTGGGAGGTAGAATGGTGCTCCCACTCACATTTGTTGTAGCTGCATAATAGCACAGAAGTGCACACACAAATGTACGTGGTCTTATTAAGTAGTAAAGTGGCTTCAAGAAAATCCAAGTATTGATCTCACAGGGACTTGCGTTTGCCGCCTATCCAATTCTAGTTTAACAAATTGAGGATATTAGAAACTAGAGTTTTAGAATTGTAAGAAAAAATGAAACTAAACTAATGCGGAAAATTAAATGACTTAGGACAATCTATGGATAGAAGCCCAGGGTTAAGGCTTAAGATAAATCACACTGCATTATTGAACTTCATTCATTAAATTCCTTATCTTGGTTGTTGATTTGTTGGATTAATCGCATGATTATGTGTAAGAACCTGCAAAAATCTTAAGCATAACTCAGTCCCTTAAAGCTTGATAAGGGTTCCTAGACTTAGAAAATTTAAGCTAAGTGTTAGAACTTAGTCTTTTCTATAGCCCTAAAACTTTAAGGAATTTATTTATGACTTTCCCAATCTCAAAAACTTAGTTTCTAAGTGGATTCATAATCAGGAGAGTTAAAGTGAATCTCGAGTTTCATAATTTTTGGACAAGAGTAAGGGCGTGTTTAAAACTCCAAAATTGCAGCTCAAGGAAATTAGCTTGCGGTGCCTCGCTCAGTCTAGTGCTAGGTTAAGCCCGTGATGGAGCCTGCGGAGCCTTGATGATAGGCATATTTACACGCCTAAAGTACCTTAATTTACCCATATTTTAGCTAAGTTTTGAGGACAAAATACATAATTCATGCACTTTTAATCCTCTTTCCTGTAAGTGAGCTAACAAACATGATTAGCAAGTTTTCAGGTATAAATGATGAAGATTTTAGCATTTTTTTGGATAACTTGACGCCAAAGGAAGCTTCACGAAAGAAGGAAAGTAGAGCTTGGACGCCTAGGGACTAAAAGTGACGCATGGAAAACCTGTCCCGGGCAAAAACAACATTTCCAAAGACTTTGGGGATCAGCAGTAACTTAGTAGGATTAGGATAATGATGCAGTAACTTTTTAGGATTAGGATAAGTACGTAGTAGCCTAGTAGGAATAGGATATGGGTATTATAAATACCCTATTTGGCTGAAGGTTTTCATACTTCAGATTTCATACTTCTTCAATCAATTACTTTTTATTATTTATTCAACACTTTCAATTCATTCTCTTTCAATTAATTCTTATTACTTTCTCTTCATCGACTTCTAAATTTTCACAACAAGAGAAACGCTACTTGCAAGGAATTCACGCCACAAGCACTACCGAAGCATACTTCACGTTAGACTCTTATTTTGGTATGATAATAATGTCTATTGTGATTTCCGTTGCACTCATGCGTAGTTAAACTTATCTGTTAGGGTTATGGAAGCCTTATGAGACACTATCTATTGCTATGAGTTTGTGAATTCTTGACACGTATGCTGCTTATATCATTATTCTCTTCAGCTTAATCTAAATTCTTGTGGTTGCAAACATATAAAATACACCAGTATAGCATTAACTTGTTCGAAAGAAAAGTTACATGTCTGGAAAAGAGATAATGTCAAGGTAATAGGGCACCAACCCCTGTTAAAAAGTTAGTGCCATAACTGGATTAACCTCTTGGAGAATCTGTACCATTAGATACGCTTTAAGCTCGAAAGAGTTAAAGTGAAATAATCCTTGATGGTCGAAAGACGCCTGGATTTACCATAGAATACGATTCTCTATAAGTGCATGCATGTCTGAATTCCGCATAACTCATAGTCAATAGATACATATAACTCATAAGGTGGACATAACCCTAACTCTCAATTCTCATTGATTAAAACCTACCAAGTACTCCGTTTTACTCTTCTATTTTCCATTTTTACTCTACTATTTTGTTTACATCATTTGCACGCACAAAATCCCCCCTTTATTCGCAGAACTTTCATCAAAAGTCTAATAATTGTTGCTTACTTAGTGACCAAGTATTCCTTGTGGGATTCGACACCCAATCCAATTGGGTTCTATATTTGACAACGACCGCTTACACTCTTATGAGAGCTGTAGTTTGAGCGTTATCAAATTTTGGCGCCGTTGCCGGGGAATACCGTCAACTAAGTTTGTGATAGTTTCTAGACCCTTTCGTCAAAGATTCTCGTACTTTACTTTTAGTTGTTGTTTTTGTTTTCTACAGGTTTTTGTTCAGTGCATGTCAAATACTCGATGTTCGGGACAACCATTATTACCCATAAATCCTGAACCACAACTTATTGGCAAAATGGATGCACAACGTGACATTGAGAGAAGGGCTGCTCAACAGGAGCAGGCTAGACTAGCTGCGTTGGCCGCTGCCCAAGTACATCAACAAAATATCGATAACCCTCGGCGAGCAGCAGATCCTGATGATGAGTACTTGGGTGATGATGAGTTACTAAACCCTAGGCGTGATGCTGAGGTGGCGACACCTGCTAACAGAAGAGATCGTCAAGCCAGATTTAGGCTTGAACGCCGCGCTATGCAAATGCCTTTCGATGATGATGACGATGACTTGGACGAAGCTGGAGCCACTGGAGCTATTATTCCTCCGCCATTGGCACCCGGAGCCAAGTTCAATATCACTAGCACCATGATTCAGTTATTGCAGCTCAAGGGATTATTTGGTGGACTTGCAGTTGATGATCCGAACATGCATCTGGTCAATTTTATCTCTACATGCAAGTCATTCGACAATCCATTGGACAAAATGCAATTCGGCTATGCTTATTTCCATTGTCTCTATCTGGGGAGGCAACTCTATGGTTTAATGGGCTGACTCCTGATTCTATTACGAATTGGAGGCAATTGAAAGACGCTTTCCTAGAAAGATTCTTTTCGCCATCGAAGAGAGCATAGTTGAGAGTGAAATCAGCAATTTTCGACAGCTTCCAACTGAAGCTCTCCACGAAACATGGGAGAGGTTCAAGACGAAACTTATGCGGTGCCCAAACCATCATATGACCAATGTCCACTTGATGGAGATATTATACAGATCTTTAAATTCGGTGACTAAGCCAGTGGTTGATAATGCTGCAGGAGGGTCATTCATACACCTTACGTTTATTCAGGCAAGTGATATGCTAGATCATATGACAAAGCAAAGTAGAGCTTGGCATACCAGGGATTCTGAGGCAGCAAGCTCTACTATATCTATTGGCATGACTGCAGAACAGAGGCGTAGGCAAGAGGAACGTGACCAAGATATGGCTCACAAGAAAACACAGATGGATCTTCTCACCAAGCACTTATTATCAGGGAAGATCGAAAAAGTCAAGGCTGTTGTGTCACAAGGAAGAGATGAATCTGATTCTGAGGAAGAAGCTAACTACTTGAATAATCAGGAGGTTTTCTGAGGCAATGCCCAAGGAAACCAAGGTCGAAACTATTATGATAAATCTGGATACAAGGACCGAAACCAAGGGAGTTGGAAGAACAAGACAGACAAAAGTTGCGTGTATATTCCTCCTGGAAGACGTGACACCACTACATCTGGTTCTGGAAATATGTCCATGGAAGATATGATGGCTAAGTTGTTGAAAGGAGTGGAGGCAACCAACACGGGAGTAACTGAGGTAATAAATGATTTGTCCTCAATGAAGTAATTTGTTGACTCGCATTCTACTACAATAAGACAGCTGGAGCAACAATTGAGTCAAATTTCAGCGACAATCAACCAAAGAAAAGCTGGCACTTTACCTAGTGACACTGTGCAAAATCCAAGGAATGATGGAACATGTATGACTATTACTACCAGGAGTGGTAAGGTGTTGGAAAATCCAGCCAAAGGTAGGCAAGTGGCTGACGATGTAGTAGATGTTGCCGAACCAGAGGACGCCGAAGAATCTAAAGAAGGCGTCAATGACGTCACCCCCCAACGTCCACAACCCGAAAAGATCACCAATCCAAAGCAAGAGGAAAAAAAAGTCGTGGAGAAAACGATTCCCCTTCCACCACCACCTTTTCCGCAGAGACTGAGGAAGAAGGCTGATGACACCAGGTTCAGTAAATTAATGACCATGTTGAAGCAGCTGACCATTAATGTTCCTTTGGTGGAGGCGCTGGAACAGATGCCTGGGTATGCTAAATTCATTAAGGACCTTTTGACAAAGAAGCGGGCAGTAAGCTATGAGCCGGCAGATAATGTTCACCATTGCAGTGCAATCGCTACAAGATCGCTAGTTCAGAAAAAGGCCGACCCTGGTGCCTTCACTATTCCTTGCACTGTTGGATCTTTGAATTTTGCCAAGGCATTGTGCGATCTGTGTGCTAGCATCAATTTGATGCCACTATCCGTCTACAGGAAGTTGGGGTTAGGCGATCCGACACCAACCAATATGAGGCTCGTGATGGCAGATAGGTCGGTAAAATGACCTGTTGGTATCTTATATGATGTATTGGTGAAGGTTTCTTCCTTCATCTTTCCTGTAGACTTCATTATTCTAGATTGTGAGGTGGACTCTAAAGTTCCCATAATCTTGGGACGCCCTTTCCTCGCAACTAGAAGTGTGCTTATTAACATGAGAGGTAATGATCTTTTATTTCGGTTGAATGACGAAGTGGTCCGTTTTGATGTATGCAAAGCAATGAAGCAGCCCAGCGATATGAATGTTTTCTTTGTAGATAATGCTTATTATGTTGATGAAAAAGAATTATCTGTAGAGAAGCAGCTTACTGATGAGCCATTGTCTGCTGTGTTTTTGAATTTCGAGAGTGAAGATGTTGAGGATCATGAAGAAACTATTTGTGCTTTAACAGGAATAGGGTCATATTCTCATACTTCTAAGAATCTGGACCTTGATCTTAAGCATCGACCCTCACCAACAGTGAAGACTTCCATTGAAGAGCCACCAGTGCTAGAATCGGAAAAGATCCCCAGTCACCCAAGGTATGCGTTCTTGGGAAGTGAAAATACACTTTCGGTGAGTGTTGTGGCTGATCTAGGTGAACAACATGTAGAGACTCTCATCTCTGCTCTAAAGAGGTACAAGAGAGCCATGGGTTGGACTATTGATGATATAATTGGTATCCCTCCTGGGATATCTATGCACAAGGGTCATCTCGAAGAAGATTCCATGCCTACAAGTAAGCCTTATTGTCGTCTGAATCCATTCAGAAAATGATCCACCATCTATCTCGATGAAGTCTAAGTAATCGAGATAGTTATGTCGTGCTGCGACAATAAATCAAGCGCTTGATGGAAGGCAACCCATCGATTTTAATTGTTTTTATTGTTTTTGTTTTTCCAGGATTTTGTCGAGCCACGACCAAAACTAAGGCTCTTGATGGGAGGCAACCCATCGTTCTAATCATTTTTGTTGTTTTTGAGTAAGTGTAGGTACAAGAGGTGTAAAAGAGGAGATTGGTTTCAAATTTTGATTTGGAAGTGGTTCATATTGAAGGTGGTAAGTTAGGAATGAAGAAGAAAAGGCTATGGGTTAGGCATTGCCTATGAAAATCTAGGCAACGAACAAGGCAAGACCTATGTAAATCTAGGCAACGAATAAGACATGGCCTATGCTATGGCCTAAGCTCTCAGAATCTAGAATGCCATAGCATAGGCGCCGCCTATGCCCAACAATGCTATAGCATAGGCGCCGCCTATGCAAAAGCCTTTGGTCTCGGATTCTACAATGCCATAGCATAGGGCAATGCCCAACAATGCCATAGCATAGGCGCCGCCTATGCCAAAGACTTTTGTCTCTGAATCTAGAATGCCATAGCATAAGCACCGCCTATGCCAAAGCCTATGTCCAACTAGGCTTTGCAAAAGGCGCCGCCTATGCCAAGCATAGGCAAAGCACTAGGCGCCGCCTATGCACATTTTTGGTCTCCTAATCCGATTCCAAATGGGTCAAAACCCGACCCAAGCTTGTCCTATAAATAGAACCTTAGTCTTAGAACAAAAATGCATTGCAAACCATACCTAAGCGCCGCCTACCTCTCCAAATTCTCTCAAAAATTTTCCTTTTGCTCTTTTACTTTGCAAGAACATCTTCCGAGGCCATCAACCAAGTAAGTACTTCTTTGCTCCTCTTTTATATTCCGTAAGTACTACACTACTACGGCTATAATAAATTGTTACATCCTGAAGTAGTGTTGGTGATTTGAATGTGGTTGATTTGTTGTGATACAACTAAGTGAGTGAAAGGATACGTAAGGATGGTCTTGACTTGTTTCCAACTTGAATTTAATTTTGATACACTGTCATACTTTTGCGGAATTGACATGGTCAAGAAAATTGCATAATCTTGTAACTTGAAAGCTTTCATGTTCGAATGACTTGTTCATTGAGATGAAAAATCATGATTGAATACAAGCATGAGATGTTGTGATTATTTCTATGCCATAACTTGATACGATCTCTATGTAGTAGTCTTGTTCAAAAGGTGCATTAATCCAAACATGAAAGTATAGTTAAGATTACATGAAATAGAGTCGGAAAGGATAGTTAAGATGTCATGAAAGTATGACTGTGCTGAAGATATTGTTGGAAGATATCACCTAAATGTATGCCGATGAAGTCTGAGTAATCGACATCATTCACTTAATTAGTTTGTGTCAACAAATTAAGTGTGGGGTGGTGCCACTATTGTCTGTTTGTCGATTAAATCTTCCGAGATGAGCTAGCATAAATTTATTTTAGTCTTAGGTAAAATGGAACCAAAAGGTCAACCAGGAAAACAAAAAGCGCCCACCTCACAGAAAGGTAATGATACAAAATAAAACCAACAACACCAAGAGCTACAAGTAGGCTCGGATTTCAGTCCAACAACACAAGAACAACAAGTTTAAGTTTTGGTTTTTTCAGCCCACAACACAAGAACAACAAGATAGATAACAATGCTAGTGAATCGAAAAGAGCCCCACACGGCTTCACTAGACTTTAAGATAACAAAATCAACAACAACAACAAGATAATGAAATATAGATAACTTGACATATAACATTCAAGAAACTAAGAACCCTAACATCAAGAGAGGACCCTAAGTCTAATGAATATAAACACCAAGTTCTTACGAGGACCAAGAGGCACTCAACGACCTCAAAACCCTTGTTTCTAGCCAAAGAGACAATACAAGTATCCCTCTACTTGTGAGATAATAGGGGCGGCTTCTATGAGTGGAAGAGAGAGGAAATGTTTAGTGTTTTTAGGTTACAAAAATCAGCATTCAAAAACTAAGGGATGACTCTCTAACATGTTCTATTTATACTACAACCCAAAGGGGTAAAATGACCCATCCGCCCTTGCTTCTTGTGCCAACCTTCGAGAGTAGTTTATTACACATTAGGACCTCTCTTCACACATAAAAATGTTTAGGTCCTTGGTTGGTTCAATCACCAACTCACACACGGCCATTTGCATGAACAAAGCTTGGAGTTTTTGTAATTCCCGGGCTTGGCTTCGTGTGAAAGGTCGTGTACCTGTGGAGGCTTCCCTAACTATATCATCCTCTCCATCTTGAGAGGAATTTGACCTCAAATTCAGTATTTGGTCATCTTCAACCGCATCCACGAGGGAGAGATCACCAACGTTGAAAGTGTTGTGCACTTGATATTCCGGTGGAAGGTCAATCTTGTAGGCGTTGTCATTGATTCTTTCAAGTACTTGGAAAGGACCATCACCCCTTGGCAGCAATTTGGACTTCCTTTGAGCTGGAAACCAATCCTTTCGAAGATGCACCCACACCCAATCTCCGGGTTCAAGCACAAGCCTTTTTCTCCCTTTGTTTACCCTTTTTGCAATCTCTTGGTTCTTCTTTTCAAGCTTGATCCGCACCGTCTCATGCATTTTATTCATTGCCTCGGCTCTTTTATTTCCATCTAAGCTGTTCATGAGATCACTTATCGTGATTTTGTTGATGGCTCTACAATCGATGCACATGCGCCAAGTTCCGTCCTTCTTTGGTACCAAAAGCACCAGAACAGCACACGGACTCATGCTTTCCTTGATGTATCCCTTGTTGAGAAGCTCCTCAACTTGTCTTTCAATCTCCTTAGTGTCCATGGGATTGCTCCTATAGGCCGGTTTGTTTGGAAGTTGTGAACCCGGCACCAAATCAATTTGGTGCTCAATTCCCCGAAGTGGGGGCAATCCTTGCGGAAGTTCTTGAGGAAATACATCTTCATACTCCTGCAACACACAAGAAATCAAAGGGGAAATGGAAGAATTAGTGGGGTTAGTATTAAAACAATGGGCCAAAAGTAACATCGGCTTGTTTTCATCATGGTCCACGAAGAGTTCTTTCCTCCTAGCCAACATCACTACGTTTTCAATCTCCCTTGTCGTTGGGATAGCCTCGGATGTCCCTACTTCCTCACCTACGGCATCCCCCCCCTTTTCTCCCATTCCGGATTCCTTCCCCTTTCCCTTTAACTCTCTCATCTTTTGATGCCACTCATTTACTTGGGAGGGTGAAAGAGGGTGAAGTGTGACCTTTCGACCATCCTTCTCAAGCGTGTACCGGTTGGACCTCCCATCGTGCTTAGTAGACCTATCATATTGCCATGGCCTACCTAACAACAAGTGACATGCTTGCATTGGGATCACGTCACAAAGCACTTCATCGTGGTAGTTTCCCACCTTAAACCGAATCACACATTGCCTTGTGACCTTTAATTCACCACAATCATTCAACCATTGTAGCTTGTAAGGACTAGTGTGTAGTGTAGTTGGTAGCTTCAAGAAATTTACCATAGCATGGCTCGCAACATTTGTACAACTACCACTATCAATTACCAAGGTGCACACACTCCCCTTTACAAGACACTTAGTATGGAATAGATTTTCCCTTTGACTCGGGTCATCCATCGCCTTACTAATCATGACACGTCTAACCACAAAGTTTGGAACCACACACTCCCCTTCTTGTGGATAGACATCTTCACTACCATCTAATTCATCATCATTCGGCCCATTTTCAGCTCCCTCTCCATCTTGAGGCTCGTCCTCATCCTCCCCCCTTTCGGAAACCACCTCCTCACCAAGGTAGTACACTTTCCCTTCTCGTAGGATCACATTGCGCCGTTTCGGACATTCATTGGCCTTATGCCCCCAACCTTGGCACTTGAAGCATTGGAACCCCTTTGGGTTGGGATATTTGTGAGCCTCCGGTTTCGTAGGGAACTTAGGGACTGTTTTGGACTCGGGCAGCTTCGTAGGGGCGGGTTGGTCCTTGTTTTTGGGCAAACCCGAGGGGGTTTGTACCCTTGCCTTGAAGGATGATCTCTCCTTAAGTTCCCTTTCAATCTCTAGGGCCGCTTGGAATATACCGTCAATGGTTTCAAACCGGTGAAGGGTCAAATGAGTGGAGATCTCTTTGTTCAACCCACACTTGAACCGGATGATGTCATGACTGATTTGCTCCCCACGATGATCAAGTTTCAACATGAGTTGTTGGAACTGGTCAAAATAGACAATCAAAGTCTTGCCTTCTTGCCGCAAGCCATATAATCTAGCGAGCAACTCAAGACGATATCTCTCGGGAAGGTATCGTTGTCTCATCAAATACCTCAACCGATACCAAGGTGGTGGCTGCCCATCCACTAATTCATTGCCAAATCGTTTAACATACTCCCACCAAGTGTTAGCATAGCCCTCGAGGTGAGCTATAGTGTAGCAACTCTTCTTTTCTTCCGAGATGTCATTAACTTGGAAAACTTTGTCACAAGCCGATTCCCATGTTAAGTAGGTCTCGGGGTCACTTTCACCCTTAAAGATGGGCAGGCTCAACTTGATGGTGTTGATGCCTACGTCTCTCTCTTGGTGTCGGTTTCCCCTATCTCCATACCCCCGGTATCTCCTAGGTTCTCTTCGACCCCCTCTTAACTCCTCCTCTCTCATATAAGCATCATCAAAGGCTCCATCTCCTTCATACTCCTCTCTACCGTATCCTTCAAAGTGGGCTGGCCGGCCTTGGCCGTTTTGATTCGGAGGATTTGGAATTTGTGGTCTTTGGGTTAATGGAGCTTGGAATGGAGGGTTCGGATTTAGTGGAGGTACTTGGCGTCCAAATCCCTCTTGTGGAATTGTAGGGGCTTGGAAATGTAGTGGTCTAGTGGAGTCTCGGTTTGGAGGAAAATAGGTAGTTTGGCTTGCGGTATTTAGTGGAGCTTGGGGTGCATTTAGCATTTGGTGGACTGTTTCGGGGGTGATGATTGCGGAGGAGGTCCTATCATGACCATTGGTAGATACATGTAGAGGAGTAGAAGGACGAAAGTTCCTTTGACTCTCCATTTGTTCTAGTCTCCCACTAATAGTCGACACTTCTCCCCTTATTGCTGCCAAGTCCCCTCTCACGGCCCCAAATTCCGAATTCAACCTTTCAAGTGTCCGGGTAACGGCCTCAAGAGTGACCCTCATAGAATCAAGGGCATTAGTATCCACATTATGAGATGTAGCTCCTTCCATTGTCAAGGTATTATCCGCTTTAGTTCACCACAAGTTCGTGTTCAACAAGTGTTGTATAATTGGCTAGTAACCGTGAGATTTTTTTAAGGTATGAGTAAGCTCTTATCCGGAATGGATTCTTGTTTGAAGACTCAAAGAATTCTTGCCGGACTAGAGTCAAAAATCAGCAATTCGTTCAAACGAATAAAAGCACTCAAATAATCGTTGACACGAAAAAACGGTTCAAGGAACTAGTTGACAACCTAGTAGGAAGGTACTAGTTTGTTAATTAGTTCTAGGACCAAGTAAGGGAAACCAAGGATCAACAATTAGCAACCAAAGAATATCCTAAGTTGAGCTTATAGAGACGTGGCAGAATGCAATGGTCCCACACGTTCTTCTTCTCTTTTTTTTTTTGTTTTGTGTTAATATTCACACAACTTGTTATAGTTTGCAAAGTGTTTTGGTGGGAAAAATAAGATCTTGTAGTATTTCACCCTTTTCAAACTCAAGAAAGTGGGGTTTGGTTGACTAATCCCACAAAACAAGGCTCTTTGAATTAGGGAAAAGTGATTGACAAGACTAAAAGGTGATGGGTGCAAGTCTTTCACAACAACTTTATAGCTTGTCTTACCACTTGAGCACACAACAATATGAACAAATTCAAAAGAGGAACACCTCAAGAAACTTCATCAACTTCTTTAGCACATAAACACATAACCACCGATTTTTTTTTTTTTTTGGTTATCAACAACATACAACTTTCGGCCACTTCAAGTCACTACACAATGTTCAAGTTTTCAAGCTCAACTTTTGGATCTAGACACTTTAGTGTTGGTGAGAAAGAAACCAACACTAGAAACTCACTAAGCAAGCAAAATAACACCTAGATCTAAACATACAACATCATTCTTGGTCTCAACTTTTAATGGACAGATTTTCAGAATTTCTTTTTGGTGTAGTTTGTTTAAGCCGTGAACTAGCCCAAGATGGGTTATGTTGGAACACAACCGGTCTTGCTTTGATACCAAATGATACAAAATCAAACCAACAACACCAAGAGCAACAAGTAGGCTCGGATTTAAGTCTAACAACACAAGAACAACAAGTTTAAGTTTCGGTTTTTTCAGCCCACAACACAAGAACAACAAGATAGATAACAATGCTAGTGAATCGAAAAGAGCCCCACACGGCTTCACTAGACTTTAAGATAACAAAATCAACAACAACAACAAGATAAAGAAAGATAGATAACTTGACATATAACATTCAAGAAACTAAGAACCCTAACATCAAGAGAGGACCCTAAGTCTAATGAATATAAACACCAAGTTCTTACGAGGACCAAGAGGCACTCAACGACCTCAAAACCCTTGTTTTTAGCCAAAAAGACAACACAAGTATCCCTCTACTTGTGAGATAATAGGGGTGGCTTCTATGAGTGGAAGAGAGAGGAAATGTTTAGTGTTTTTAGGTTACAAAAATCAGCATTCAAAAACTAAGGGATGACTCTCTAACATGTTCTATTTATACTACAACCCAAAGGGGTAAAATGACCCATCCGCCCTTGCTTCTTGTGCCAACCTTGGAGAGTAGTTTATTACACATTAGGACCTCTCTTCACACATAAAAACGTTTAGGTCCTCGGTTGGTTCAATCACCAACTCACACACGGCTATTTGCATGAACAAGGCTTGGAGTTTTTGTAATTCCCGGGCTTGGCTTCGTGTGAAAGGCCGTGTACCTGTGGAGGCTTCCCTAACCATATCAGGTAAGAAAAGAGAAAGAAAAGAGAAAGCTGAATCCTCCGTGCTGCAAATACCTCGACGCACTCTTGGAACCAAGTGGGGTACATTTTGAGGAAACTCTGAGGATGACGACTCTGATGATGATTCCGACGTAGGGGGTATGACCCCAGACATAGAGTAGGAGTCAGACTAATCAGGTTTTCCTTATTTATTTTCCACTGAGGGCAATGTGTCCCGTCTAAGTGTGGGGTGCTGGTATTTGTATGCTATACTTCTTTGTCTGTATTTACATTTATTTATGTTTATTTTTTTCATTTGGTTTAGTGTAGAATTTTTTTAGATTTTATTTTGCATGAAATTGTTTTGATAGGCAGCATGGTATTATGACAAGAGTTCGTGATACAATCATTACTATTGAGACATTTAGGCTCTAAATGTGACTCACGGTGTGATATCTATGTGTTTTAATCCCTTCATACATTGGGTCAAGAGTCTATACTGCTTCCAATAAAGTTGATCATGTGCCTTGTGTGTGTGAGATGATAGTATATTCTATGTTTGTGGCTGATGCTAGAACTTGCCTGGTTTGTATGTAAAGCGAAATAAAGAGTGTGAGTTTAGGAGATGATTTAGGCATTTCTTTGGCAACCTATGATTGTTTACCTTGATTTTATCTACCCATGGACATCATCCTAGATAACCCCCTTTGACCCTTTAGCTATTTTCTTTGACAGCCTCATATATAAGCCTAATCCATTTTTTTTCAAGACCATAATTTGATCCAAATTCCTAAGTGCTTTAAATTGTAAAGTCATGTCACAAAATAAGAGAAAATTGGGTAAGAGTGATGCCTTAGAGTGTATTGGTACTTGAATTTGTTAAAAAAAAAGAGTGGCTATCATAGAGGTATGTTATGAAAAGAAAAAAAAAAGAAAAAGATAAAAAATTCTTTGTGTTTATCATTGAATAACAAAATAGGTGAAAAGGGGTGGTAGATGAAAAAAGGGTAGAAAGGTTGTTTTAAAGAGAGTGTTAATAGCATAATTTGATGTATCAAAGCGCTTAGGAACATAGTCACTATTTCTGGACAAAATAGTCCTACCCGTCCCTTAGACTACATTACAACCTGTAAAAGACCTATTTGATCCTAGGCTTAGCATTCTGATATTTAGTGGAGCATTACACTAAGGGCAAGCCTATGGTCATCAGTTGCAACATATGAATTCTTTGTGAGAGTGAGAGCAAGGAGAATATTGTACCCGTGTTTCTAAAAATGCAAAATTTATGAGTGATTATGGGTAATATCTTGTGTGAGACACACATGGTTGATGAGTTTTGGGTAGTCGTGTATGATTCTTTGTGCCTTAACTTTTGAATACGAATTAACCATCATCACGAGTCTAGGTTGGAGGTTGAATTGTCTCTAGTAGTGATCAGAAAACTACTCTTTGTTAATAATTGTCGTGCCTGTCTTGATGAATATTTTGAGTTGTTACTGTGAAACCCTAAGTAGATGTTTATATGGACATGATATTTTGTTCGAGGACGAACAAAGCTTTAAGTGTGGGGTGTTGATGATAGGCGTATTTACACGCCTAAAGTACCTTAATTTACCCATATTTTAGCTAAGTTTTGAGGACAAAATACATAATTTATGCACTTTTAGTCCTCTTTCCTGTAAGTGAGCTAACAAACGTGATTAGCAAGTTTTCAGGTATAAATGATGAAGATTTCAGCATTTTTTGGATAACTTGACGCCAAAGGAAGCTTCACGAAAGAAGGAAAGTAGAGCTTGCACGCCTAGGGACTAAAAGTGACTCATGGAAAACCTGTCCTGGGCAAAAACAGCATTTCCAAAGACTTTAGGGATCAGCAGTAACTTAGTAGGATTAGGATAATGATGCAGTAACTTATTAGGATTAGGATAAGTACGTAGTAGCCTGGTAGGAATAGGATATGGGTATTATAAATACTCTATTTGGCTGAAGTTTTTCATACTTCAGACTTCATACTTCTTCAATCAATTACTTTTTATTATTTATTCAACACTTTCAATTCATTCTCTTTCAATGAATTCTTATTACTTTCTCTTCATCGACTTCTAAATTTTCAAAACAAGAGAAACGCTACTTGCAAGGAATTCACGCCACAAGCACTACCAAAGCATACTTCACGTTAGACTCTTATTTTGGTATGATAATAATGTCTATTGTGATTTCTGTTGCACTCATGAGTAGCTAAACTTCTCTGTTGGGGTTATGGAAGCCTTATGAGACACTATCTATTACTATGAGTTTGTGAATTCTTGACACGTATGCTGCTTATATCATTATTCTCTTCAGCTTAATCTAAATTCTTGTGGTTGCAAACATATAGAATACGCCAGTATAGCATTAACTTGTTCGAAAGAAAAGTTACATGTCTGGAAAAGAGATAATGTCAAGGTAATAGGGCACCAACCCCTGTTAAAAAGTTAGTGCCATAACTGGATTAACCTCTTGGAGAATCTGTACCATTAGATACGCTTTAAGCTCAAAAGAGTTAAAGTGAAATAATCCTTGATGGTCGAAAGACGCCTGGATTAACCATAGAATACGATTCTCTATAAGTGCATGCATGTCTGAATTCCGCATAACTCATAGTCAATAGATACGTATAACTCATAAGGTGGACATAACCCTAACTCTCAATTCTCATTGATTAAAACCTACCAAGTACTCCATTTTACTCTTCTATTTTCTGTTTTTACTCTACTATTTTGTTTACATCATTTGCACGCACAAAATCCCCCCTTTATTCGCAGAACTTTCATCAAAAGTCTAATAATCGTTGCTTACTTAGTGACCAAGTATTCCCTATGGGATTCGACACCCAACCCAGTTGGGTTCTATATTTGACAACGACCGCTTACACTCTTAAGAGAGCTGTAGTTTGAGCATTATCAATCCTCGCCCAGAGTGTGCTCTAAAGCCCACGACGCCCTGGCTAGTCTGGCCCGTATATTTTCGGCAGTTTTGTTCTGTATTTTTAAGGGCAATTGGGTCATTTTCCTTCACCCCACAGCTCCATAACATGAAATTAAAACTCCAAATATAAAAATCACTCATTCTTTCCCAAAATCATCTCAAGAACAAGACCTAGCTTCATCTAGTTCAAGAAACAAACCTTTGGAATTTACCCCAATCTCTACGTGGTTATCAATTAAGGTATGTGAATAGTTCATCCAAGGGTTCCTTCCACCCTTGGATTTCAAGAAACTATTTTTAAAAATTTTAAGTTTTTTGATTTCATGAATTCCATGTTGGGTTTGATTATAATGATTAATTGGGTTTCTAATCCATGTTTTATTACAAGTTTCATTTGTAGTTAATTGATATATTTGTAGTATCATGTGAATCCATTTTAAACCCTTGAATGTGTAAATTTATTGTGGTAATCATAATGCATTAGCATGTTGTTCATGCCTAAGTATAAGGTTATGCCTTCCATGTATTTGACAAAATGTCCAAGTTAATTAATTATGCATTGTGGTCCACTGGTGACCTTATGATGAATTCATGCTAGAACTACTTGTTCTAAATTTGGTCCTATGTGATGGAATGTCCATGTGAATTTAATAGTGAAATTATTATATGCTAGCATGCATGTCCATTTATTTACAAGCCCAAGAATATGGTAAAAATGTTTCAGTGACTACATTGTGAATAGTTGACTGTTGTCATGTTATTAAGAAGTGTCGTGTCTTATTATTATCTATGCTATAGAGTCCTGAGGTTATTTAATACCTAACAATTTAGTTTTTTACCTTTAGCCAGTGTAGGTATAGAATAGTATCAGTCATGTCATGATCAGTAGTACTCTCAGTAAGATACGAAACTCAGTAGAACTCAGTCAGTTATAGAACTTATGAAAATTCAGTAAACTCAGTATCAGTCCAGTTTAGTGTCTTTCAGTTGGGAGTAGGATTCAATATCGAGTAAACCCAAGGATGGGGACTCACCTTCCAACAGAGGGTGTGATCCTTTGTAGCAGTCCTTTCATTTTATAACTACGTAGCTAGTGTAGGTTGAGACATTAACCTACCAGTTGAGGGTTAATGAGGTGTCTTAATTACCAGTTGAGGGTACCATCGCTCTTATTCAGAGCACCTACCAGATGAGGGTGAGTTGGCATTTATCTTTACATGTGGAATAGTATAGATACCCTTCCAACTAGGGTTACAGGTTACACCCTCAATTAGTTCTGAGAAGGGGCATATCGGTTAGATTATTACCTCCCACAGTCTCAGTTTCAGTTCCAATCTTAGTATATAATTCAGTTCAGTTCTACAGAAATTAGGACTGTTAGGCACTCTCATTCAGTTTAGTATAGAACTCAAAATAGTTCACAGAATTAGGACTATCATACACAGTCACTCGATTATCAGTAATACAGTATTAGTAAACTAAAATATCAGTAAACCAGTGATTAAGAACTCAGTATTCAGTGTTACCATGATCTTAGTTATAGTTCAAGCATTCATGCATGTACTCTCGTTTAGTTATGTTTATGTTATTCAGCCTGTTATGGTTCATGCATATGAATCCATGCATATCAGCCTATGTCACTAAGCATACCAGTACATTCAAAGTATTGACGTATACTTTTCTCTAGTTCCATGATGTCTTATATCATACGTTCAGATGCACGGGATCCCGACTGCACATAGCAGCCTAATCCATCAGTAGCAGAGTTAGTGGTGAGTCCTTATAGTTTGAGGATAGATTTATCATTTCAGTTATATCACTACTCAGTTTACATCAGTAGTTGGAGTTAGTTTGGGACTTTTCCCATCAACTACTTTTTCAGATAGTAGAGGACTTTTAGACTAGAGTATTTCAGACAGATGTATTAGTATTTAGTTCTTAGTCTTGGTATTCAATATTTATTTCATATTTGAACCTTTTGGAAGATTTCTACATAATTTTTGCATAATTACAATATTGTTATTCAGTTATTGCAGCAGGTACCAGTCATGAGTTAGCTTGTGGTCCTTTGGGATTATGAGCACCATGTAGCATTTGGGGTGCAAACTCAGTGCATTCTATGATAGCCCAGAATAAATGCCCATCTGTCATTTCGGCCAACCCATTGGCCAATAATGCTACAACCAGGATTTGAGACTTCACCTGAATGAACCTTCCACCTTTTACTGGGTCTAAGTTAGATGAAGATCCTCAGAAATTTCTTGATCACGTGCAAAAAGTTATAGATATTATGGGGGTAACATCTAGTGAGAATGCTGAGCTAGCTGTATATCAGTTGTAGGATATGGCTCACTCATGGTTTAAATAGTGAAAAATAGAGAGGGTGGCAGATGCAGGGCCTATAGAATAGAAGGAGATTGACACTCTTTTCTTGATAGGTTCTTCCCACTAGAGTTGAAAGAAGAAAAGGTTTTGGAATTTATAAATTTGAAGTATGTCAACATAATAGTGAAAGATTATTCTCTCAAGTTTACTCAATTAGCTAGATACACTTCTCATGTGGTGGCAGATAGTAGTTCAAGGATGAGAATGTTTATGTTTGGGGTTTCTAAAACTGTGGTCAAGGAGTGTAGAACAGCATGCTGATTAAGGCAATTGATATATCCACGCTCATGGTATATGCTCAGCAAATAGAAAAGGCTAAGAGTTAGGAGAAGGAGAGGGATAATAAGAGGGCGAGGACATGTAGTTTCAACTTTGCCCTACCTTAGTCAGAGGTAGAAAATCGTTCTTAGTTCTACCCAAAATCCACAGTTCTAGCTCTATCCTCAGCCAGTGCCCCTATTCTGAAATTTAGAGATGGCAACAAAGACAGCGCACCAAGCCCAAAGCCTTAGGGTTGTGTCAGTAGTGCTCGAATCAATCTCCTTTGCTAGAAATATAGCTTGATGGGTATACAGGAACTGTCTGATTATGGTATCTCAGAAAGTCACCTCAACAAACTTAGTCGAATTAAAGATGATCAATTATGATGTCATTCTCGGCATAGATTAGATTTAATCCTTCTATGCCTCGGTCAACTACAAAAATAGAATTTTCTAGTTTTAGTTTCCAAATAAGCCCATCCTAGAGTGGAGAGATTGTACTTCAGCACTTAGGGGTCAGCTTATTTCCTACCTAACGGCAAGTAAAAAATATCTAAGGGGTGCGTCTACCATCTCATTCTAGTCAAGTAATCTAGCTCAGAAACCCCTAATCTTGAATTAGTGTCTATACTATGTGAATTCCCAGATGTATTTCCCAAAGATCTTCCCGGAGTTCCTCCACAAATGGAAATGGACTTTAGAATAGACCTTCTTCCAGATACTCAGCCTATCTTTATTTCACCACATAGAGTGGCTCTAGTAGAACTTAAGGAGTTAAAAGAATAGTTGAAGGATCTCTTAAATAAGGCATTCATTAGGCCTAATGTGTTCCTGTGGGGTGCACCAGTTCTATTCATGCATAAGAAAGATGGTTCCCTCAGAATGTGTATCGACTACCATTAGCTAAATAAAGTCACATTCAAGAACAAGTATCCACTCCCTATAATCGATGACTTATTTGACCAATTTCAAGGTGCCAATTACTTTTCGAAGATAGAACTTAGATCAGGCTATCATCAGCTCAGAGTCAGGGAATGTGTCATCCCAAAAATAGCTTTTAGAACTCGGTATAGTCACTTCGAATTCGTAGTCATGTCATTTGGTCTTACCAATACCCCAACAGCTTTCATGGACTTGATGAATCGTGAGTTAAAGCAATACTTGGACATGTTCATCATAGTCTTCACAGATGACATTCTTGTCTACTCCCGTACTGAGCATGATCATGTAGACCATCTTTGAATAGTATTACAGACTCTCAAAAACTATCAGCTGTTCGTCAAATTTAGTAAGTGCAAATTTTTGCTAAGGTCAGTAGCTTTCCTTGGTCATATCATTTCTGGTGATGGCATTAGAGTTGATCCCAAAAAGTATGAAGCAGTAAGAAACTAGCTCAAACCTATCTCTCCATCAGATATCTGGAGTTCCTTGGTTTTTCTAGCTATTACCGATGGTACATTGAGAGATTTTCATCTATTGCATCCCCTATGTCTAGATTGAATTAGAAGAAGGTAAAATTTTAGTGGTCAGATTCTTGTGAGAAGAGTTTTCAGGAGTTGAAAACTCGACTCACTACAGTCCCAGTTTTGACTCTACCAGATGGTTCAGATGGATTTGTTATGTATTGTGATGCATCCAAAGTTGGTTTGGGATGCGTTTTTATACAAAGAGGTAAGGTCACAACCTACACCTCTAGACATCTCAAACCCCATGAAAAAAATATCCTATTCATGATCTTGAGTTAGTAGTAGTAGTATTTGCCTTAAATACTTGGAGTCACTATTTGTATGGTGTGCACATTGATGTGTTCACTGACCATAAGAGCCCATAATACGTGTTCTCTCAGAAAGACCAAAACCTCCGTCAGAGAAGGTGGTTGGATTTATTGAAGGACTACGACATGAGTGTTCTATATTATCTGGGCAAAGTCAATGTAGTGGTTACTGCTCTTAGTAGGATGTCTATAGGTTGTATTGCTCACGTGGATAATGGTAGGAAGAAGTTAGCTTAGGAAGTTCATCATCTTTCCTAACTAGGTGTTCGCTAAGTTTATTCAGCAGAAGGTAGTGTATGGGTGGATAGTAGTTCAAAATCATCCCTGGTTTATGAAGTGAAGAAAAAGCAGGATAGGGATCCTAACCTAGTTAAATTGAAATAATCAATCAGGGATCAAAAGATAAAGGTTTTCTTCCAAGGGGGAGATAGTGTATTATGTTGTTAGGGTGTCTATGTGTGCTAGGTGTAGATGACCTAAGACAACGGATTCTTGCAAAAGAGCATGGTGCACATTACTCTATTCATCCAGGGGCCACTAAGATATACCGTCATTTTTGGGAGATCTATTGTTGGAGTGGGATGAAGAGGGACATTACAGAGTTTATAGATAAGTTCTCGATATATTAGCAGGTTAAGATTGAGCACCAAAAACATAGTGGGTTTTTGCAGGAGTTCAGTATGCCCCACTTGGAAGTGAGAAGTGGTGAACACGGATTTTATGATGGGTTTTCCTTGTACTCGTCGTCAGTACGATTCCATTTGGTCATTGTAGATAGGATGACCAAATAAGCATATTTCCTACCAATCCATACCTCTTATCAGCCGAGGACTATGCCAAACTCTATGTTAGAGAGTTAGTCAGATTGGATAGAGTTCCGTTATCTATTATCTCAGATAGAGGTACGCAGTTCACCTTTTATTTTTGGAAGGAATTCCAAAAGGCTCTTGTACCCAAGTCCACCTTGGTACAATTTTTCACCTCAGACAGATGGTCAAGCAGAAAGTACAATTCATACTTTAGAGGATATGCTGCGAGTGTGTGCAATAGAGTTTAAAGGTAGTTGGGATGACCACTTGCCTTTGATTGAGTTCGCATATAATAATAACTATCATTCCAGCATTCAGATGGCTCTGTTTAAGGCGCTCTTTAGGAGGAGATGTTGATCTCCCATTGGTTGATTTGAAGTGGGTGAGGCTGCAGTGGTAGGGCCTGACTTTGTATTTAATACCTTAAAAAAAGTTTAGTTGATTAGGGAAAGGCTTAAGATAGCTTAGAGCCGATAGAAATCATATGTAAATATGCGTAAAAAAGATTTCGAGTTCGAGATTGGTGACTATATGTATTTGAAGATCTCTACTATG
Source organism: Capsicum baccatum var. pendulum (assembly GCA_030864225.1). Taxonomy (NCBI): domain Eukaryota; kingdom Viridiplantae; phylum Streptophyta; class Magnoliopsida; order Solanales; family Solanaceae; genus Capsicum; species Capsicum baccatum. Next base: position 164,581,180 of record CM061552.1, on the reverse strand, counting down.
AAAGGAGTGAATAGGTATGGCAAGAAGGGGAAGCTCAGTCCCTGATATGTCGGTCCTTATTGAATTGTCAGCCATTTAAAAAAGGTAGCTTACAAGATTAAGTTGCCTTCAGACTTAGCTTCAGTCCATCCGGTGTTCCATGTCTCCTTGCTAAAGAAATGCATAGGTGACCCAGCAGTTGTTGATACAAGATCAAACCAACAACACCAAGAACAACAAGAAGGCTCGGATTTCAGTCCAACAACACAAGAACAACAAGTTTAAGTTTTCAGTTTTTCAGTCCACAACACAAGAACAACAAGATAGATAACAAATGCTAGTGAATCGAAAAGAGCCCCACACGGCTTCACTAGACTTTAAGATAACAAAATCAACAACAACAACAAGATAAAGAAAGATAGATAACTTGACATATAACATTCAAGAAACTAAGAACCCTAACATCAAGAGAGGACCCTAAGTCTAATGAATATAAACACCAAGTTCTTACGAGGACCAAGAGGCACTCAACGACCTCAAAACCCTTGTTTCTAGCCAAAGAGACAACACAAGTATCCCTCTACTTGTGAGATGATAGTGGCGGCTTCTAGGAGTAGAAGAGAGAGGAATTGTTTTGTGATTTTAGGTTACAAGTTTCAGCATTCAAAAACTACTCTAACTCTCTCTAACATGTTCTATTTATACTACAAACAAAGCGGTAAAATGACCCATCGGCCCTTACTTCTTGTGCCAACCTTGGAGAGTAGTTATTTACACATTAGGACCTCTCACCACACAGAAAAACGTTTAGGTCCTTGGTTGGTTCAATCACCAACTCACACACGGCCATTTGCATGAACAAGGCTTGGAGTTTTTGTAATTCCCGAGCTTGGCTTCGTATGAAAGGCCGTGTACCTGTGGAGGCTGCCCTTGTCGTTGGGATAGCCTCGGATGTCCCTACTTCCTCACCTATGGAATTCCCCTCCTTTTCTCCCTTCCCGGATTCCTTCCCCTTTACCTTTAACTCTCTCATCTTTTGATGCCACTCATTTACTTGGGATGGTGAAAGAGGGTGAAGTGTAACCTTTCGGCCATCCTTCTCAAGCGTATACCGGTTGGACCTCCCATCGTGTTTAGTAGACCTATCATATTGCCATGGCCTACCTAACAACAAGTGACATGCTTGCATTGGGATCACGTCACAAAGCACTTCATCGTGGTAGTTTCCCACCTTAAACCGAATCACACATTGCCTCGTGACCTTTAATTCACCACAATCGTTCAACCATTGTAGCTTGTAAGGACTAGTATGTGGAGTAGTTGGTAGCTTCAAGAAATTGACCATAGCATGGCTCGCAACATTTGTACAACTACCACTATCAATTTTCAAGGTGCACACACTCCCCTTTACAAGACACTTAGTATGGAATAGATTTTCCCTTTTACTCGGGTCATCTACCGCCTTACTAATCATGACACGTCTAACCACAAAGTTTGGAACCACACACTCCCCTTCTTGTGGATAGACATCTTCACTATCATCTAATCCATCATCATTCGTTCCATTTTCAGCTTCCTCTCCATATTGAGGCTCGGCCTCATCCTCCCCCCTTTCGGAAACCACCTCCTCACCAAGGTAGTACACCTTCCCTTCTCGTAGGATCACATTGCGCCGGTTCGGACATTCATTGGCCTTATGCCCCCAACCTTGGCACTTGAAGCATTGGAACCCCTTTGGGTTTGGATATTTGTGAGCCTCCGGTTTCGGAGGGAATTTTGGGACTGTTTTGGACTCGGGCAGCTTCGTAGGGGCGGGTTGGTCCTTGTTTTTGGGCCAACCCGAGGGGGTTTGTACCCTTGCCTTGAAGGATGATCTCTCCTTAAGTTCCCTTTCAATCTCTAGGGCTGCTTGGAATATACCGTCAATGGTTTCAAACCGGTGAAGTGTCAAATGAGTGGCGATCTCTTTGTTCAACCCACACCTGAACCGGATGATGTCGTGACTGATTTGCTCCCCACGATGATCAAGTTTCAACATGAGTTGTTGGAACTCATCAAAATAGGCCATCACACTCTTGCCTCCTTGCCGCAAACCATATAATCTAGCGAGCAACTCATGACGATATCTCTCGGGAAGGTATCATTGTCTCATCAAATACCTCAACCGATACCACGGTGGTGGCTGCCCATCCACTAATTCATTACCAAATCGTTTAACATACTCCCACCAAGTGTTGGCATAGCCCTCGAGGTGAGCTATAGCGTAGCAACTCTTCTTTTCTTCTGAGATGTCATTAACTTGGAAAACTTTGTCACAAGCCGATTCCCAAGTTAAGTAGGTCTCGGGGTCACTTTCACCCTTAAAGATGGGTAGGCTCAACTTGATGGTGTTGATGCCTACGTCTCTCTCTTGGTGTCGGTTTCCCCTATCTCCATACCCCCGATATCCCCTAGGTTCTCCTCGACCCCCTCTTAACTCCTCCTTCCTCATATAAACATCATCAAAGGCTCCACCTCCTTCATACTCCTCTCTACCGTATCCTTCAAAGTGGGCTGGCCGGCCTTGGCCGTTTTGATTCGGAGGATTTGGAATTTGCGGTCTTTGGTTTAATGGAGCTTGGAATGGAGGGTTCGGATTTAGTGGAGGTACTTGGCGTCCAAATCCCTCTTGTGGAATTGGAGGGGCTTGGAAATGTAGTGGTCTAGTGGAGTCTCGGTTTGGAGGAAAATAGGTAGTTTGGCTTGCGGTATTTAGTGGAGCTTGGGGTGCATTTAGCATTTGGTGGACTGCTTCGGGGGTGATGGTTGCGGAGGAGGCCCTATCATGACCAGTGGTAGATACATGTAGAGGAGTAGAAGGACGAGAGTTTCTTTGACTCTCCACTTGTTCTAATCTCCCACTAATAGTCGACACTTCCCCCCTTATTGCTGCCAAGTCCCCTCTCACGGCCCCAAATTCCGAATTCAACCTTTCAAGTGTCCGGGTAACGGCCTCAAGAGTGACCCTCATAGAATCAAGGGCATTAGTATCCATATTATGAGATGTAGCTCCTTCCATTGTCAAGGTATTAGCCGCTTTAGTTCACCACAAGTTCGTGTTCCACAAGTGTTGTATAATTGGCTAGTAACCGTGAGATGTTAAGGTATGAGTAAGCTCTTATCCGGAATGGATTCTTGTTTGAAGACTCAAAGAATTCTTGCCGGACTAGAGTCAAAAATCAACAATTCGTTCAAACGAATAAAAGCACTCAAATAATCGTTGACACGAACAAACGGTTCAAGGAACTAGTTGACAACCTAGTAGGAAAGTACTAGTTTGTTAATTAGTTCTAGGACCAAGTAAGGGAAACCAAGGATCAACAATTAGCAACCCAAGAATATCCTAAGTTGAGCTTATAGTGACGTGGCAGCATGCAATGGTTCCACACGTTCTTCCTTTTTTTTTTTTTGTCTTTATGTTAATATTCACACAACTTGTTATAGTTTGAAAGTGTTTTGGAGGGAAAAGTGAAACCTTGTAGTATTTCACCCCTTTTCAAACTCAAGAAAGTGGGGTTTGGTTGACAATTCCCACAAAACAAGGCTCCTTGAATTAGGGAAAGTGATTGACAAGACTAAAAGGTGATGGGTGCAAGTCTTTCACAACAACTTTATAGCTTGACCACTTGAGCAGACAAAAGGATGAACAATATGAACATGTTCAAAAGATGAACACTTCAACAACTTCATCAACTTCTTTAGCACATAAACACACAACCACCGATTTTCTTTTGGTTATCAACAACATACAACTTTCGGCCACTTCAAGTCACTACACAATGTTCTAGTTTTTTCCAAGCTCAACTTTAGGATCTAGACACCTTAGTGTTGGTGAGAAAGAAACCAACACTAGAAACTCACTAAACAAACAAAATAACACCTAGATCTAAACATGCAACATCATTCTCGGTTTTCAACTTTTAATGGACAGATTTTCAGAAATTCTTTTAGGTGTAGTTTGTTTAAGCCGTAAACTAGCCCAAGATGGGTTATGTTGGAACACAACCGGTCTTGCTTTGATACAAAATTATACAAGATCAAACCAACAACACCAAGAACAACAAGAAGGCTCGGATTTCAGTCCAACAACACAAGAACAACAAGTTTAAGTTTTCGGTTTTTCAGTCCACAACACAAGAACAACAAGATAGATAACAAATGCTAGTGAATCGAAAAGAGCCCCACACGGCTTCACTAGACTTAAAGATAACAAAATCAACAACAACAACAAGATAAAGAAAGATAGATAACTTGACATATAACATTCAAGAAACTAAGAACCCTAACATCAAGAGAGGACCCTAAGTCTAATGAATATAAACACCAAGTTCTTACGAGGACCAAGAGGCACTCAACGACCTCAAAACCCTTGTTTCTAGCCAAAGAGACAACACAAGTATCCCTCTACTTGTGAGATGATAGTGGCGGCTTCTAGGTGTAGAAGAGAGAGGAATTGTTTTGTGATTTTAGGTTACAAGTTTAAGCATTCAAAAACTACTCTAACTCTCTCTAACATGTTCTATTTATACTACAAACAAAGGGGTAAAATGACCCATCGGCCCTTGCTTATTGTGCCAACCTTGGAGAGTAGTTATTTACACATTAGGACCTCTCTTCACACATAAAAACGTTTAGGTCCTTGGTTGGTTCAATCACCAACTCACACACGGCCATTTGCATGAACAAGGCTTGGAGTTTTTGTAATTCCCGAGCTTGGCTTCGTGTGAAAGGCCGTGTACCTGTGGAGGTTGCCCTAACTGTATCAGTTGTAGTCCCTGTAGGGAATATAGACGTTCAGAACAACATCTCTTATGAGGAGATTCTAGTCAAAATCCTTGATCACCAGATTCACAGACTGAGGAACAAAGAGGTCCCTCTAGTCAAAGTTTTTTGGCAGAACCAATCCATTGAGGGAGCTACTTGGGAAGCAGAAGTAGATATGCCGACCAAGTATCCTCACCTCTTCTCTGCAAACTCAGGCTCTGCCTAAGGTAAAATTTTTCCTTAAACTTTCTCAGTTTCATGCTCAGATTTCCCTTACAAACTTGGTATCACTTACCACTGCATATTCAATCATACATTAATGAATCATTTTAGTCATGTATTCATGCATTAGATATGCATATTCAGTATGAAATTTCAGTATGTCAGTAGTGACAGTCATGTAATCATGTTTAGTTGTGCATGTTCAGTACATGAATTCAATTTATCAGTATTCTCAGCCTAGTCAGTTTCATTTGAGGACGAGTGTTCCTAAGGGGTAGATATTGTACAACCCCACAAAAATCCTAAGCTTACAGTCGCTTAGAGCTTGATAAGAGGTGCCAGACTTAGAAAATTTCAGCCAAGTGTTAGAACTTAGTATTTTCTAAATCCCTCAAACTTTGAGGAATTTATTTACGACCTTCCCGACCTCCAAAAGATAGTTTTTAAGTTGATTCATGATCGGGAGAGTGAGTAGAACACCTCGGGTAAGTTTCAGAATTTTTAAACAAATGTAAGGTCTTGTTTAAAACTTCAAAATAACAGCTCAAGGAAATTAGCCCGCGGAGCCTCACTCAGTCCAGTGATAGGTGAAGATCACGATGGAGACCACGACACCTCTCCCAGAGCGGTGCTCCAGAGACTACGACGCCCTGGCTAGTCCGGGTCATATATTTTAAGTAGTTTTGTTTCACATTTTAAGGGAAAATAGGTGGTTTTCCTTTACCCCACACTCTATAACACAGGATTAAAGTCCCAAATACCAAAATCACTCATTTATTTCACAAACTCGTTTCAAGAACAAGCCCTAGCATCATCTAGTTCAAGAAACAAACCTCAAGAATTCACCCCAATCTCCACGAAGTTAGCAATTAAGGTATGTGAAGTGTTCATCCAAGGGTTCCTTCCACCCTTGAATTTCAAGAAACTATTTTTAAAAACTTCAACTGTATTAATTTTGTAAATTCCAAGTCGGGTTTGATTATAATGATTAATTGGGTTTCTAATCCATGTTTTATTACAAGTTTCATGTGTAGTTAATTAATATATGTGTAGTATCATGTGAATCCATGTTAAACCCTTGAATGTGTAAATTTATTGTGGTAATCATAATGCATTAGCATGTTGTTCATCCCCAAGTATAAGGTTATGCATTTTATGTATTTGACAAAATGCCCAAGTTAATAAATTGCGCATTGTGGTCCACTGGTGACCTTATGATGAATTCATGCTAGAACTACATGTTCTAAATTTGGTCCCATGTTAAAGATAAACTTTGTAAGTAATTGATGGAATGTCCATGTGAATTTAATAGTGAAATTATTATATGCTAGCATTCATGTCCATTCATTTACAAGCCCAAGAATATGGCAAAAATGTTTCAGTGACTACATTGTGAATAGTTGACTGTTGTCATGTTATCAATGATACGGTTAGGGCAGCCTCCACAGGTACACGGCCTTTCACACGAAGCCAAGCTCGGGAATTACAAAAACTCCAAGCTTTGTTCATGCAAATGGCCGTGTGTGAGTTGGTGATTGAACCAACCAAGGACCTAAACGGTTTTATATGTGAAGAGAGGTCCTAATGTGTAAATAACTACTCTCCAAGGTTGGCACAAGAAGCAAGGGCCGATGGGTCATTTTACCCCTTTGTTTGTAGTATAAATAGAACATGTTAGAGCGAGTTATAGTTAGTTTTTGAAGGCTGAAACTTGTAACCTAAAAACACAAAAACCTTTCCTCTCTCTTCACTCTTTGAAGCCGCCCCTAGTATCTCACAAGTAGAGGGATACTTGTGTTGTCTCTTTGGCTAGAAACAAGGGTTTTGAGGTCGTTGAGTGCCTCTTGGTCCTCGTAAGAACTTGGTGTTTATATTCATTAGACTTAGGGTCCTCTCTTGATGTTAGGGTTCTTAGTTTCTTGAATGTTATATGTCAAGTTATCTATCCTTCTTTATCTTGTTGTTGTTGTTGATCTTGTTATCTTAAAGTCTAGTGAAGCCATGTGGGGCTCTTTTCGATTCACTAGCATCATTATCTATCTTGTTGTTCTTGTGTTGTAAGTTGAAAAACCGGAACTTAAAACTTGTTGTTCTTGTGTTGTTGGACTGAAATCCGAGCCTACTTGAAGCTCTCGGTGTTGTTGGTTTGATCTTGTATCATTTGGTATCAAAGCAAGACCGGTTGTGTTCCAACATAACCCATCTTGGGCTAGTTCACGGCTTAAACAAACTACACCTAAAAGAAATTCTGAAAATCTGTCCATTAAAAGTTGAAAACCGAGAATGATGTTGCATGTTTAGATCTAGGTGTTATTTTGTTTGTTTAGTGAGTTTCTAGTGTTGGTTTCTATCTCACCAACACTAAGGTGTCTATATCCGAAAGTTGAGCTTGAAAAACTCGAACATTGTGTAGTGACTTGAAGTGGCCGAAAGTTGTAAGTTGTTGATAACCAAAAAAAAAAAAAAAGAAAATCGGTGGTTGTGTGTTTATGTGCTAAAGAAGTTGATGAAGTTTGTTGAAGTGTTCATCTTTTGAACTTATTCATCTTGTTCAACTTGTTGTGTGTTCTAGTGAAGGACAAGCTATAAAGTTGTTGTGAAAGATTTGCACCCATCACCCTTTAGTCTTGTCAATCACTTTCCCTAATTCAAGGACCCTTGTTTTGTGGGATTTGTCAACCAAACCCCACTTTTCTTGAGTTTGAAAAGGGTGAAAGACTACAAGATTTTATTTTTCCCACCAAAACACTTTTCAAACTATAACAAGTTGTGTGAATATTAACACAAAACAAAAAAAAAAAAGAGAAAGAGAAAAACCGAGAGAAGAAGAACGTGTGGGACCATTGCATGTACCACGTCGCTATAAGCTCAACTTAGGATATTCTTTGGTTGCTAATTGTTGATACTTGGTTTCCCTTACTTGGTCCTAGAACTAATTAACAAACTAGTACCTTCCTACTAGGTTGTCAACTAGTTCCTTGAACCGTTTGTTCGTGTCAACGATTATTTGAGTGCTTTTATTCGTTTGAACGAATTGCTGATTTTTGACTCTAGTCCGACAAGAATTCTTTGAGTCTTCAAACAAGAATCCATTCCGGATAAGAGCTTACTCATACCTTAAATTCTCACGGTTACTAGCCAATTATACAACACTTGTGGAACACGAACTTGTGGTGATCTAAAGCGGATAATACCTTGACAATGGAAGGAGCTACGTCTCATAATGTGGATACTAATGCCCTTGATTCTATGAGGGTCACTCTTGAGGCCGTTACCCGGACACTTGAAAGGTTGAATTCGGAATTTGGGGCCGTGAGAGGGGACTTGGCAGCAATAAGGGGGGAAGTGTCGACTATTAGTGGGAGACTAGAACAAGTGGAGAGTCGAAGGAACTCTCGTCCTTCTACTCCTCTACATGTATCAACCAATGGTCATGATAGGACATCCTCCGCAACCATCACCCCCGAAACAGTCCACCAAATGCTAAATTCACCCCAAGCTCCACTAAATACCTCAAGCCAAACTACCTATTTTCCTCCAAACCGAGACTCCACTAGACCACTACATTTCCAAGCCCCTCCAATTCCACAAGAGGGATTTGGACGCCAAGTACCTCCACTAAATCCGAACCCTCCATTCCAAGCTCCATTAACCCAAATACCGCAAATTCCAAATCCTCCGAATCAAAATGGCCAAGGCCGGCCAACCCACTTTGAAGGATACAGTAGAGAGGAGTATGAAGGAGATGGAGCCTTTGATGATGCTTATATGAGGGAGGAGGAGTTAAGAGGGGGTCAAGGAGAACCTAGGAGATACCGAGGGTATGGAGATAGGGGAAACCGACACCAAGAGAGAGACGTAGGCATCAACACCATCAAGTTGAGCCTACCCATCTTTAAGGGTGAAAGTGACCCCGAGACCTACTTAACTTGGGAATCGGCTTGTGACAAAGTTTTCCAAGTTAATGACATCTCGGAAGAAAAGAAGAGTTGCTACTCTATAGCTCACCTCGAGGGCTATGCTAACACTTGGTGGGAGTATGTTAAACGATTTGGTAATGAATTAGTGGATGGGCAGCCACCACCTTGGTATCGGTTGAGGTATTTGATGAGACAACGATACCTTTCTGAGAGATATCGTCATGAGTTAATCGCTAGATTATATGGCTTGCGGCAAGGAGGCAAGAGTGTGATGGCCTATTTTGACGAGTTCCAATAACTCATGTTGAAACTTGATCATCGTGGGGAGAAAATCAGTCACAACATCATCCAGTTCAAGTGTGGGTTGAACAAAGAGATCGCCACTCATTTGACCCTTCACCGGTTTGAAACCATTGACGGTATATTCCAAGCGGCACTAGAGATTGAAAGGGAACTTAAGGAGAGATAAGCCTTCAAGGCAAGGGTACAAACCCCCTCGGGTTGGCCCAAAAACAAGGACCAACCCGCCCCTACGAAGCTGCCCGAGTCCAAAACAGTCCCTAAGTTCCCTCCGAAACTGGAGGCTCACAAATATCCCAACCCAAAGGGGTTCCAATGCTTCAAGTGCCAAGGTTGGGGGCATAAGGCCAATGAATGACCGAACTGGCGCAATGTGATCCTACGAGAAGGGAAAGTGTACTACCTTGGTGAGGAGGTGGTTTCCGAAAGGGGGGAGGATGAGGCCGAGCCTCAAGAGGGAGAGGGGGCTGAAAATGGGCCGAATGATGATGAATTAGATGGTAGTGAAGATGTCTATCCACAAGAAGGGGAGTGTGTAGTTCCAAACTTTGTGGTTAGACATGTCATGATTAGTAAGGCGATGGATGACCCGAGTCAAAGGGAAAATCTATTCCATACTAAGTGTCTTGTAAAGGGGAGTGTGTGCACCTTGGTGATTGATAGTGGTAGTTGTACAAATGTTGCGAGCCATGCTATGGTAAATTTCTTGAAGTTACCAACTACACTACACACTAGTCCTTACAAGCTACAATGGTTGAACGATTGTGGTGAATTAAAGGTCACAAGGCAATGTGTGATTCGGTTTAAGGTGGGAAACTACCACGATGAAGTGCTTTGTGACGTGATCCCAATGCAAGCATGTCACTTGTTGTTAGGTATACCATGGCAATATGATAGGTCTACTAAACACGATGGGTGGTCCAACCGGTATACGCTTGAGAAGGATGGCCGAAAGGTCACACTTCACCCTCTTTCACCCTCCCAAGTAAATGAGTGGCATCAAAAGATGAGAGAGTTAAAGGGAAAGGGGAAGGAATCCGGAAAGGGAGAAAAGGGGGGGGATGCCGTAGGTGAGGAAGTTGGGACATCCGAGGCTATCCCAACGATAAGGGAGATGGAAAACGTAGTGATGTTGGCTAGGAGGAAAGAACTCTTTGTGGACCATGATGAAAACAAGCCGATGTTACTTTTGGCCCATTGTTTTAATACTAACCCTACTAATTCTTCCATTTCCCCTTAGATTTCTTGTGTATTGCAGGAGTATGAAGATGTATTTCCTCAAGAACTTCCGCAAGGATTGCCCCCACTTCGGGGAATTGAGCACCAAATTGATTTGGTGCCGGGCTCACAACTTCCAAACAAACCGGCCTATAGGAGCAATCCCATGGACACTAAGGAGCTTGAAAGACAAGTTGAGGAGCTTCTCAACAAGGGATACATCAAGGAAAGCATGATTCCGTGTGCTGTTCCGGTGCTTTTGTTACCAAAGAAGGACGGAACTTGGCGCATGTGCGTCGATTGTAGAGCCATCAACAAAATCACGATAAGTGATCTCATGACCAGCTTAGATGGAAATAAAAGAGCCGTGGCAATGAAGAAAATGCATGAGACGGTGCGGATCAAGCTTGAAAAGAAGAACCAAGAGATTGCAAAAAGGGTAAACAAAGGGAGAAAAAGGCTTGTGCTTGAACCCGGAGATTGGGTGTGGGTGCATCTTCGAAAGGATCGGTTTCCAGCTCAAAGGAAGTTCAAATTGCTGCCAAGGGGTGATGGTCCTTTCCAATTACTTGAGAGAATCAATGACAACGTCTACAAGATTGACCTTCAACCGGAATATCAAGTGCACAACACTTTCAACGTTGGTGATCTCTCCCTTGTGGATGCGGTTGAAGATGACCAAATGCCGAATTTGATGTCAAATTCCTCTCAAGATGGAGAGGAAGATACGGTTAGGGCAGCCTCCACAGGTACACGGCCTTTCACACGAAGCCAAGCTCGGGAATTACAAAAGCTCCAAGCTTTGTTCATGCAAATGGCCGTGTGTGAGTTGGTGATTGAACCAACCAAGGACCTAAACGTTTTTATGTGTGAAGAGAGGTCCTAATGTGTAATAAACTACTCTCCAAGGTTGGCACAAGAAGCAAGGGCGGATGGGTCATTTTACCCTTTTTGTTTGTAGTATAAATAGAACATGTTAGAGAGTTGTTCCTCCGTTTTTTGAATGCTGATTTTTGTAACCTAAAACACTAAACATTTCCTCTCTCTTCCACTCAAAGAAGCCGCCTCTATCATCTCACAAGTAGAGGGATACTTGTGTTGTCTCTTTGGCTAGAAACAAGGGTTTTGAGGTCGTTGAGTGCCTCTTGGTCCTCGTAAGAGCTTGGAGTTTATATTCATTAGACTTAGGGTCCTCTCTTGATGTTAGGGTTCTTAGTTTCTTTAATGTTATATGTCAAGTTATCTATCTTTCTTTATCTTGTTGTTGTTGTTGATTTTGTTATCTTAAAGTCTAGTGAAGCCGTGTGGGGCTCTTTTCGATTCACTAGCATTGTTATCTATCTTGTTGTTCTTGTGTTGTGGGCTGAAAAACCGAAACTTAAACTTGTTGTTCTTGTGTTGTTTGACTGAAATCCGAGCCTACTTGAAGCTCTTGGTGTTGTTGGTTTGATTTTGTATCACTGGGGTTTCTACCACTGTGGTCAAGGAGTGTAGAACAGTATGCTGATTAAGAAAATTGATATATCCAAGCTCATGGTCTATGCTCAGCAAATAAAGGAGGCTAAGAGTTGGGAGAAGGAGAGGGAGAATAAGAGGGTGAGGATAGGTAGTTTCAATTTCGCCCTACCTAAGTTAGAGGGAGGAAATTGTTCTTATTTCTACCAAAAATCCTCAGTTCCAGCTCATCCTCAGCCAGTGCCCCTGTTATGAAATTCAGAGACGACAACAAAGACAGGGCACTAGGCCCAAAGCCTTAGGGTAGTGTCATCAGTGCTCGAACTTATCTCCTTTTCCAAAAATATAGCAAAAACCACCAGGGTATCTGTAAGGCTGGTAGTGATGTGTGTTTTGGGTGTGGCAAGCCAGGTTATAGAGTCAGAGATTATCCCCAATCAAGTTCCCAAGGTCAATATAATCATCCCATAGTTGAGTCAGGTCGCCCGAATCAGCAGGGTACCTCTTCTAGTGCCACCAGTGGGCAACACCCAAATAGACACTATGCCCTTCAGTCCCGACAGAATCAGGAAAGTTCACCTGATGTGGTCACTGGTACATTACAAGTTTATCATTTACATTTTTATGCTTTGCTATATCCAGGAGCTTCTTTGTCTTTTGTTACTCCCTATATAACTGTTGACTTCAGAGTCAGTCCCAAAATTCTAGTAGATCCTTTCTCAGTCTCTACCTCAGTGGGTAAATCTATCATAGCCTGATGGGTATACAGGAACTATCCTATTATGGTATCTCAGAAAGTCACGTTAGCAGACTTAGTCGAATTAAAGATGATCGACTTTGATGTCATTCTCGGCATAGATTAGATTCATTCCTGCTATGTGATACGGTTAGGGCAGCCTCCACAGGTACACGGCCTTTCACACGAAGCCAAGCTCGAGAATTACAAACACTCCAAGCTTTTTTCATGCAAATGGCCGTGTGTGATTTGGTGATTGAACTGACCAAGGACCTAAACGTTTTTAGGTGTGAAGAGAGGTCCTAATGTGTAATAAACTACTCTCCAAGGTTGGCACAAGAAGCAAGGGCGGATGGGTCATTTTACCCCTTTTGTTTGTAGTATAAATAGAACATGTTAGAGGGATATCCCTTAGTTTTTGAATGCTGAAATTTGTAACCTAAAACACAAAAAAATTTCCTCTCTCTTCCACTCTTTGGAGCCGCCCCTAGTATCTCACAAGTAGAGGGATACTTGTGTTGTCTCTTTGGCTAGAAACAAGGGTTTTGAGGTCGTTGAGTGCCTCTTGGTCCTCGTAAGAACTTGGTGTTTATATTCATTAGACTTAGGGTCCTCTCTTGATGTTAGGGTTCTTAGTTTCTTGAATGTTATATGTCAAGTTATCTATCTTTCTTTATCTTTTTGTTGTTGTTGATTTTGTTATCTTAAAGACTAGTGAAGCCGTGTGGGGCTCATTTCGATTCACTAGCATTATTTTCTATCTTGTTGTTCTTGTGTTGTAAACTGAAAAACCGAAAACTAAAACTTGTTGTGCTTGTGTTGTTGTTCTGAAATCTGAGCCTTCTTGTTGTTCTTGGTGTTGTTGGTTTGATCTTGTATCATTTGGTATTAAATCAAGACCGGTTGTGTTCAAACATAACCCATCTTGGGCTAGTTCACGCCTTAAAACAAACTACACCAAAAGAAAATTCTGAAAATCTGTCCATTAAAAGTTGAAAACCGAGAATGATGTTGTGTGTTTAGATCTAGGTGTTATTTTGCTTGTTTAGTGAGTTTCTAGTGTTTGTTTCTTTCTCACCAACACTAAAGTGTCTAGATCCGAAAGTTGAGCTTGAAAACTTGAACATTGTGTAGTGACTTGAAGTGGCCGAAAGTTGTATGTTGTTGATAACAAAAAAAAAATCGGTGGTTGTGTGTTTATGTGCTAAAGAAGTTGATGAAGTTTGTTGAAGTGTTCATCTTTTGAACTTGTTCATCTTGTTCATCTTGTTGTGTGCTCAAGTGGTAAAGCTATAAAGTTGTTGTGAAAGACTTGCACCCATCACTTTGTAGTCTTGTCAATCACTTTCCCTAATTCAAGGAGCCTTGTTTTGTGGGATTTGTCAACCAACCCCCACTTTCTTGAGTTTGAAAAAGGGTGAAAGACTACAAAATTTTAGTTTTCCCACCAAAACACTTTTCAAATTATAACAAGTTGTGTGAATATTAACTCAAAACAAAAAAAAAAAGAGAAAGAAAAACCGAGAGAAGAAGAACGTGTGGGACCATTGCATGCTACCACGTCACTATAAGCTCAACTTAGGATATTCTTTGGTTGCTAATTGTTGATCCTTGGTTTCCCTTACTTGGTCCTAGAACTAATTAACAACCTAGTACTTTCCTACTAGGTTGTCAACTAGTTCCTTGAACCGTTTGTTCGTGTCAACGATTATTTGAGTGCTTTTATTCGTTTGAACGAATTGCTGATTTTTGATTCGAGTCCGGCAAGAATTCTTTGAGTCTTCAAACAAGAATCCATTCCGGATAAGAGCTTACTCATACCTTAAAATCTCACGGTTACTAGCCAATTATACAACACTTGTGGAACACGAACTTGTGGTGAACTAAATCGGATAACACCTTGACAATGGAAGGGGCTACATCTCAAAATGCGGATACTAATGTCCTTGATTCTATGAGGGTCACTCTTGAGGCCGTTACCCGGACACTTGAAAGGTTGAATTCGGAATTTGGGGCCGTGAGAGGGGACTTGGCAGCAATAAGGGGGGAAGTATCGACTATTAGTGGGAGATTAGATCAAGTGGAGAGTCAAAGGAACTCTCGTCCATCTACTCCGCTACATGTATCTACCAATGGTCATGATAGGACCTCCTCCACAACCATCACCCCCGAAACAGTCCACCAAATGCTAAATGCACCCCAAGCTCCACTAAATACCGCAAGCCAAACTACCTATTTTCCTCCAAACCGAGACTCCACTAGACCACTACATTTCCAAGCCCCTCCGATTCCACAAGAGGGATTTGGGCCCCAAGTACCTCCACTAAATCCGAACCCTCCATTCCAAGCTCCATTAAACCAAAGACCGCAAATTCCAAATCCTCCGAATCAAATCGGCCAAGGCCGACCAGCCCACTTTGAAGGATACGGTAGAGAGGAGTATGAAGGATAGGGAGCCTTTGATGATGCTTATATGAGTGAGGAGGAGTTAAGAGGGGGTCGAGGAGAACCTAGGAGATACCGGGGGTATGGAGATAGGGGAAACCGACACCAAGAGAGAGACGTAGGCATCAACACAATCAAGTTGAGCCTACCTATCTTTAAGGGTGAGAGTGACCCCGAGACCTACTTAACTTGGGAATCGGCTTGTGACAAAGTTTTCCAAGTTAATGACATCTCGGAAGAAAAGAAGAGTTGCTACTCTATAGCTCACCTCGAGGGCTATGCTAACACTTGGTTGGAGTATGTTAAACGATTTGGTAATGAATTAGTTGATGGGCAGCCACCACCTTGGTATCGGTTGAGGTATTTGATGAGGCAACGATACCTCCCCGAGAGATATCGTCATGAGTTACTTGCTAGACTATATGGCTTGCGGCAAGGAGGCAAGAGTGTGATGGCCTATTTTGACGAGTTCCAACAACTCATGTTGAAACTTGATCACTGTGGGGAGCAAATCAGTCACGACATCATCCGATTCAAGTGTGGATTGAACAAAGAGATCTCCACTCACTTGACCCTTCACCGGTTTGAAACCATTGACGGTATATTCAAAGCGGCCCTAGAGATTGAAATGGAACTTAAGGAGAGATCAACCTTCAAGGAAAGGGTACAAACCCCCTCGGGTTGGCCCAAAAACAAGGACCAACCCGCCCCTACGAAGCTGCCCGAGTCCAAAACAAGCCCTAAGTTTCCTCCGAAACCGGAGGCTCACAAATATCCCAACCCAAAGGGGTTCCAATGCTTCAAGTGCCAAGGTTGGGGGCATAAGGCCAATGAATTTCCGAACCGGCGTAATGTGATCCTACGAGAAGGGAAAGTGTACTACCTTGGTGAGGAGGTGGTTTCTAAAAGGGGGGAGGATGAGGTCGAGCCTCAAGATGGAGAGGGGGCTGAAAACGGGCCGAATGATGATGAATTAGAGGGTAGTGAAGATGTCTATCCACAAGAAGGGGAGTGTGTGGTACCAAACTTTGTGGTTAGACGTGTCATGATTAGTAAGGCGGTGGATGACCCGAGTCAAAGGGAAAATCTATTCCATACTAAGTGTCTCGTAAAGGGGAGTGTGTGCACTTTGGTGATTGATAGTGGTAGTTGTACAAATGTTGCGAGCCATGCTATGGTAAATTTCTTGAAGCTACCAACTACACTACACACTAGTCCTTACAAGCTACAATGGTTGAACGATTGTGGTGAATTGAAGGTCACAAGGCAATGTGTGATTCGGTTTAAGGTGGGAAACTACCATGATGAAGTGCTTTGTGACGTGATCCCAATGCAAGCATGTCACTTGTTGTTAGGTAGACCATGGCAATATGATAGGTCTACTAAACACGATGGGAGGTCCAACCGGTATACGCTTGAGAAGGATGGCCGAAAGGTCACACTTCACCCTCTTTCACCTTCCCAAGTAAATGAGTGGCATCAAAAGATGAGAGAGTTAAAGAGAAAGGGGAAGGAACCCGAGAAGGGAGAAAAGGGGGGGAATGCCGTAGGTGAGGAGGTAGGGACATCCGAGGCTGTTCCCACGCCAAGGGAGATGGAAAACGTAGTGATGTTGGCTAGGAGAAAAGAACTCTTCGTGGACCATGATGAAAACAAGCCGATGCTACTTTTGTCCCATTGCTTTAATACTAACCCCACTAATTCTTCCATTTCCCCTTTGATTTCTTGTGTGTTGCAGGAGTATGAAGATGTATTTCCTCAAGAACTTCCGCAAGGATTGCCCCTACTTCGGGGAATTGAACACCAAATTGATTTGGTGCCGGGTTCACAACTTCCAAACAAACCGGCCTATAGGAGCAATCCCATGGACGCTAAGGAGCTTGAAAGACAAGTTGAGGAGCTTCTCATCAAGGGATACATCAAGGAAAGCATGAGTCCGTGTGCTGTTCCCGTACTTTTGGTACCAAAGAAGGACGGAACTTGGCGCATGTGCATCGATTGTAGAGCCATCAACAAAATCACTATAAGGTATCGTCATCCAATCCCTATACTGGATGATATGTTAGATGAGCTCCACGGATCTTGTTTGTTTTCTAAAGTGGACCTTAGGAGCGGCTATCACCGAATTCGCATGCAACCCGGTGATGAGTGGAAGACCGCATTCAAGACCAAATTCGGTCTATATGAGTGGCTGGTCATGCCCTTCGGCCTTACCAATGCTCCTAGCACATTTATGAGGCTAATGAATCATGTAATGAAGCCTTATATTGGAAAGTTTGTCGTGGTTTACTTTGATGATGTGTTGGTGTATAGTAAGTCTATTGATGATCATGTAATGCATTTGAGATGTGTGTTTGATGTGCTCCGAAAGGAGAAGCTGTATGCCAACATGGAGAAGTGTTCTTTTGGTGTTGATAAAGTTATATTCTTGGGTTTTGTCGTGAGCTCAAGGGGTGTGGAAGTGGACGATTCCAAGATAGACTCTATACGAAGTTGGCCGACCCCTAAAACTATTGGAGAAATCCGAAGTTTCCATGGGTTGGCAAGCTTTTATAGGAGGTTTGTCAAAGGATTTAGTTCCATAGCAGCCCCCTTGACCGAGGTAATTAGAAAGGACGGACCCTTTAAATAGGGTGATGAGCAGGCTAGGGCTTTTGAGGCCTTGAAAGCTACGCTCATCTCACAAGTAGAGGGATACTTGTGTTGTCTCTTTGGCTAGAAACAAGGGTTTTGAGGTCGTTGAGTGCCTCTTGGTCCTCGTAAGAACTTGGTGTTTATATTCATTAGACTTAGGGTCCTCTCTTGATGTTAGGGTTCTTAGTTTCTTGAATGTTATATGTCAAGTTATCTATCTTTCTTTATCTTGTTGTTGTTGTTGATTTTGTTATCTTAAAGTCTAGTGAAGCCGTGTGGGGCTCTTTTCGATTCACTAGCATTGTTATCTATCTTGTTGTTCTTGTGTTGTGGGCTGAAAAACCGAAACTTAAACTTGTTGTTCTTGTGTTGTTGGACTGAAATCCGAGCCTACTTGAAGCTCTTGGTGTTGTTGGTTTGATTTTGTATCACTGGGGTTTCTAGCACTGTGGTCAAGGAGTGTAGAACAGTATGCTGATTAAGAAAATTGATATATCCAAGCTCATGGTCTATGCTCAGCAAATAAAGGAGGCTAAGAGTTGGGATAAGGAGAGGGAGAATAAGAGGGTGAGGATAGGTAGTTTCAATTTCGCCCTTCCTAAGTCAGAGGGAGGAAATTGTTCTTATTTCTACCCAAAATCCTCAGTTCCAGCTCCATCCTCAGCCAGTGCCCCTGTTATGAAATTCAGAGACGACAACAAAGACAGGGCACTAGGCCCAAAGCCTTAGGGTAGTGTCATCAGTGCTCGAACTTATCTCCTTTTCCAAAAATATAGCAAAAACCACCAGGGTATCTGTAAGGCTGGTAGTGATGTGTGTTTTGGGTGTGGCAAGCCAGGTTATAGAGTCAGAGATTATCCCCAATCAAGTTCCCAAGGTCAATATAATCATCCCATAGTTGAGTCAGGTCGCCCGAATCAGCAGGGTACCTCTTCTAGTGCCACCAGTGGGCAACACCCAAATAGACACTATGCCCTTCAGTCCCGACAGAATCAGGAAAGTTCACCTGATGTGGTCACTGGTACATTACAAGTTTATCATTTACATATTTATGCTTTGCTATATCCAGGAGCTTCTTTGTCTTTTGTTACTCCTTATATAACTGTTGACTTCAGAGTCAGTCCCAAAATTCTAGTAGATCCTTTCTCAGTCTCTACCTCAGTGGGTAAATCTATCATAGCCTGATGGGTATACAGGAACTATCCTATTATGGTATCTCAGAAAGTCACCTTAGCAGACTTAGTCGAATTAAAGATGATCGACTTTGATGTCATTCTCGGCATAGATTAGATTCATTCCTGCTATGTGATACGGTTAGGGCAGCCTTCACAGGTACACGACCTTTCACACGAAGCCAAGCTCGAGAATTACAAACACTCCAAGCTTTTTTCATGCAAATGGCCGTGTGTGATTTGGTGATTGAACCGACCAAGGACCTACACGTTTTTAGGTGTGAAGAGAGGTCCTAATGTGTAATAAACTACTCTCCAAGGTTGGCACAAGAAGCAAGGGCGGATGGGTCATTTTACCCCTTTTGTTTGTAGTATAAATAGAACATGTTAGAGGGATATCCCTTAGTTTTTGAATGCTGAAATTTGTAACCTAAAACACAAAACATTTTCCTCTCTCTTCCACTCTTTGGAGCCGCCCCTAGTATCTCACAAGTAGAGGGATACTTGTGTTGTCTCTTTGGCTAGAAACAAGGGTTTTGAGGTCGTTGAGTGCCTCTTGGTCCTCGTAAGAACTTGGTGTTTATATTCATTAGACTTAGGGTCCTCTCTTGATGTTAGGGTTCTTAGTTTCTTGAATGTTATATGTCAAGTTATCTATCTTTCTTTATCTTGTTGTTGTTGTTGATTTTGTTATCTTAAAGACTAGTGAAGCCGTGTGGGGCTCATTTCGATTCACTAGCATTATTTTCTATCTTGTTGTTCTTGTGTTGTAAACTGAAAAACCGAAAACTAAAACTTGTTGTGCTTGTGTTGTTGTTCTGAAATCCGAGCCTTCTTGTTGTTCTTGGTGTTGTTGGTTTGATCTTGTATCACTATGCCTCGGTCGACTGCAAAAATAGAATTTTCTAGTTTTAGTTTCCAAATAAGCCTATCCTAGAGTGGAGAGATTGTACTTCAGCACTTAGGGGTCAGCTTATTTCCTACCTAAGGGAAAGAAAAATGATATCTTAGTGATGCGTCTACCATCTCTATCTAGTCAAGTAATCTATCTCAGAAACCCCTAATCTTGAATTAGTGTCAATACCATGTAAATTCTCAGATGTATTTCCCAAAGATCTTTCTGGAGTTTCTCTAGAAATGGAAATTGACTTCAACATAGACCTTCTTCCAGATACTCAGCCTATCTTTATTTCACCATATAGAATGGCTCTATTAGAACTTAAGGAGTTAAAAGAACAGTTGAAGGATCTCTTAGATAAGGCATTCATCAGGCCCAACGTGTTTCTGTGGGGTGCACCAGTTCTATTCATGCATAAGAAAGATGGTTCCCTTAGAATGTGTATCGACTACCATCAACTAAATAAAGTCACATTCAAGAACAAATATCCACTCCCTATAATCGATAACTTATTTGACCAACTTAAGGGTGCCAGTTACTTTTCCAGGATAGATCTTAGATCAGGCTATCATTAGCTCAGAGTTAGAGAATGTGTCATCCCAAAAATAGCCTTTAGAACTCGGGAAAAGAAACTAGATTTATCATGCATTAAAAACCTTTAACCTAGGAATTTAAAGCTTAACCATCCTAAAACAACCCATGGGCTATAAGGATCCAGTGTAACCCCCTGAACGGGCCCCAATATGTGTAGCCACATAAACTGAAGATACCATAATAGTCGGGGATTCCTATGCACCCTTCACTCTCTATGATATATGTATACCTCATGAGTGTCATATAAGGTCGCCAAAACCTACCCCTCATATCGGCAAACATGAGTTTTTGGTGTTTATCTATTAGACTCCCACCTTCTTAGTTAGCTTTCACAAAACGCCATTATTACCCAATTAAAATCATTTTCCAACCAAACTATTATTTCATTATTAATAACAAAGTCTATTAGTAGTGGTATCATCATACCGACTATAACTTAGAAGTACTATCCTCAGCAAAACTTTTTAGTGGTCAAGGCATTTACATGTACCCATGGACCCTGTTATCTAATTAACATGGAGGATTCCCATGTACCACATAAGTATTCATTACCATATTAACTTGGGGGATTCCCTTCTACACCACAAGTAAGTTTAGTAAGCCAAATCATTCCAAAACCATTTAAACCATTCATATCATTTAGGCTTCCATTACCAAGCTTAAACCATGCATAAATTCCATTAAAATCACAATATTATAGTGAAAACATTGTTTTAGGCATTTTATCAAACACATTGGGAGCATAGTATTTCCAAAAGAAAAGAAAATTACCAAACCACCATTTTCATACAAGCAATAATCTAAAACTACCATTAATTAATATAAAAGGATAATTAAAATATGGAAAAATCATAACCAAGAATTTATTGCCAACAGGGACCCTAGTCAGCATTATTGTGGTCAGAGTGAGAAGGGGCAAAATAGATACTTTAGATATGGTTAGATTGGGCACACACAGTGAGAGTTCCTCTCTCTAGTGGCTTCTTGGGCCAATAAGTCCCCTATTGATATTGCATCCACTCCTACACCAAAAGGTGATGCCTCTGTTTCTACTTTTGTTTATGTAATCGACACTGGCTGAAATCATTTATATGTACTTGCTACCCGCCAGGAGTCTGAGGTATATCCAAATGTTATTTCAGGTATGTTGAGGCTTTTCTCCTGTGATGTGTATTGTTTAATTGATCTAGGGTCCACACATTTTTATTTGACCCCATTTGAGTCCCTGTATTTTTGTTTTGGTCTCTAGTGTTTGTTAGTTCCTTTTTGTTTCTACCTCGATAAGAGACTCTATGGTAGTTGAAAGAGTTTATAGGAGGAGTGAGGTGTTTGTTAGTGGTAGAGAACTCTAGTATACTGGATAAAGTTATACATGGTTGATTTTTATGTTATTCTAGGGTTGATTGGTTGCATCCATGCTATTCTTTCTTTGATTATCAGGCCCATAAGGTGTTCTCTCAAATCCGATAACCGAGTCAGAAGTTATGATTATTTCAAGTTCCCATCGTAAAACAGCACCAAATTAGTCAGTGGCATGCTGCGCCATAAGAGGAAATGGCATTTGTCAAATTCTAGTAGGGGTCCGCAATTATGGCGCATCGCACCAGAGCCCAAGTTCAAAATTGTCCTTTTTTAGTGTCTTAGTGTGATCTCCCCTGCATCTTATCAAAGTTCCAAGTCACAAAGAAAGGGGCAACGTGATGGTTTCACATCGTACTATCCCTTAGTTTCCTAATCATCAAATTTCAGTGACACGGCGCGATAGAGCCACATTGCGCCATGGGTTCAATTCAAGAAATTTTTATTGAAATTAAATAACGCATCTAGGGTCAAAAGGGTCAACTTCCTACCCTTATTTAGGCCCTTTAACAAGTTATTCAGCCACTTTTCACCCAAAATATACTAGTTTCTCTCAAAAACCTCTCAAGAACAACCTAGGCCTTTTCAAAGAAGATTCAGAATAAAGAATTTCCTCCGTCAATCTTTATGAAATCACGAACCAAGGTATGCGTAGTGCTCATTCATGGACTCCTTTCGACCATTTAGCCCAAGAATCTCTTTTTCTAAGTTTAATTTTATAGATTTCTTTATGAATTTTTTCATGTTGGGTTTGTTTTGTTTATGTTGAGAATGATCAATTGAATTCAAATCCATGTTGGGTGATCAATTTTATGTGGAATTGATTTGTATAAATGTATATTCATGTGAACCTATGAATAAACCCTAGATGATGAAATTAAAGATAAATCATGATGATTAATTTTTGTATAATGTTGTCTACATGTACTATGCCTACTATGTGTTTGATTAAATGACTAGATGAAGGAACAATGTCCAACTAGAATGATATAATGAAATCTCCATGTATGTTCAAGTTGTGCCTATAACATATTTCGATGGAATACTTCTATAAATGTATTATGGATTATGATGTTAGTTATATATTCAAGTAAGTTATGGTTGGTCAGTCTTCCTTCCATTGACTCCTGGGGGTACTTGTACCCAAAATATTAGTTATGTTCCTAGAGCCATGTGTTGTTTCCATGATATTCTCAGACAAGCTATGAATCATTAGACTTCAGACAATCTTATGAATCAGGAAATCTCCATAATCTCATGAACTCAGTCAATTGTCAGATATAAGTAATATTCCATCAGTCAATAGAATTTAGTAACTCAGTCCATGTTTAGTTTAGTAAATTATGTTCGGTGACTTTTTAGATGAGAGTAGAAATTTGCACCTAGTTAACCCAAGGATGGGAACTCACTTGTTATATGAGGGGTTGATTCTTAGAAGCAATCCTTGCATTCCAAAACTATTTAGCCAGCATAGGTTGAGACATCATAGCCTGCTATATGAGGGCAGATAAGGTGGTTGAGCCTGCTATATGAGGGTTCCCACCATTCTCACTAGAGTTACCTGTTATATTAGGGTCACTCACATGTTGTCCTTACTAGTGGCATGGTATTGACACCGTTCCAATCAGGGCATAGATTGGACCCCGGTTAAGCTATAATGCATCATTTGGGGCATGTCGGTTAGATGACTACCTCCCACAGTATCAGTATCAGTCTTAGTAAAAGAACTCAGAGAGTTCTTCAGAATTCAGGGCTGTCAGATACAGTCAACTCAGACACAATATAGAACTTAGATAGTTCTATCAGATTTAGGTTTGTCAGATATAGTCACTCATGTTATTAGTTATATTCAGATTTAGTAATTATGTTATCACAGTATTAGTGTCAGTTGTTATGTCTCATGAATGTATTCTCATGCTCATGATAGTTAGTTGGTTATTATTATTGTCTATGCATATGAACCCAATGAATACCAGTACATTCAAAGTATTGATGCATTTGTGCTATGGTGTCTTATACCATAGGTTTAGAGACACGAGCTCTAGAGCAACAGTAGATTCCTGATATCCGCAGCTAGAGTTAGAAGTAAGTCCTCATCATTTAAGGATTTGATTATTTCCCTATTATCTCATTAGTTAGTTTATTAGTTGGATTTAGTTGGGAATATGTCCCATCAACTCCTTATCCACCATTTCAGTTAGTTAGAGGTTTTCTAGACTATCATGTTTCAGACTTCAGTATTTTCAGTTCTGTTTTAGGTATTCTGTTACCCTACACATATGTTATATCATTCAGATTATGTTCAGTATTGAACCTTGTGGCCTTTCTGTGCATGTTTTCGTATTATTATGTCATATTGTGTAGTGTACCATTACAAATATCAGTCATGGGTTAGCTTGTGGTACTTCGGGGTTATGAATATCGTGTAGCATTTCTAGTACCAGATATGGGGAAATACAAACTTGGTATTAGAGCGTAAGGTTCAATATATTCCTAGGAATTTTGAAAGCCACATCTAGTAGAGTCTTGTACATTGGTGTATTACGTGCCACATTTATATACAAGAGGCTATAAGATGTTTTACGAATAGTTTCCCCTCTTTTGGTATTCATGTCGTGCTAGTGAGCATAATCTCAAGTCAATCTCTTAGTCTAATATGTTCTCTCTTCCTTCTACAGAACATTCCTCCTAAAAGAAGAAGCGGAAATCAATTAGTCCCTTAGTCCAAAGATCCTTTGGGCGATTATGTTTCTCATGCGGAGTTCAGGGCTGTATTCACTACTCTTGCTCAGTCAGTTGCCACTCAAAATGAATGGCCAGCAGTCATTCTGGCCAACCCAGTAGCCAAATCACCGGCAGCTAGGATTCGAGACTTCACCCAAAAGAATTCTTCATCCTTTCTCGAGTCTAAGACAGATGAGGACCCTCCAGAATTCCTAGATCAGGTACAGAAGGTGACAAGCATCATGGGGGTGACTACTGTTAAGAGTGCTGAATGAGCTGCATATCAGTTATAGGATATTTGATACAAGATCAAACCAACAACACCAAGAGTTTTGGATTTCAGTCCAACAACACAAGACAACAAGTTTTAAGTTTTGGCTTTTCAACTTACAACACAAGAGATAGTTTCGGTTTTTAATCCACAATCCGAGAATAACAAGAGACACGACAATGCTAGTGAATCGAAACGAGCCCCACACGGCTTCACTAGACTTTCAAGATAGTCAAAAGCAAACAACAACAACAAGATAATGAAAGATAGATAACTTGACATATAACATTCAAGAAACTAAGAACCCTAACATCAAGAGAGGACCCTAAGTCTAATGAATATAAACACCAAGTTCTTACAAGGACCAAGAGGTACTCAACAACCTCAAAACCCTTGTTTCTAGCTAAAGAGACAACACAAGTATTCCTCTACTTGTGAGATAGTAATGGCGGCTTCAATGAGAGAAGAGAGAGAGGAGATATTTTGGTGTGTTTAGGTTACAACTTTCAGCTTCTCAAAAACTAAGGGATATCTCACTATGATGTTCTATTTATACTACAACAAAAGGAGTTAAAAGACCCATCCGCCCTTGCTTTCTTGTGGCATCCTTGGGGATTAGTTTATTACACTTTAGGACCCCTCTTCACACATAAAAACGTTTAGGTCCTTGGTTGGTTCGACCAACAACTCACACACGACCATTTGCATGAACAAAGCTTGGAGTGTTTGTAATTCCCGAGCTTGGCTTCGTGTGAAAGGTCATGTACCTGTGGGGGTCGCCTTAACCGTATCATCCTCTCCATCTTGAGAGGAATTTGACCTCAAATTTGGCATTTGATCATCTTCAACCGCATCCACGAGGGAGAGATCTCCGACGTTGAAAGTGTTGTGCACTTGATATTCCGGTGGTAGGTCAATCTTGTAGGCGTTGTCATTGATTCTCTCAAGTACTTGGAAAGGACCATCACCCCTCGGCAGCAATTTGGACTTCCTTTGAGCTGGAAACCGATCCTTTCGAAGATGCACCCACACCCAATCTCCGGGTTCAAGCACTAGTTTCCTTCTCCCTTTGTTTGCCCGTTTTGCAACCTCTTGATTCTTCTTTTCAAGCTTGATACGCACCGCCTCATGCATTTTCTTCATGGCCTCGGCTCTTTTATTTCCATCTAAACTGGTCATGAGATCACTAGACAATGGAGTGAGATCTAAAGGGGTAAGGGGATTTAGGCCGTAAACACATTCAAAGGGAGTCATTCCCGTGCTCGAATGTATTACCCGGTTGTATGCGAATTCCACCAAGGGTAGGTGTTCTTCCCATGAAGTCAGTTTACCTTTAACAATAGAACGTAGCATAGACCCTAAGGTTCTATTTACTACCTCCATTTGGCCGTCGGTTTGTGGGTGGCAAGACGTGGAGAAAAGTAACTTCGTCCCAAGCCTACCCCACATGGACTTCCAAAAGAGACTTAGGAACTTGGAGTCCCTATCACTCACAATGGTCCTTGGTACTCCGTGAAGCTTTACAACATGTTCAACAAATAATGAAGCTACACTAGGAGCGTCCTCGGTTTTAGCACATGGAATAAAGTGAGACATTTTAGAGAATCTATCAACAACCACAAAAATACTATCTCGGCCCTTTCTAGTCCTTGGCAGCCCCAAAACAAAATCCATCGAGATGTCCAGCCAAGGTCTAAGGGGAGTAGGGAGCGGGGTGTATAATCCTTGAGGTTGGAGGCGAGATTTAGCACTCCGGCAGGCCGCACATTGATTACAAATTTTTGTGACATCTTTGTGCATTTTGGGCCAATAGAAGTTCTCCTCTTGGATTCCGAGGGTCTTGTCTACCCCAAAGTGACCCATGAGGCCTCCGTCATGGGCCTCCCTCACGAGTAATTCCCTCCAAGAACTAGAAGGAACACATAACCTCCTCCCTTTGAACAAATACCCCTCGAACCGAGAGTAGGAGAAATGGTTATTTTCCCTAAAAATAGGAGCAAAGGTAGGATCCTCGGGATACAACATCCGCAAGCTCTCAAAACCCATTAACTTCAAAGACAAGGTAGCAACAAGCACATGCTTCCGAGACAAGGCATCGGCAACAACATTTTCCTTTCCCCTTTTGTAATGAATTGCATAAGGGAAAGTTTCGATGAACTCAATCCACTTAGCATGATGCCTATTCAGCTTGTCTTGGCTCTTAAGGTGTTTCAACGACTCGTGATCCGTTCGTATCACAAACTCCTTAGGCCACAAATAGTGTTGCCAAATTCCCAAGGCTCTAACAAGGGCGTACAACTCCAAATCATAGGTCGAGTAATTAAGAGTTGCCCCTTTGAGCTTTTCACTGAAATAGGCAACGGGCTTACCTTCTTGCATCAAAACAGCCCCGATGCCAACCTTACTAGCATCACACTCTACTTCAAACATCTTATCAAAATCGAGTAATTGCAATAAAGGCGCCGAGATGAGCGTAGCTTTCAAGGCCTCAAAAGCCCTAGCTTGCTCTTCACCCCATTTAAAGGGTCCGTCCTTTCTAATTACCTCGGTCAAGGGGGCTGCTATGGAACTAAATCCTTTGACAAACCTCCTATAAAAGCTTGCCAACCCGTGGAAACTCCGGATTTCTCCAATAGTTTTAGGGGTCGGCCAACTTCGTATAGAGTCTATCTTGGAATCGTCCACTTCCACTCCCCTTGAGCTCACGACAAAACCCAAGAATATGACTTTATCAACACCAAAAGAACACTTCTCCATGTTGGCATACAGCTTCTCCTTTCGGAGCACATCAAACACACATTTCAAATGCACTACATGTTCATCAATAGACTTACTATACACCAACACATCATCAAAGTAAACTACCACAAATTTTCCAATATAAGGCTTCATTACATGATTCATTAGCCTCATAAAAGTGCTAGGAGCATTGGTAAGGCCGAATGGCATGACCAGCCACTCATATAGACCGAATTTGGTCTTGAATGCGGTCTTCCACTCATCACCGGGTTGCATGCGAATTTGGTGATAGCCGCTCCTAAGGTCCACTTTAAAAAACAAACAAGATCCGTGGAGCTCATCTAACATATCATCTAGTCTAGGGATTGGATGACGATACCTTATAGTGATTTTGTTGATGGCTCGGCAATCGACGCACATGCGCCACGTTCCGTCCTTCTTTGGTACCAAAAGTACCGGAACAGCACACGGACTCATACTTTCTTTGATGTATCCCTTGTTGAGTAGTTCCTCCACTTGTCTTTCAAGCTCCTTAGTGTCCATGGGATTGCTCCTATAGGCCGGTTTGTTTGGAAGCTGTGAACCCGGCACCAAATCAATTTGGTGCTCAATTCCCCGAAGCGGGGGCAATCCTTGCGGAAGTTCTTGAGGGAACACATCTTCATACTCCTGCAACACATAAGAAATCAAAGGGGAAATTTAAGAATTAGTGGGGTTAGTATTAAAACAATGGGCCAAAAGTAGTATCGACTTGTTTTCATCATGGTCCACGAAAAGTTCCTTTCTCCTAGCCAACATCACTACATTTTCCCTTTCCCTTGGCGTTGGGACAGCCTCGGATGTCTCTACCTCCTCACCTACGGCCTCCCTTCCCTTTTCTCCCCTCTCGGGTTCCCTCCCCTTCCCTTTTAATTCTCTCATTTTTTGATACCACTCATTTACTTGGGAGGGTGAAAGAGGGTGAAGTGTGACCTTTCGACCATCCTTCACAAGCGTGTACCGGTTGGACCTCCCATCGTGTTTAGTAGACCTATCATATTGCCAAGGTCTACCTAACAACAAGTGACATGCTTGCATTGGAATCACGTCACAAAGTACTTCATCGTGGTAGTTGCCCACCTTAAACCGAATCACACATTGCCGCGTGACCTTCAATTCACCACAATCATTCAACCATTGTAGCTTGTAAGGACTAGTGTGTGGTGTAGTCGGTAGCTTCAAGAAATTTACCATAGCATGGCTCGCAACATTTGTACAACTACCACTATCAATTACCAAGGTGCACACACTCCCCTTTACAAGGCACTTAGTATGGAATAGATTTTCCCTTTGGCTCGGGTCATCTACCGCCTTACTAATCATGACGCGTCTAACCACAAAGTTTGGAACCACACACTCCCCTTCTTGTGGATAGACATCTTCACTATCATCTACTCCTTCCTCATTCGGTTCATTCTCGGCTTCCTCTCCATCTTGAGGCTCGGCCTCAACCTCCCCCCTTTCGGACACCACCTCCTCACCAAGGTAGTACACTTTCCCTTCTCGTAGGATCACATTACGCCGGTTCGGGCATTCATTGGCCTTATGTACCCAACCTTGGCACTTGAAGCATTGGAAACCCTTTGGATTGGGATATTTGTAAGCTTCCGGCTTCGGAGGAAACTTGGGGACTGTTTTGGTTTCGGGCAGCTTCGTAGGACTGGGTTGGTCCTTGTTTTTGGTCCAACCCGAGGGGGTTTGGACCCTTGCTTTGAAGGTTGATCTCTCCTTAAGTTCCCTTTCAATCTCTAGGGCCGCTTGGAATATACCGTCAATAGTTTTGAACCGATGAAGGGTCAAGTGAGTGGAGATCTCTTTGTTCAATCCACACTTAAACCGGATGATGTCGTGGCTGATTTGCTCCCCACGGTGATCAAGTTTCAACATGAGTTGTTGGAACTCGTCAAAATAGGCCATCACACTCTTACCTCCTTGCCGCAAGCCATATAATCTAGCAAACAATTCATGTCGGTATCTCTCGGGAAGGTATCGTTGTCTCATCAAATACCTCAACCGATACCAAGGTGGTGGCTGCCCGTCCACCAATTCATTACCAAATCGTTTAACATACTCCCACCAAGTGTTAGCATAGCCCTCGAGGTGAGCTATAGCATAGCAACTCTTCCTTTCTTCCGAGATGTCATTAACTTGGAAAACTTTGTCACAAGCCGATTCCCAAGTTAAGTAGGCCTCGGGATCACTTTCACCCTTAAAGATAGGTAGGCTCAACTTGATGGTGTTGATGCCTACGTCTCTCTCTTGGTGTCGGTTTCCCCTATCTCCATACCCACGGTATCTCCTAGGTTCTCCCCGACCCCCTCTTAACTCCTCCTCCCTCATATAAGCATCATCATAGGCTCCCTCTCCATCATACTCCTCTCTACCATATCCGTCAAAGTGGTCTGGTCGGCCTTGGCCATTTTGATTCGTAGGAATTGGAATTTGTGGTCTTTGGTTTAGTGGAGCTTGGAAGGGAGGGTTCGGATTTAGTGGTGGTGCTTGGCGCCCAAATCCCTCTTGTGGAATTGGAGGAGTTTGGAAATGTAGTGGTCTAGTGGAGTCTCGGTTTGGAGGAAAGTTGGTAGATTGGTTGGCGGTATTTAGTGGAGCTTGAGGTGCATTTAACATTTGGTGGACCATTTCGGGAGTGATGGTTGCGGAGGAGGTCCGATCATGACCATTCGTAGAGACATGTAGAGGAGTCGATGGCCGAGAGTTCCTTTGACTCTCCACTTGATCTAGTCTCCCACTAATAGTCGATACTTCCCCCCTTATTGCTGCCAAGTCCCCTCTCACGGCCCCAAATTCCGAATTCATCCTTTCAAGTGTTCGAGTAACGGCCTCGAGAGTGGCCCTCATTGAGTCAAGGGCATTAGTATCCGCATTATGAGATGTTGTTCCTTCCATCGTCAAGGTATCAGCCGCTTTAGTCACCACAAGTTCGTGTTCCACAAGTGTTGTATAATTGGCTAGTAACCGTGAGATTTACAAGGTTTGAGTAAGCTCTTATCCGGAATGGATTCTTGTTTGAAGACTCAAAGAATTCTTGCCGGACTAGAATCAAAATCAGCAACTCATTCAAACGAATAAAAGCACACAAATAATCGTTGACGCGAATAAACGGCTCAAGGAACTAGTTGACAACCAAGTGGGAAAATACTAGTTTGTTAATTAGTTCTAAGACCAAGTAAGGGAAACCAAGAATCAACAATTAGCAACCAAAGAATATCCTAAGTTGAGCTCATAGTGACATGGTAGCATGCAATGGCCCCACACGTTCTTCTTCTCTTCGGATTTATATATATATATATATTTTTTGTCTTGCTTTAATATTCACACAACTTGTGATAAATTGAAAAGTGTTTTGGTGGGAAAACTAAAATTTTGAAGTCTTAACTCTTTTTCAAACTCAAGAAAGTGGGTTTGGTTGACAATTTCCACAAAACAAGGTTCCTTGATTTAGGGGAAGTGATTGACAAGGCTACAAAGTGATGGGTGCAAGTCTTTCACAATCAACTTTATAACTTTACCACTTGAGCACACAACAACATGAATACTTCAACAAGATGAACAAGATGACAAGTTCAAAAGATGAACACTTCACAACTTCTTTAGCACATAAACACACAACCACCGATTTGCTTTTGGTTATCAACACATACAACTTTCGGCCACTTCAAGTCACTACACAATCTTCAATTTTTCAAGCTCAACTTTCGGATCTAGACAACTTAGTGTTGGTGAGAAAGAAACAAACACTAGAAACTCACTAAACAAGCAAAATAACACCTAGATCTAAGCATACAACACCATTCTCGGTTTTCAACTTTTAGTGGACAGATTTCGGATTTTTTTTTTTGTAGTTTGTTTAGTCCGTGAGCTAGCCCAAGATGGGTTGTGTTGGAACACAACCGGTCTTGCTTTGATACCAAATGATACAAGATCAAACCAACAACACCATGAGTTTCGGATTTCAGTCCAACAACACAAGACAACAAGTTTTAAGTTTCGGCTTTTCAACTTACAACACAAGAGATAGTTTCGGTTTTTAATCCACAATCCGAGAATAACAAGAGACACGACAATGCTAGTGAATCGAAACGAGCCCCACACGGCTTCACTAGACTTTCAAGATAGTCAAAAGCAAACAACAACAACAATATAATGAAAGATAGATAACTTGACATATAACATTCAAGAAACTAAGAACCCTAACATCAAGAGAGGACCCTAAGTCTAATGAATATAAACACCAAGTTCTTACGAGGACCAAGAGGCACTCAACGACCTCAAAACCCTTGTTTCTAGCCAAAGATACAACCCAAGTATCCCTCTACTTGTGAGGAGATAGTGGCGGCTCCTATGAGTGAAATGGAGAGGAAGTTTTGTGATTTTAGGTTAAAATTTTCAGATTTCAAAAACTAAGTCTAACTCACTATGATGTTCTATTTATACTACAACAAAAAGGAGTAAAAGACCCATCCGCCCTTGCTTTCTTGTGGCAACCTTGGGGATTAGTTTATTACACTTTAGGACCCCTCTTCACACATAAAAACGTTTAGGTCCTTGGTTGGTTCGACCAACAACTCACACACGGCCATTTGCATGAACAAAGCTTGGAGTGTTTGTAATTCCCGAGCTTGGCTTCGTGTGAAAGGTCGTGTACCTGTGGGGTTCGCCTTAACCGTATCAATATTGCTCACACCTGGTTCAAGCAATGGAAGTCAGAGAGGGTAGACAATGCAGGGCTAGTTGAGTGGGAGTATTTTGCGCCTGCTATCATCAATAGATTCTTTCCCGTAGAGCTTAGGGATGATAAAGTGTTAGAATTCATCAACCTCGGGCAGGGCAATATGACATTGAAAGAGTATTCTCTTAAGTTTAGTCAATTAGCCAGATATGCCCCTCATGTGGTTGCAGCTAGCAGGGCAAGGATGAGTAAGTACGTTTTAGGGGTGACTGATAAAGTGGTTAATGAGTGCAGATCCGCCATGATAAATAGTGACATGACTTTAGCCAGAATTATGACTCATATTCAGCAAATTGATGAGCCAAAGATTAAGATAAGGGAGAAACAGAATAACAGGGCGAAGGCAAGGAGTTTCAACTTCACTCTGCCTAAGTCAGAAGGAGCAAACCCTTCTCAGTTTTGTCCTAAGTCATCAGTTCTAGCTCCTTCTTCATCTAGTGCTCCAGTTTCTAATTTCAGAGAGGGTAACAAAGACGGAGTGCCTAGCTCTATATCCCAGGATAGTGTTAGCAGTGCCTGTACCTATCCAATTTGACAGACTTATGGCAAGCACTATTAAGGTATTTGCAGAGCTAGAAGTGGTATTTGTTTCAGATATGGAAAGCCAGGTGACAGAGTCAGAGACTATTCTTAGACAGGTCCTCGGGGTCAACAAAATCTCTTCTCAGCTCAATATGATCACCCAAATCAGTAGGATGCCACAACCAGTGCTACTAGTTGGCAGTGCCTAAAGTTTCTCTGCTCTGTAATCCTGACACGATCAGGTAAATTCCCCTAATATGGTTACCAGTACGTTACAGATCTTTCATGCTCATGTTTATGCTTTGCTAGATCCAGGAGCTTCTTTGTCTTTTGTTACTCCTTATATAACAGTCGATTTTAGAATCAGTCCTAAAATTCTAGCAGAGCCCTTTTTAGTCTCTACCCCAGTGGGTAAAACCATCAAAGCCCGATGGGTATTCAGGAACTACCCGATTATGATATCTCAGAAAGTTACCTCAGCAGACTTAGTCAATTAGAGATGATTGATTTTAATGTCATTCTCAACATGGAATGGCTTCATTCCAGCAATGCCACAATCGACTGCCAAAATAGAATAGAATAGTACAGTTTCAATTTACGAATGAACCCATACTAGAGTGGAAAATTAGTGTATCTGCTTTTAGAGGTCACCTTGTTTCCTACCTTTGATAGGGAAAATGATATCTAAAGGATGTGTTTATCATATTGATCAAGTTACACTAGTTCTAAAACTCCCAGCCTTGAATCAGTTCGAGTTGTAGGTGAATATTTAGATGTCTTTCCTGAAGATCTTCCAGGAATTCCTCCCCAAAGGGAAATAGACTTCGGTATAAATCTTCTTCCAGATACTCAGCCTATCTCTATTTCGCCATACAGAATGGCCTCTTAGATAAGGGATTCATCAGGCCCAACATTTCCCCGTGGGGCGCTCCAGTAGTATTCGTGCACAAGAATGACAGTTTTGTTAGGATGTGTGTAGACTACCGTTAACTCAATAAGGTGACGGTCAAGGATAAGTTCTTCTTCCCAAAATCGATGACTTGTTTGACCAACTTTTGGGTGCCAGTTATTTCTCTAAGATAGTGCTCATATCCTTCTATCATCATCTCAGAGTAAGAGAATGTGACATTCGAAAAATAACTTTCTGTACCCGGTATGGTCACTTCGAATTCCTAGTTATGTCATTTGGTCTTACCAATGTCACAACTGTTTTCATGGACTTGATGAACTGTGTGTTTAAGAAATACTTGGAACTGTTTGTTATAGTCTTCATAGATGATATCCTGGTCTAGTCCCGCAGTGAGTGCGATCATGCAGACCATCTTAGAACAGTACTTCAGACTCTCAGAAATCATTATTTGTTTGCCAAATTTAGTAAGTATGAATTTTGGCTAAGGTCAGTAGCATTCCTAGGTCACATCATTTCCTGTGATGGCATTAGAATAGATCCTCAAAAGACTGAAGCAGTAAAAAACTGGCGTCGCCCTATCTCTCCATCAGATATTAGGAGTTGCTTGGGTTTGGCTGGCTATTACAGACAGTTTGTTAAGGGATTTTCTTCTATTACATCCCCTATGTCTAGATTGACTCAGAAGAAAGTTAAGTTTCAATGGCCAGATCCTTGCGAGAAGAGTTTTCAGGAGTTGAAGACTCGAATCACCTTTGCTCCAGTCTTAGCTCTCCCAGATAGTTTAGATGGGTTTGTAGTGTATTGTGATGCATCCAAAGTGGGTCTAGGTTATATCCCTATGTAGTATAGTAAGGTCATAGCCTATGCCTCCAGAAAGGTTAAACCCCTTGAGAGGAATTATCCTACTCATGATCTTGAGTTAGCAGCCGTAGTCTTTGCCTTGAAGATTTGGAGGCATTATCTTTACGGAGTTCATGTTAATGTCTTCACAGATTATAAGAGTCTTCAGTATGTCTTTTCTCAGAAATATCTCATTCTTCATCAGAAAATGTGTTTAGAGCTTATGAAATATTATGAAATGAGTGTCCTTTATCATCTGGGCAAGGCCAACATAGTGGCCAACACTCTTAGCAGACTATCCATGGGTAGTGTTCCTCATGTTGAGGACAGTAAAAAGAAGCTAGCTCAGAAATCCATCAGCTTGCTGACTATCCATGGGTAGTGTTCCTCATGTTGAGGACAGTAAGAAGAAGTTAGCTCAGAAAATCCATCAGCTTGCTGGTAACGCTCAAACTACACTCTTGAATAGGTGTAAGCGATCGTCGTCAATATAAAACCCAACTAGGTTGAGGTCGAATCCCACAGGGAATAATGTCTGAACTCAAGTCGGTTGTAATTTAATTCACTAATAGTTTAATGTTTCCTGAAATGGGGGTTTAAGTTTCATAAGTAATTGTTTGACACTTTATTTTCGATATTTGTAACCAAGATTTTATGAGATAATCAGAATTATGTTCACTAGGGCTTACGGTACATAACAAATACTAAAGGTGACTCACGATTCTCACGGTGGTTAGGATAACAAGCTATCTTTATCGATGATATGCTCAAATGTCTCTCGACCTATTTAAGCATCCAATTTCTAATCCTCTCGGACTTAGGGAATCATTATCCACTGCCCAGATTTTACCTCAGGTTAATCAACCTAGTTACAGCACTAATTATTAAACAAAGTATTTATGAGTCCCTGTTGATAATTCACTTCCTACTATTTATGATTTCTTTCTCAAGCAAATCAAAGTAGGTATGCCTGCTGTTTGCAACCAACAGACATCAATTAAAATCTAAGAATTATTAAGAAATCCTAACACCTATTAAATCTTGAGTATTTAGCACCTCTTTATGACCTAACCCTAGATCCCATAATTCAGGTTAATGAGGTTTAGCCACTCATGATGCAAGAAATAAGAACACAAATTAATTCATAATTGAGAAGATTAGCTTACAACTATGATGAAGATCAAAAAGTATAACTTGAATTAATTCACAAGACAAAACTCCCAAAATATTGGTCTAGAGGGAAAGAGAGAGAAAAATCGTCTGTTCAAAAGTATGTTGATTGATAATTTATATATCTAGAAGACCCTAAAACAATGCTTTAAATAGTTAACCCTAAATAAGGAAACAAAATAGAAGTTTCAGCCTTTTCTCGGAATAAACGACGATGTCAGTGACGGCTTATCAGGAGCCTTACAGCTTATCATGGATGTCGTCAGCTCCTCTGCATTTTTGGCTCTTGCTTCTTTAAGGCTGACGATGATGATGACGGCTTTTCACTATCTTGATGACGTGTCATAGATGTCATCATAAAACTTTCTTCAACTTCCATCTTCTGTTTAAGGCTGACGACGATCCTGACACCTTATCACTTGCCTAACGACTTGTCATGGATGTCGTCACAAAACTATCTTCAACTTCCATCTTCTATTTAAGTCTGTTGACACTCCTGACTCTTTATCACCATCTTGAAGCCTTATCTCAAAGTATCATCACAACTTTAACTCATGCCAAATCTCTAGTTAAGTCTGACGACAATATAGTAGCCTATGAAAGGGCTGACGACTTATCACAGTTGTCGTCAGCCATACTTCTCTTTTGATTCCTCCAGATTTCAAATTCTTTTCTTCTATTCTTATTGGTTCTCTATCCCGTCAGCTTAAATTGTACAATCAGACATAAATAAATCAAAAATGATAAAAGTTGCTTAAGACTTCGCAATTATTCTTTCTTAAAGGTGTTAAAGGCCTTAAATGTTTTAGAAATTGCTCACACATCAACACCCTCAACTTAAAACAATTTCTTGTCCTCAAGCAACTCAACACAACTAAGAGAATACATAGAATATTCAGTAGCTAATTTTCAATTTTAAGCTTAAAACACAGTTACCACCTTCAAGGTCTGTCCAATTAAAACCAATTGTGTATGTCATTGAAGAACAATAATGTAACACAAAGGACTCAAGTGATGGCATCAATCTTAGACACAACAACCATTCATATACCATTGCTGCACTATCTAATCACCTCTTTGACACTACACTAATCTCTTGGGGCTCACTTATTCACCTCTTTTTCATTTTCTTTTCTATTGATTGCACATATTCAAGTTGGGTGCCTTTTTTTTTTATAGATTAACACTTAACTTTTATTCTTCTTTTTCTTTAT
The DNA here is from genome assembly GCA_030864225.1 of Capsicum baccatum var. pendulum. NCBI lineage: Eukaryota > Viridiplantae > Streptophyta > Magnoliopsida > Solanales > Solanaceae > Capsicum > Capsicum baccatum. The sequence continues at coordinate 164,544,266 of CM061552.1, read as the reverse complement.
TCTACCCTTATCCATACTCATCTTACACCATGCACCCCTATGATATCCACCCTCAACTTAGGCTAGTTGCCTAGGTCAAGGTGCATAGTATCCAAGGATGACTAGGGACAAACAGATTCATTATCCTATAAATGGGAAGGTGAAAGGTGTCATAAGAAAGAAATAGGCTAATTAGGCTCAAAACAGGGATCAAGGGATATAATGCACATAGGGTAGGCTATTTAGGCTAAAAGTGGGTTAATCAACAAAACGGCTTATGATCTTTTCCCAACCCCTATCCTTTAACTATGGTAAGACTAACCAGGAAAGTTCTGGCTTTAGCATACAGAAGGAATTAAGTAGTTGTTTGCACACACATGGCACGCAAGTATATTATAGGCCACCACTTATCTAGTTTATGCAATTGTTTAGCAATAATCATCACACAGCTAGAATATAATTCACACAGTCTTTGCCAACAAAACATTGGAGAGGTGTTTAAAAATCAATCAAAAATATGTCAAATACTTTCTGTACTTGTATTTCTCCTAGTTACCATAAAATATATTACAACAACAAACTACCCTACACCCTCAACACAAAATAAAAGCAAAATTAAACTAAGGGTTAGAGTTTACCTAGAATGGATCAATCTCGGGTGTCATAGGTTGCCTCCTATGCAGCGCATGATTTAACATCGCGGCACGACTCAGATATCTCAATTACTTTAGACTTCATCGAAATAGATAATGGTGATAATTTTTAGTGGATTCTTTTGGGCATGTAAAGCTTGACACGTTGCCCATTTACCTTAACGGTACTGCCGTCTTCATTTTCAAGTTCCACTACTCCAGATGAGTGAACTTGAATAACTTTAAAAGGGCCTGACCACTTAGATTTCAGCTTAACTATGAACAATTTGAGTCTAGAATTCAACAAAGCACCAAGTCACCTTTTTGGAATTCTCATTTCTCTATTCTCCAATCGTGGTATTTTTTCATCTTTTCTTTGTACAGTTCTGCTCGTTCATAGGCCCTGAGATGGAATTCATCCATCTTATTCAATTGCCCCAGTCTCAGCTCTACTGCTTCCTTCTAAGTCAGATTTAACCTTTTGAGTGCCCATAAGGCCTTGTGCTCCAGCTTTATTAGTAGGTGGCAAGCTTTTTGATAGACCAGATGAAATGGTGACATGCCAATGGGTGTCTTGAAAGTAGTTTGATATGCCCACAAGGCATCATCGAGCTTTCAAGACCAATTTTTCCTGCTAGCATTCACCGTTTTAGCTAGGATATCTTTAATCTCACGATTTGATACCTCCCCTTGCCCACTGGTTTGTGGGTGGTATGGAATATCCACTCTGTGCTGTTTTACCCCATATTTTGCCAAAGCTGCTTGAAATATTTTTTTGCAAAAATGAGATCCTTCGTCACTTATGATAGTACGTGGTACTCTAAAGTGAGAAAAGATATTCTTCTTGAGAAAAGAAACAACTGTCTTCCCTTGATTATCAAACAAAGCTACAGCTTTGGCCTATTTTGAGACGTAGTCAACAGTAACTAAAATATACTTCATCCCATATGAGCTCACAAAAATACCCATGAAATCAATGCCCCAGACATCAAATAATTCCACTTCAAGCATCTTAGTCAAGGGCATCTCATGTCTTTGAGAGATTGACCCCTGTCTCTGGCATTAGTTATATTTCAGCACAAACTTGTAGGCATCCTTGAACAATGCTAGCCAATAATAACCACTCTGCGACACCTTTCTAGTTGTTTGGTCACCTGCATGGTGACCCCTGACTACGGAAGCATGACATACTTCCAATATGCATAATACATCTACTTATGGCATACATCTCTATATAATATTATTTGTATATCGCTGAAAAATATACAGCTCATCCCAGAAGTTATGCATCACATCATGCAGGAACTTCTTCCTTTGATGGAAAGAAAGGTTTTTTGAGATAACCTTACACACAACATAATTTACATAATCCGCATACCAAGGCAATATTTCCATTGTGGCAGCTAGAATCTCCTCATCAGGGAATGCATCATATATCTTTATTTCATCACTGCTTTCCTGTTTATCTTCCATTCTAGACAGATAATCTATAACATGGTTTTCACAACCTTTTCTATCCTTGACCTCAAAGTCAAATTCTTGCAGCAAAATACCCATCTGATTAGCCTTGGTTTAGCATCCTTCTTAGCCATCAAATACCTCAAGGTAGTATGGTCGGTGTGGACCACTACTTTGGTCCCAAGTAGATAAGCTCTGAACTTCTCGAAATCATACTCTACAACCAGAAGTTCCTGTTCAGTGATGGTGTATTTCTTTTGTGCTCCATTCAGTGCTTTGCTGGCGTAATATATCGAATGGAATAGTTTGTCCCTGTTTTGCCCCAATACAGCTCCAAGGGCCACATCGCTTGAATCACAGATGATCTCAAATAGTTTTTCCCTGTCAGGTGAAATAATAATAGGGGACTCAATCAGCTTTTTTTAAGGCATGCAAATGCCTTCAAGAACTCTTCATCTAAGGAAAATTTCACCTCCTTCTCCAAAAGTTTGCTAAGTGGATTTGCAATCTTTAAGAAGTTTTTTATAAATCTCCGATAAATGCTAGCATGTCCCAGAAAACTGCATACTTCTTTCACTAAAATTGGAGGTGGTAGTTTCTCAATAACTTCCACCTTTGCTCGATCAACTTCTATCCCCTTTTTAGAAATTCTTTGGCCGAGAACGATACCCTCCTTGACCATGAAATGGCATTTTTCCTAATTAAGCAAAAAATTAAATTCAACATATCTTTGAAAGGCTACATTTAGATTTTCCAAACACATCTCAAATGAATCACATACCACAGAGAAATCATCCATGAATACCTTTATGGTATCCTCCACCATGTCATAGAAGATAGACATCATATACCATTGAAAAGTGAAGGGTGCATTACATAGCCCAAATATCATCCTTTTAAATGCAAAAGTGCCATATGGGCATGTGAATGTCGTCTTCTCCTGATCTTCAGGAGCAATAAATCTTTGGTTATTTCTAAAATAACCATCCAAAAAGAAATACCACCCCTGCCAGCTAATCGATCAAGCATTTGGTCCATAAAGGGCATCGAAAAATGGTCTTTCAGAGTCCAAGAATTTAGCTTATGGTAGTCCATGCAAACTCTCCACCCAGTTATAGGCCTGAGCAGAATCAACTCATTCTTTTCATTAGCAACCACCGTCATACCCCCCTTTTTTGGTTACGCATTGAACTGGGCTCACCTACTTACTGTCAGAAATAGGGTAAACCACTCCTGCATCAAACCACTAAATAATCTCCTTCTAAACAACCTCTTGTATTGGTCAATTAAGATGGTGCTGATGCTCTATGGTTGGAATACAATCCTCCTCAAGCTGAATTTTATGCATGCAGATTCCCAGGAGAATGCCAATAATATCTGCAATGGTCCACCCTATAGCTCTCTTGTGCCTCTGAAGTACTGAGATAAGTGCATTCACCCATTGTTCCCCCAAATCAGCTGTAGTAATAACAGGTAGCATGTTCTCATTGCCCCAAAACATATACCATAGATTCCTAGGCAATTTCTTCAATTCCAACATCGGAGGCTCCTCAATAGATGGCTTGGCTTGTGGCGTTGGTCGATTAGCCAGGTCAAGGTCTAGATTTTTAGGAGAATAAGTATATGAACCCATGCCATTCAAGGCACAAATGGTCTCTTCATACTCCCCAATGCCTTCACTATTATAATTCATCATGACCGCGGCTAAAGGTTTGATAACAAGTTGCTTAACTATGGGCACCTCCTGTTCATCCTAATAATACACATCAACTACTGAGAACACACTTATTTCTTTATGCTTCTTTATTTAGTTGCCCACATCAAATCATACCACTTCATTATTCATCCTAAATAAGAGCTCATTCGCTCTTAAATCAATCAACACACTTTCTGTTGAGTGGAAAGGTCGACCCAAGATTATGGGCACCTCAAAGTCCATATCGCAATCTAGAATGATAAAGTCTAGAGGGAATATAAAGTTGGACACCTTCACCAACACAGCATGCAGAATGCCAACAGGTCACTTTATTGACCTATCCGCCATCACGAGTCTTATGTTGGTAAGTGTGAGATTTCCTAGAACCAACTTTCTTTAAATAGTCAGTGGAATCAAATTAACGCTTGCTTCCAGATCACATATTGCTTTGGTGAATTCCATTGACCCAATTGTGTAGGGAATAGTAACTGCACTTGGGTCTGGCTTCTTTTGTACTATGGTTGATACAAAATCAAACCAACAACACCAAGAGCTTCAAGTAGGCTCGGATTTCAGTACAACAACACAAGAACAACAAATTTAAGTTTCGGTTTTTCAGCCCACAACACAAGAACAACAAGATAGATAACAATGCTAGTGAATCAAAAAGAGCCCCACACGGCTTCACTAGACTTTAAGATAACAAAATCAACAACAACAACAAGATAAAGAAAGATAGATAACTTGACATATAACATTCAAGAAACTAAGAACCCTAACATCAAGAGAGGACCCTAAGTCTAATGAATATAAACACCAAGTTCTTACGAGGACCAAGAGGCACTCAACAACCTCAAAACCCTTGTTTCTAGCCAAAGAGACAACACAAGTATCCCTCTACTTGTGAGATAATAGGGGCGGCTTCTATGAGTGGAAGAGAGAGGAAATGTTTAGTGTTTTTAGGTTACAAAAATCAGCATTCAAAAACTAGGGAATAACTCTCTAACATGTTTTATTTATACTACAAACAAAAGGGGTAAAATGACCCATCCGCCCTTGCTTCTTGTGCCAACCTTGGAGAGTAGTTTATTACACATTAGGACCTCTCTTCACACATAAAAATGTTTAGGTCTTTGGTTGGTTCAATCACCAACTCACACACGGCCATTTGCATGAACAAAGCTTGGAGTTTTTGTAATTCCCGAGCTTGGCTTCGTGTGAAAGGCCGTGTACCTATGGAGGCTGCCCTAACCGTATCATCCTCTCCATCTTGAGAGGAATTTGACCTCAAATTCAGCATTTGGTCATCTTCAACCGCATCCACGAGGGAGAGATCACCAACGTTGAAAGTGTTGTGCACTTGATATTTTTGTGGAAGGTCAATCTTGTAGGCGTTGTCATTGATTCTCTCAAGTACTTGGAAAGGACCATCACCCCTTGGCAGCAATTTGGACTTCCTTTGAGCTGGAAACCAATCCTTTCGAAGATGCACCCACACCCAATCTCCGGGTTCAAGCACAAGCCTCCTTCTCCCTTTGTTTACCCTTTTTGCAATCTCTTGGTTCTTCTTTTCAAGCTTGATCCGCACCGTCTCATGCATTTTCTTCATTGCCCCGGCTCTTTTATTTCCATCTAATCTGGTCATGAGATCACTAGACAAAGGAGTGAGAAATAAAGGGGTAAGGGGATTCAGGCCGTAAACACATTCAAAGGGAGTCATTCCCGTGCTCGAATGTATTACCCGGTTGTATGCAAATTCCACCAAGGGTAGGTGATCTTCCCATGAAGTCAGTTTACCTTTAACCATAGAACGTAGCATATACCCCAAGGTTCTATTTACTACCTCCGTTTGGCCATCGGTTTTTGGGTGACAAGACGTGGAGAAAAGTAACTTCGTTCCAAGCCTACCCCACATGGACTTCCAAAAGAGACTTAGGAACTTGGAGTCCCTATTGCTCACAATAGTCCTCGGTACCCCGTGAAGCTTTACAACATGTGCAACAAATAATGAAGCTACACTACGAGCATCCTCGGTTTTAGCACAGGGAATAAAATGAGCCATTTTAGAGAATCTGATACGGTTAAGGCAATCCCCACAGGTACACAGCCTTTCACACGAAGCCAAGCTCGGGAATTGCAAACACTCCAAGCTTTGTTCATGCAAATGGCCGTGTGTGAGTTGTTGACCGAACCAACCTTGGACCTAAACATTTTTATGTGTGAAGAGGGGTCCTAAAGTGTAATAAACTAATCCCCAAGGATGCCACAAAAAAGCAAGGGCGGATGGGTCTTTTAACACCTTTTGTTGTAGTATAAATAGAACATCATAGTGAGATATCCCTTAGTTCATTTTGAAATCTGAAATTGTAACCTAAAAACTCCAAAATATCTTCTCTCTTCTTCTCCAAGAAGCCGTCCCTAGATCTCACAAGTAGAGGAAAACTTGTGTTGTCTCTTTGGCTAGAAACAAGGGTTTTGAGGTTGTTGAGTGCCTCTTGGTCCTTGTAAGAACTTGGTGTTTATATTCATTAGACTTAGGGTCCTCTCTTGATGTTAGGGTTCTTAGTTTCTTGAATGTTATATGTCAAGTTATCTATCTTTCATTATCTTGTTGTTGTTGTGTTGCTTTTGTTTATCTTGAAAGTCTAGTGAAGCCGTGTGGGGCTTGTTTCGATTCACTAGCATTGTTGTATCTCTTGTTGTTCTCGGATTGTGGCTTAAAAACCGAAACTATCTCTTGTGTTGTAATCTAAAAACCGAAACTTAAAACTTGTTGTTCTTGTGTTGTTGGACTGAAATCCAAACTCTTGTTGTTGTTGGTTTTGATCTTGTATCATTTGGTATCAAAGCAAGACCGGTTGTGTTCCAACATAACCCATCTTGGGCTAGTTCACGGATTAAACAAACTACAAAAAAAAAATTCTGAAATCTGTCCACTAAAAGTTGGAAACCGAGAATGATGTTGTATGCCTAGATCTAGGTGTTATTTTGCTTGTGTAGTGAGTTTCTAGTGTTGGTTTCTTTCTCACCAACACTAACGTGTCTAGATCCGAAAGTTGAGCTTGAAAGGTTGAATATTGTGTAGTGACTTGAAGTGGCCGAAAGTTGAATGTTGTTGATGACCAAAAGAAAAATCGGTGGTTGTGTGATTATGTGCTAAGGAAGTGTTGAAGTTTGTGGAGTGTTCATCTTTTGAACTTGTGCATATTGTTCCTCTTGTTGAAGTGTTCATCTTGTTGTGTGCTCAAGTAGTAAACTTATAAAGTTGATTGTGAAAGACTTGCACCCATCACCTTGTAGCCTTGTCAATCACTTCCCCTAAATCAAGGAACCTTGTTTTGTGGGAATTGTCAACCAAACCCACTTTCTTGAGATTGAAAAAGAAGTTAAGACTTCAAAATTTTAGTTTTCCCACCAAAACACTTTTCCATTTATCACAAGTTGTGTGAATATTAAATCAAGACAAAAAAAAAATAAATATATATATATAAATCCGAAGAGAAGAAGAACGTGTGAGGGCCATTGCATGCTACCATGTCACTATAAGCTCAACTTAGGATATTCTTTGGTTGCTAATTGTTGATTCTTGGTTTCCCTTATTTGGTCTTAGAACTAATTAACAAACTAGTATTCTTTCCACTAGGTTGTCAACTAGTTCCTTGAGCCGTTTATTCGCGTCACCGATTATTTGTGTGCTTTTATTCGTTTGAATGAGTTGCTGATTTTGATTCTAGTCCGGCAAGAATTCTTTGAGTCTTCAAACAAGAATCCATTCCGGCTAAGGGCTTACTCAAACCTTGTAAATCTCACGGTTACTAGCCAATTATACAACACTTGTGGAACACGGACTTGTGGTGACTAAAGCGGCTAATACCTTGACGATGGAAGGAACAACTTCTCATAATGCGGATACTAATTCTCTTGACTCAATGAGGGCCACTCTTGAGGCCGTTACTCGGACACTTGAAAGGATGAACTCGGAATTTGGAGCCGTGAGAGGGGACTTGGCAGCAATAAGGGGGGAAGTATCGACTATTAGTGGGAGGCTAGATCAAGTGGAGAGTCAAAGGAACTCTCGGCCATCGACTCCTCTACACGTATCCACCAATGGTCATGATAGGACCTCCTGCGCAACCATCACCCCCGAAATGATCCACCAAATGTTAAATGCACCCCAAGCTCCACTAAATACCGCAACCCAATCTACCAATTTTCCTCCAAACCGAGACTCCACTAGACCACTACATTTCCAAGCTCCTCCAATTCCGCAAGAGGGATTTGGACGCCAAGCACCTCCCCTAAATCCGAACCCTCCCTTCCAAGCTCCACTAAACCAAAGACCACAAATTCCAATTCCTATGAATCAAAATGGCCAAGGCCGACCAGCCCACTTTGACGGATACGGTAGAGAGGAGTATGATGGGGAGGGAGCCTATGATGATGCTTATATGAGGGAGGAGGAGATAAGAGGGGGCCGGGGGGAACCTAGGAGATACCGGGGGTATGGAGAAAGGGGAAACCGACACCAAGAGAGAGACGTAGGCATCAACACCATCAAGTTGAGCTTACCTATCTTTAAGGGTGAAAGTGACCCCGAGGCCTACTTAACTTGGGAATCGGCTTGTGACAAAGTTTTCCAAGTTAATGACATCTCGGAAGAAAAGAAGAGTTGCTATGCTATAGCTGACCTCGAGGGCTATGCTAATACTTGGTGGGAGTATGTTAAGCGATTTGGTAATGAATTGGTTGACGGGCAGCCACCACCTTGGTATCGGTTGAGGTATTTGATGAGGCAACGATACCTTCCCGAGAGATACCGACATGAATTACTTGCTAGGTTGTATGGCTTGCGGCAAGGAGGCAAGAGTGTGGTGGCCTATTTTGACGAGTTCCAACAACTCATGTTGAAACTTGATCACCGTGGGGAGCAAATCAGCCACGACATCATCCGGTTCAAGTGTGGATTGAACAAGGAGATCTCCACTCACTTGACTCTTCATCGGTTTGAAACTATTGACGGTATATTCCAAGCGGCCCTAGAGATTGAAAGGGAACTTAAGGAGAGATCAACCTTCAAGTCAAGGGTCCAAGCCCCCTCGGGTTGGGCCAAAAACAAGGACCAACCCGGTCCTCCGAAGCTGCCCGAATCCAAAATGGTTTCTATGTTTCCCCCGAAGCCGGAGGCTCACAAATACCCCAACCCAAAGGGGTTCCAATGTTTCAAGTGCCAAGGTTGGGGGCATAAGGCAAATGAATGTCCGAACCGACGTAATGTGATCCTACGAGAAGGGAAAGTATATTACCTTGGTGAGGAGGTAGTGTCCGAAAGGGGGGAGGTTGAGGCCGAGCCTCAAGATGGAGAGGAAGCCGAGAAGGAACCGAATGAGGAAGGAGTAGATGATAGTGAAGATGTCTATCCACAAGAAGGGGAGTGTGTGGTTCCAAACTTTGTGGTTAGACGCGTCATGATTAGTAAGGCGGTAGATGACCCGAGCCAAAGGGAAAATCTATTCCATACTAAGTGCCTTGTAAAGGGGAGTGTGTGCACCTTGGTAGTTGATAGTGGTAGTTGTACAAACATTGCGAGCCATGCTATGGTAAACTTCTTGAAGTTACCGACTACACCACAAACTAGTCCTTACAAACTACAATGGTTGAATGATTGTGGTGAATTGAAGGTCACACGGCAATGTGTGATTCGGTTTAAGGTGGGCAACTACCGCGATGAAGTGCTTTGTGACGTGATCCCAATGCAAGCATGTTACTTGTTGTTAGGAAGACCTTGGCAATATGATAGGTCTACTAAACACGACGGGAGGTCCAACCGGTACACGCTTGAGAAGGATGGCCGAAAGGTCACCCTTCACCCTCTTTCACCCTCCCATGTAAATGAGTGGTATAAAAAAATAAGAGAATTAAAAGGAAAGGGGAGGGAACCCGAGAGGGGAGAAAAGGGAAGGGAGACCGTAGGTGAGGAGGTAGGGACATCCGAGGCTATCCCAATGCCAAGGGAAAGGGAAAACATAGTGATGTTGGCTAGGAGAAAGGAACTTTTCGTGGACCATGATGAAAACAAGCCGATGCTACTTTTGGCCCATTGCTTTAACACTAACCCCACTAATCCTTCCATTTCCCCTTTGATTTCTTGTGTGCTGCAGGAGTATGAAGATGTATTTCCACAAGAACTTCCGCAAGGATTGCCCCCGCTTCGGGGAATTGAACACCAAATTGATTTGGTGCCGGGTTCACAGCTCCCAAACAAACCGGCCTATAGGAGCAATCCTATGGACACGAAGGAGCTTGAAAGACAAGTGGAGGAACTACTCAACAAGGGATACATCAAGGAAAGTATGAGTCCGTGTGCTGTTCCGGTACTTTTGGTACCAAAGAAGGACGGAACGTGGCGCATGTGCGTCGATTGCCGAGCCATCAACAAAATCACTATAAAGTATCGCCATCCAATCCCTAGATTATATGATATGTTAGATGAGCTCCATGGATCTTGTGTGTTTTCTAAAGTGGACCTTAGAAGCGGCTATCACCAAATTCGCATGCAACCCGGTGATGAGTGGAAGACCGCATTCAAGACCAAATTCGGTCTATATGAGTGGCTGGTCATGCCCTTCGGCCTTACCAATGCTCCTAGTACTTTTATGAGGCTAATGAATCATGTAATGAAGCCTTATATTGGAAAGTTTGTGGTAGTTTACTTTGATGATGTGTTGGTGTATAGTAAGTCTATTAATGAACGTATAATTCATTTGAAATGTGTGTTTGATGTGCTCCGAAAGGAGAAGCTGTATGCCAACATGGAGAAGTGTTCTTTTGGTGTTGATAAAGTCATATTCTTGGGTTTTGTCGTGAGCTCAAGGGGAGTGGAAGTGGACGATTCCAAGATAGACTCTATACGAAGTTGGCCGACCCCTAAAACTATTGGAGAAATCCGAAGTTTCCATGGGTTGGCAAGCTTTTATAGGAGGTTTGTCAAAGGATTTAGTTCCATAGCAGCCCCCTTGACCGAGGTAATTAGAAAGGACGGACCCTTTAAATGGGGTGTAGAGCAAGCTAGGGCTTTTGAGGCCTTGTAAGCTACGCTCGTCTCGGCGCCTTTATTGCAATTACCCGATTTTGATAAGATGTTTGAGGTAGAGTGTGATGCTAGTAAAGTCAGCATCGGGGCTGTTTTGATGCAAGAAGGTAAGCCCGTTGCCTATTTCAGTGAAAAGCTCAAAGGGGAAACTCTTAATTACTCGACCTATGATTTGGAGTTGTACGCCCTTGTTAGAGCTTTGGGAAATTGGCAACACTATTTGTGGCCTAAGGAGTTTGTGATACGAACGGATCATGAGTCGTTGAAACACCTTAAGAGCCAAGACAAGCTGAATAGGCGTCATGCTAAGTGGATAGAGTTCATCGAAACTTTCCCTTATGTAATTCATTACAAAAGGGGAAAGGAAAATGTTGTTGCCGATGCCTTGTCTCGGAAGCATGTGCTTGTTGCTACCTTGTCTTCGAAGTTAATGGGTTTTGAGAGCTTGCGGATGTTGTATCCCGAGGATCCTACCTTTGCTCCTATTTTTAGGGAATGCGAAGAGTGGGGAAGGGACCGTTGGCTTAAGGAAAATAACCATTCCTCCTACTCTCGGTTCGAGGGGTATTTGTTCAAAGGAAGGAGGTTATGTGTTCCTTCTAGTTCTTGGAGGGAATTACTTGTGAGAAAGGCCCATGACGGAGGCCTCATGGGTCACTTTGGGGTGGACAAGACCCTCGGAATCCTAGAGTAGAACTTCTATTGGCCCAAAATGCGCAAAGATGTCACAAAAATTTGTAACCAATGTGCGGCCTGCCGGAGTGCTAAATCTCGCCTCCGACCTCAAGGATTATACACCCCGCTCCCTACTCCCCTTAGACCTTGGCTGGACATCTCGATGGATTTCGTCTTGGGGCTGCCAAGGACTAGAAAGGGTCAAGATAGTATTTTTGTGGTTGTTGATAGATTTTCTAAAATGGCTCACTTTATTCCATGTGCTAAAACCGAGGACGCTCCTAGTGTAGCTTCATTATTTGTTGAACATGTTGTAAAGCTTCATGGAGTACCAAGGACCATTGTGAGTGATAGGGACTCCAAGTTCCTAAGTCTCTTTTGGAAGTCCATGTGGGGTCGGCTTGGGACGAAGTTACTTTTCTCAACGTCTTGCCACCCACAAACCGACGGCCAAACGGAGGTAGTAAATAGAACCTTAGGGTCTATGCTACGTTCTATGGTTAAAGGTAAACTGACTTCATGGGAAGAACACCTACCCTTGGTGGAATTCGCATACAACCGGGTAATACATTCGAGCACGGGAATGACTCCCTTTGAATGTGTTTACGGCCTAAATCCCCTTACCCCGTTAGATCTCACTCCTTTGTCTAGTGATCTCATGACCAGCTTAGATGGAAATAAAAGAGCCGAGGCCATGAATAAAATGCATGAGACGGTGCGGATCAAGCTTGACCGGAAGAATCAAGAGGTTGCAAAACGGGCAAACAAAGGGAGAAGGAAGCTAGTGCTTGAACCCGGAGATTGGGTGTGGGTACATCTTCGAAAGGATCGATTTCCAGCTCAAAGGAGGTCCAAGTTGCTGCCGAGAGGTGATGGTCCTTTCCAAGTACTTGAGAGAATCAATGACAACGCCTACAAGATTGACCTACCACCGAAATATCAAGTACACAACACCTTCAACGTCGGAGATCTCTCCCTCGTGGATGCGGTTGAAGATGATCAAATGCCGAATTTGAGGTCAAATTCCTCTCAAGATGGAGAGGATGATACGGTTAAGGCAATCCCCACAGGTACACGGCCTTTCACACGAAGCCAAGCTCGGGAATTGCAAACACTCCAAGCTTTGTTCATGCAAATGGCCGTGTGTGAGTTGTTGACCAAACCAACCTTGGACCTAAACATTTTTATGTGTGAAGAGGGGTCCTAAAGTGTAATAAACTAATCCCCAAGGATGCCACAAGAAAGCAAGGGCGGATGGGTCTTTTAACACCTTTTGTTGTAGTATAAATAGAACATCATAGTGAGATATCACTTAGTTCATTTTGAAATCTGAAATTGTAACCTAAAAACTCCAAAATATCTTCTCTCTTCTTCTCCAAGAAGCCGTCCCTAGATCTCACAAGTAGAGGAATACTTGTGTTGTCTCTTTGGCTAGAAACAAGGGTTTTGAGGTTGTAAGAACTTGGTGTTTATATTCATTAGACTTAGGGTCCTCTCTTGATGTTACGGTTCTTAGTTCTTTTAATGTTATATGTCAAGTTATCTATCTTTCATTATCTTGTTGTTGTTGTGTTGCTTTTGTTTATCTTGAAAGTCTAGTGAAGCCGTGTGGGGCTTGTTTCGATTCACTAGCATTGTTGTATCTCTTGTTGTTCTCGGATTGTGGCTTAAAAACCGAAACTATCTCTTGTGTTGTAATCTAAAAACCGAAACTTAAAACTTGTTGTTCTTGTGTTGTTGGACTGAAATCCGAACTCTTGTTGTTGTTGGTTTTGATCTTGTATCAGAATCTATCAACAACAACAAAAATGCTGTCTCGACCCTTTCTAGTCCTTGGCAGCCCCAAAACAAAATCCATCGAAATGTCCAATAGAAGTTCTCCTCTAAGATTCCGAGGGTCTTGTCTACCCCAAAGTGACCCATGAGGCCTCCGTCATGGGCCTCCCTCACAAATAATTCCCTCCAAGAACTAGAAGGAACACACAACCTCCTCCCCTTGAACAAATACCCATCGAACCGAGAGTAGGAGGAATGGTCATTCTCCTTAAGCCAACGGTCCCTTCCCCACTCTTCGCATTCCCTAAAAATAAGAGCAAAGGTAGGATCCTCGGGATACAACAACCGCAAGCTCTCAAAACCCATCAATTTCGAAGACAAGGTAGCAACAAGCACATGCTTCCTAGACAAGGCATCGGCAACAACATTTTCCTTTCCCCTTTTGTAATGAATTACATAAGGGAAAGTCTCGATGAACTCAATCCACTTAGCATGAAGCCTATTCAGCTTGTCTTGGCTCTTAAGGTGTTTCAACGACTCATGATCCGTTCATATCACAAACTCCTTAGGCCACAAATAATGTTGCCAATATCCCAAGGCTCTAACAAGGGCGTACAACTCCAAATCATAAGTTGAGTAATTAAGAGTTGCCCCTTTGAGCTTTTCACTGAAATAAGCAACGGGCTTACCTTCTTGCATCAAAACAGCCCCGATGCCAACCTTACTAGCATCACACTCTATTTCAAACATCTTATCAAAATCGGGCAATTGCAATAAAGGCGCCGAGATGAGCGTAGCTTTCAAGGCCTCAAAAGCCCTAGCCTGCTCATCACCCCATTTAAAGGGTCCGTCCTTTCTAATTACCTCGGTCAAGGGGGCTGCTATGGAACTAAATCCTTTGACAAACCTCCTATAAAAGCTTGCCAACCCGTGGAAACTTCGGATTTCTCCAATGGTTTTAGGGGTCGGCCAACTTCGTATAGAGTCTATCTTGGAGTCGTCCACTTCCACACCCCTTGAGCTCACAACAAAACCCAAGAATACCACTTTATCAACACCAAAAGAACACTTCTCCATGTTGGCATACAACTTCTCCTTTCGGAGTACATCAAACACACATCTCAAATGCTTTACATGATCATTAATAGACTTACTATACACCAACACATCATCAAAGTAAACCACCACAAAATTTCCAATATAAGGCTTCATTACATGATTCATTAGCCTCATAAATGTGCTAGGAGCATTGGTAAGGCCGAAGGGCATGACCAGCCACTCATATAGACCAAATTTGGTCTTGAATGCGGTCTTCCACTCATCACCGGGTTGCATGCGAATTTGGTGATAGCCGCTCCTAAGGTCCACTTTAGAAAACACAAAAGATCCGTGGAGCTCATCTAGCATATCATCTAGTCTAGGGATCGGATGACGATACCTTATAGTGATTTTGTTGATGGCTCTACAATCGACGCACATACGCCAAGTTCCGTCCTTCTTTGGCACCAAAAACACCGGGACAGCACACGGACTCAAGCTTTCCTTGATATATCCCTTGTTGAGAAGCTCCGCAACTTGCCTTTCAAGCTCCTTAGTGTCCACCGGGTTGCTCCTATAGGCCGGTTTGTTCGGAAGTTGTGATCCCGGCACCAAATCAATTTGGTGTTCAATGCCCCGAAGTGGGGGCAATCCTTGCGGAAGTTCTTGAGGAAACACATCATACTCCTGCAACACACAAGAAATCAACGGGGAAATGGAAGGATTAGTGGGGTTAGTATTAAAGCAGTGGGCAAAAAGTAGCATCGGCTTGTTTTCATCATGGTCCACGAAGAGTTCTTTCCTCCTAGCCAACATCATTACATTTTCCATCTCCCTTGGTGTGGGGACAGCCTCGGATGCCCCTACCTCCTTACCTACGGCATCCCCCCCCTTCTCTCCCTTCTCGGGTTCCTTCCCCTTTCCCTTTAACTCTCGCATCTTTTGATGCCACTCATTTACTTGGGAGGGTGAAAGAGGGTGAAGTGTGACCTTTCGGCCATCCTTCTCAAGCGTATACCGGTTGGTCCTCCCATCGTGTTTAGTAGACCTATCATATTGCCATGGTCTACTTAACAACAAGTGACATGCTTGCATTGGAATCACGTCACAAAGCACTTCGTCGTAGTAGTTTCCCACCTTGAACCGAATCACACATTGCCTTGTGACCCTTAATTCACCACAATCGTTCAACCATTGTAGCTTGTAAGGACTAGTGTGTGGAGTAGTCGGTAGTTTCAAGAAATTGACCATAGCATGACTCGCGACATTTGTACAACTTCCACTATCAATTACCATGGTGCACACACTCCCCTTTACAAGACACTTAGTATGGAATAGATTTTCCCTTTGACTCGGATCATCTATCGCCTTACTAATCATGACACGTCTAACCACAAAGTTTGGAACCACACACTCCCCTTCTTGTGGATAGACATCTTCACTATCATCCAATCCATCATCATTCGGTCCATTTTCAGCTTCCTCTCCATCTTGAGGCTCGGCCTCGTCTTCCCCCCTTTCGGAAACCACCTCCTCACCAAGGTAGTATACCTTCCCTTCTCGTAGGATCACATTACGCCGGTTCGGACATTCATTGGCCTTATGCCCCCAACCTTGGCACTTGAAGCATTGGAACCCCTTTGGATTGGGATATTTGTGAGCCTCCGGTCTTGGAGGAAACTTAGGGACCGTTTTGGGCTCGGGCAGCTTAGTAGGACCGGTTTTGTCCTTTTTTGGGGCCAACCCGAGGGGGTTTGTACCCTTGCCTTGAAGGTTGATCTCTCCTTAAGTTCCCGTTAAATCTCTAGGGCCGCTTGGAATATACCGTCAATGGTTTCAAACCGGTGAAGGGTCAAGTGAGTGGAGATCTCTTTGTTCAATCCACACTTGAACCGGATGATGTCGTGACTGATTTGCTCCCCACGGTGATCAAGTTTCAACATGAGTTGTTGGAACTCGTCAAAATAGGCCATCACACTCTTGCTTCCTTGCCGCAAGCCATATAGCCTAGCAAGTAACTCACGACGATATCTCTCGGGAAGGTATCGTTGCCTCATCAAGTACCTCAACCGATACCAAGGTGGTGGCGGCCCATCAATTACTTCATTAACAAATCGTTTAACATACTCCCACCAAGTGTTAGCATAGCCCTCGAGGTGAGCTATAGCGTAGCAACTCTTCCTTTCTTCCGAGATGTCATTAACTTGGAAAACCTTGTCACAAGCCGATTCCCAAGTCAAGTAGGTCTCGGGGTCACTTTCACCCTTAAAGATAGGTAGGCTCAACTTGATGGTGTTGATGCCTACGTCTCTCTCTTGGTGTCGGTTTCCCCTATCTCCATACCCCCGGTATCTCCTAGGTTCTCCTCGACCCCCTCTTAACTCCTCCTCCCTCATATAAGCATCATCAAAGGCTCCCTCTCCATCATACTCCTCTCTACCGTATCCGTCAAAGTGGGCTGGTCGGCCTTGGCCATTTTGATTCGTAGGAATTGGAATTTGTGGTCTTTGGTTTAATGGAGCTTGGAAGGGAGGGTTCGGATTTAGTGGAGGTACTTGGCGCCCAAATCCCTCTTGTGGAATTGGAGGAGCTTGGAAATGTAGTTGTCTAGTGGAGTCTCGGTTTGGAGGAAAGTTGGTAGATTGGTTTGCGGTATTTAGTGGATCTTGGGGTGCATTTAGCATTTGGTGGACCATTTCGGGAGTGATGGTTGCGGAGGAGGTCCGATCATGACCATTGGTAGAGACATGTAGAGGGGTCGATGGCCTAGAGTTCCTTTGACTCTCCACTTGATCTAGTCTCCCACTAATAGTCGATACTTCCCCCCTTATTGCTGCCAAGTCCCCTCTCACGGCCCAAAATTCCGAATTCATCCTTTCAAGTGTCCGAGTAACGGCCTCGAGAGTGGCCCTCATAGAGTCAAGGGCATTAGTATCCGCATTATGAGATGTTGTTCCTTCCATCGTCAAGGTATTAGCCGCTTTAGTCACCACAAGTTCGTGTTCCACAAGTGTTGTATAATTGGCTAGTAACCGTGAGATTTACAAGGTTTGAGTAAGCTCTTATCCGGAATGGATTCTTGTTTGAAGACTCAAAGAATTCTTGCCGGACTAGATTCAAAATCAGCAACTCATTCAAACGAATAAAAGCACACAAACAACCGTTGACACGAACAAACGGCTCAAGGAACTAGTTAACAACCTAGTAGGAAAGTACTAGTTTGTTAATTAGTTCTAAGACCAAGTAAGGGAAACCAAGAATCAACAATTAGCAACCAAGAATATCCTAAGTTGAGCTTATAGTGACGTGGTAGCATGCAATGGTCCCACACGTTCTTCTTCTCTCGGATTTTTCTCTTTCTTTCTCCTTTTTTTTTTTGTTCGGTTTTGGTGTTAAGATTCACACAACTTGTGAAAATTTTGAAAAGTGTTTTGGTGGGAAAACTAAAATCTTGAAGTCTTCACTCTTTTTCAAACTCAAGAAAGTGGGTTTGGTTGACAAATTCCACAAAACAAGGATCCTTGATTTAGGGGAAGTGATTGACAAGACTACAAGTGATGGGTGCAAGTCTTTCACAACAACTTTATAATTTTACCACATGAGCACACAACAAGATGAACACTTCAACAAGATGAACAAGATGACAAGTTCAAAAGATAAACACTTCAACACTCTTCAGCAACTTCTTTGTCACATATACACACAACCACCGAATTTCGTTTGGTTATCAACAACACACAACTTTCGGCCACTACAAGTCACTACACAATATTCAAGTTTCAAGCTCAACTTTCGGATCTAGACACCTTAGTGTTGGTGAGAAAGAAACCAACACTAGAAACTCACTAAACATGCAAAACAACACCTAGATCTAAACATACAACATCTTTCTCGGTTTCAACATTTAGTGGACAGATTTGAGAATTTCTTGTGGTGTAGTTGTTTAAGCCGTGATCTAGCCCAAGATGGGTTATGTTGGAACACAACCGGTCTTGCTTTGATACCAAATGATACAAGATCCAACCAACAACACCAAGAGTTTCGGGTTCAGTCCAACAACACAAGAACAACAAGTTTTAAGTTTTGGTTTTTCAGCTTACAACAAGAACTAGTTTCGGTTTTCAATCCACAATCCGAGAACAACAAGATAGAAAACAAATGCTAGTGAATCGAAAGATCCCCACACGGCTTCACTAGACTTTCAAGATAACAAAACCAACAACAACACAAGATAAAGAAAGATAGATAACTTGACATATAACATTCAAGAAACTAAGAACCCTAACATCAAGAGAGGACCCTAAGTCTAATGAATATAAACACCAAGTTCTTACGAGGACCAAGAGGCACTCAACGACCTCAAAACCCTTGTTTCTAGCCAAAGATACAACCCAAGTATCCCTCTACTTGTGAGGAGATAGTGGCGGCTCCTATGAGTGAAATGGAGAGGAAGTTTTGTGATTTTAGGTTAAAATTTTCAGATTTCAAAACCTAAGTCTAACTCACTATGATGTTCTATTTATACTACAACAAAAAGGAGTAAAAGACCCATCCGCCCTTGCTTTCTTGTGGCAACCTTGGGGATTTGTTTATTACACTTTAGGACCCCTCTTCACACATAAAAACATTTAGGTCCTTGGTTGGTTCGACCAACAACTCACACACGGCCATTTGCATGAACAAAGCTTGGAGTGTTTGTAATTCCCGAGCTTGGCTTCGTGTGAAAGGCCGTGTACCTGTGGAGTCTGCCTTAACCGTATCAGCCATTCTCCCAATCAGCTGAGGTTTTAGATGAATTGGTAATAATAGCTCTCTAGAACTTCTTGTTTTTGGCATAAATAACAAGCAACTCGCAATAAACAAAAACAACAAATAAACATAAATCTAGGAAACCTAACTAACAGTCAATTAGCACATGTAAACTATCAGTTTACAATTGTATTCCCCGGCAAAAACATCATTTTTGATAATGCTCAAACTATACTCTTGAATGGGTGTAAGCGATCGTCGTCACTATAAAACCCAACTAGGTTGGGGTCGAATCCCACAGAAAATAAGGTGTGAACTCAAGTCGGTTGTAATTTAATTCATAGATAGTTTAATGTTTCTTAAAATGGGGGTTTAAGTTTCACAAGTAAATGTTTGACACTTTGATGTTGATGTTCATAACCAAGATTTTATGAGATAACCTAAATTATGTTCACTAGGTCTTACGGTACATAACAGATGCTAAAGGTGACTGAAAATTGTCACTGTGTTTAGGATAACAAGCTATCTTTATCGATGATATGCTCAAATATCTCTCGACCTATTTAAGAATCTAATTTCCAAATCCTCTAGGACATAGGGAATCGTTATTCACTGCCGAGATTTTACCTCAGGTTAATCAACCTAGTTGCAGCACTAATTATTAAACAAAGTATTTTTGAGTCCCTGTTGATAATTTACTTCCTACTATTTATGATTTCTTTCTAAAGCAAATTAAAGTAGGTATGCTAGCTGGTTGCAGCAAATAGACATCATTTAAAATCTAAGAATTATCAAGAAATCCTAACACCTATTGTATCTTTAGTAGTTACCACCTCTTCATGACTTAACCCTAGATCCCATAATTTAGGTTAATAAGGTTTAGCCACTCATTATACAAAAAACAAGTACAAACATTGAATTCATAATTGAGAAGATTATCTTACAACTATGATGAAGATCAAAAAGTATAACTTGAATTGATTTACAAGACAAAACTGCTAAAATATTTATCTTGAGAGAGAGAGAAAAATCGTGATACGGGACAAATGTCCATCTTATCTTTTGATGACATCTTTGGAGGCCAACACATAGAGGCTCAAGACTTGCTCACCTCGAGAATACAAGAACATGCATGGAGGACCCGTTTTGAGCGTAACTTAAAGCAATCTCGCGTATGGAAGATTGCTTGGAGCATTTAAGAGTGAGGACTCACGGTTTTGGACCTTAATTAAGGGAATTTTGGACATTACACATGGTGTATTTACACACCATGGTCGCACCTATCATTAAGGGCAAAGTGGTCTTTTTGTATTCTTTTGTATTACACTATAAATAGGTCATTTTAGCTCATTTCTTGGCAGATTTGGAAAGATGAAGAATTGAAAGACATATTTTCTCTCTTTTGAGAGTGTAACACCCTTAGTTGTAGGGCTTGGAAAAGCCATCCTTAGCATAGGGCTTGGAAAAGCCAATATTGATCTTTGCTTGGAAACGGTAGATCTTAAGGTTAGTTCATTCCCTTGGTGGTCACCGTAAGAGTGTGGTTTTGATTGTTACATTAATTAGGGGTTAGTGTTGAAATACACTTGGTTCTTAATCTTGTAATAATCTTGGTCTCACTATCTATCTTTATTTTCTTGCAAATGGTGTATGTGTTGTGTGGTGGACTGTTTTGGGGTCTTCGTTGAATCCAAAACTTGTTTTATTGTTGTTCATATTGTTCATCACGTTTAATAGCTGTTTTGGTGTTAATATACACTCTTGTATCTTGTATTCTTGTTGTTAGTAGCGAATCCGAGTGTGGTCTCCATCTTGGTCCTCGAATCCTTAAGATTAGTGGACTGATTTGGTGTTTGTTTTGTGTTCCCTTCTCTTTTCCGTATCAAATCGTCTATTGCAAAGTATGCTGATTGATAAGTTATATATCTAGAAAACCCTAAAACAAGGCTTTAAATAGTTAACCCTAAATAAAGAAGAAAAATAGAAGTTTCAGCTTTTTCTCAGAATAAATGATGACATCAGTGATGGCTTATTAGGAGTCTGGCCACTTATCATGGATGTCATCAGCTCCTCTGCATTTTTTGCTCTTGTTGCTTATGGATGACGACGATGATGATGTCCTATCACCATCTTGACGATATGTCATAGATGTTATCACACAACTTTCTTCAACTTCCATCTTCTGTTTAAGGATGACGACGCTCCTAACGCCTTATCACCAGCCTGACAATGTGTCATGGATGTCTTCATACAACTGTCTTCAATATCCTTCTTCTATTTAAGTCTGATAATGCTCCTGATGTCTTATCACCTTCCTGACACCTTATCACAAAGTATCGTCACAACGTTAACTCATGCTAAATCTTTGGTTAAGCCTAACGACAACCGTGATAACCTATCATAGGGCTGACAACTTATCACAGATGTCGTCATCCACACTTCTCTTCAGGTTTCTCTAAATTTCAACTTCTTTGCTTCTAATCTTATTGGTTCTCTATCCCATCAACTTAAACTATAAAATTGGACTAAAAAAATCAAAAATGATAAAAGTTGCTTAAGACTTCGTAATTATTCTTGGTTAAAGGTCTTAAATGTTTTAGCAATTGCTCACACATTACTTGCTGACTAAGCATTCCCTTAGTAAATAAAAATGAGGGTGATATATGGGTTCAGAGTAGTTTAAAATCATCTCTAGTTTCTGAGGTAAAAGAAAAGCAAGATAGAGATCCTGTCCTTGTTAATTTGAAAGAGTCAGTTCAAGATCAGAAAATAGAAGTTTTCTCCCAAGAGGGATATCGTGTTCTTCGTTGTCAGGGTCATCTCTGTGTTCCTAGTGTAGATGATATAAGGTAGTGAATTCTTGCAGAAGCATATTGTGTGCACTACTCTATTCATCCAGGGGCGATAAAAATGTACCACAACTTATGAGAAATCTATTGGTGGAGTGAGATGAAGGCTAAGTGCTCAATATGTCAGTAGGTGAAGATAGAGCATCAGAAGCCTAATGGGTCTATGCAAGAGTTTAGTATTCCTACTTAAAAGTGGGAAGTTGTGAACATGGACTTCATGATGGGTTTGCCTCAAACTTGTCATCAGCATGATTCAGTCTGGGTCATTGTAGAGACAATAACCGAATCAGCTCATTTCCTTCAAGTTCATACCTCTTATTTAGTTGAGGATTATGCCAAAATCTACATCTAAGAGTTGGTCAGATTGCATGGTGTTTCATTATCCATTATCACAGACAGAGGTATCCAGTTCACCTCTTATTTCTAGAAAGCATTCTAAAAGGGTCTTGGTACCCAAGTTCATCTCAGTACAGCCTTTCATCCTCAGATAGATGGTCAATCATAAAGGACTATTCATAAGTTATAATATGCTAAGGGAGTGTGTAATTGATTTCAAAGGTAGTTGGGATGACCACTTGCCTTTGATTAAGTTTGCATACAAAAACAACTATCATTCTAGTATTAACATGGCTCCATTCAAAGCTATCTATGTGATATGGGACAAATGACCATATTATCTTTTGATGACATCTTTGGAGGCCAACACATAGAGGCTCAAGACTTGGTCACCTCGAGAATACAAGAATATGCATGGAGGATCCGTTTTGAGCGTAATTTAAAGCAATCTCGCGTATGGAAGATTGCTTGGAGCATTTAAGAGTGAGGACTCACGGTTTTGGACCTTAATTAAGGGCATTTTAGACATTACACATGGTGTATTTACACACCATGGCCGCACCTATCATTAAGGGCAAAGTGGTCTTTTTGTATTCTTTTGTATTACACTATAAATAGGTCATTTGAGCTCATTTCTTGGCAGATTTGGAAGGATGAAGAATTGAAAGACATATTTTCTCTCTTTTGAGAGTGTAACACCCTTAGTTGTAGGGCTTGGAAAAGCCATCCTTAGCATAGGGCTTGGAAAAGCCAATATTGATCTTTGCTTGGAAACGGTAGATCTTAAGGTTAGTTCATTCCCTTGGTGGTCACCGTAAGAGTGTGGTTTTGATTGTTACATTCATTAGGGGTTAGTGTTGAAATACACTTGGTTCTTAATCTTGTAATAATCTTGGTCTCACTATCTATCTTTATTTTCTTGCAAATCGTGTATGTGTTGTGTAGTGGACTGTTTTGGGGTCTTCGTTGAATCTAAAACTTGTATTATTGTTGTTCATCTTGTTCATCACGTTTCATAGCTGTTTTGGTGTTAATATACACTCTTGTATCTTGTATTCTTGTTGTTAGTAGCGAATCCGAGTGTGGTCTCCATCTTGGTCCTCGAATCCTTAAGATTAGTGGACTGATTTGGTGTTTGTTTTGTGTTCCCTTCTCTTTTCCATATCATTTGGTATCAGAGCATGGCTTGATCTTGTTCCTACAAGATCAATCTTGGGCTTGAGACTTCAAAACTACAAAAAAAAAAAAAAAAACTGAAATCTGGAAATTCCAGAAAATAGCAATCTGTCCACTTTGTGTTCTTGGCCGAAAATTGTATTCTTGTTGTGTCTTGGCTGAGATTTTTATTTGTCTTTGTTGTCTCTAGGTGTTAGTTTTGTTCCTCACTAACACATTGAGTCTATATCTTGATTTGAGCTTGTATTTTGATGTTGTTATTGTGAACATAAGCTTGGCCCATTATTGTTGAACATTGTTGTGGTAGACATTGTTGTTGAGAAACCTAATTGGCCGTGGATTTGGTTGTTGTTGTTTTTGAAAGGAGTGTTGTTGTTATTCTTGGTGAATATTGTTGTTCTTGAAGCTCTTCACAACCTTCATCTCTTGTTAAAACCGAAGACACAACACTAAAGAGACTTGGTTGTTTGTTGTTGTGGATTGGAGTTGGCCGTTGGAATTGTTGGTGTTCTTGAAGAAGTTGTTGTTGTGTTCTTGAAGGTTGTTGTGGTGTTCGTCTAGTTCTTCATCTTTTCTTACAACTTAAGACAATCAAAAGGGCAATATAGATAGATTCAAAAAGGTGAAGATGAAAAGATGTAAAGCTTGTTGTGAGAAACCTTGAACCCAACACTTCCTAGACTAGACTTCTACTTTTTCAGCTTTCCCTCATTTCAAAGACCTTGTTTTGTGGGACTACTTTTTCTTGTATCAAGAACTTTGTTTTGTGGGACTACTTTTTCTTGTTTCAAGAACTTTGTTTTGTGGGACAAACCACTTTTTCTTGTTTCAAGAACCTTGTGTTGTGGGACAAGTACTTTTTCTTATTTCAAGAACCTTGTGTTATGGGACAAGTACTTTTTCTTATTTCAAGAACCTAGTGTTGTGGGACAAGGTACTTTTCTTATTTCAAGATTTATGTTTTCCCTCCAAAGACAAATTGTTATCCTTTCCAAATTATGTATAGATTTAAATTTCAGAATTGGTGCTTAAATTGAGTGGGACCAAAACCAATTGCATGCTGCCACGTCATCCATTTGTTACTGTTCACATCATTAATAAGCTCAAATTTTAGATTTTAATAGTTTCCTTTTGTTGTTCCTTAGTTTCAATTTTATTGCTTCCAATTAATTAACAACTAGTAATCACCTACTTAGTTGTAGATTAATTGTTGAATCCGTTTCTTTCGTGTCTTCGTTATTTGTGAGCTTTTCTCATTTTTAATTCGTTGTAACTTCTTTATTTCAAGTTCGTAAGGAAATTTTATTTTGTGTCTTGAGTTGATCAAACAAGAATCTATTCCGGCCACCAAGTAGAATTGACATCCTATTGACTACCGAAGTATAAGCAGCTTTCAATATTCGCCGCTCCAATTGTGAGAATCACAAAGGTGAGTGTATACGAGTGTTGGTGAGGAGCTTTACTACTAATCTTGTTTGTTCATTTTGTAGGTTTAAAGGGTGATATAAGAGGAACATGACTTTGATATCTGGGGATTATTGTGACTACAATATGGGAGACTATGATTGTAGTGAGGGTTTTTATGGCTACGAAGTTGAGGAAGATTGCGGAGGCTATGAAAATAGCCATGGTCAAAACATAGGCAGATTTGAAAATTATTGTTTTGAGGGAGAAAATGAGGTGAATGAAGTGCCTAGTGCTTATGGTGACTTTGGAGATGATGTAGGACCTCGTGATGGATCTTATGATGAAGTTGGGACATGTGAGGAGTCTTGCACTCCCCACTCCGAACCTAGATTTGGTGTTAGGTATAACCCTGTCATTCGTAAACCTTATGAGAGCTATGATGAGAGTACACGTGAGGAGTGTGAAGATTCATATTCTCCACCTTGTAGTACTTCTTATCAAGGTCGATATAGTGTGAATGGTTATACTAGCTATAGTGTAGGTTGTCCCTTTGGAAGAAGAGGATATACATCTCCAAAATCGAGGGGTGCTCATGTTCTTTACAATGTTGATTCGAGAAGGAGTGTACACTCCGGAAAGGTGACCATTTGTGGGATACCGGGCTGCCTCGTTGTGTTAAATGATAGGTACTATAGAAACTACATTGTTCCATCCATGGTTGATTACTTGGGGTTATTTTGTGAGCCTTTACTTGTTCCATACTTCTTGGACAGGTTTAAGGTTACCGAGAGGGTAAAAGTTGTCTTCTCCCAATTTAATTACCATGAGGAGGTGTGGTGTGATGTTTTTCCCATAACCTATGGTAATGTGAGCTTAGGCGCCGATTGGTTTGTACAACATAAAGTTCCAAATATGCAAAATTGGCCTAATATTGTAAGAGACCGATGGGGAAATTGCCTCGAGACGTACATTCTGCCCGGGCCGCAAAAAGAAGTTCCTACCTACTCCAATTCGAATTATTATGAGAGACAAAAGATTGAGAGGAGTAAGGGAGTGAAAGGTGGTAATCCGAGAGTGGAAAAAGGAGAGGTTGTGTGGAGCAAAGTAAGAAGATTATCACCAAACCATGCTAACATTGTTTGTCCTTCTATTTCTAAGGACATTTGTGTAGGTAGCAACATGGAAAGCGAAGAAGAACAATGCCAAAATAAAGTTGCTGCCCAAACTTTTGGAGGACCTTCACACCATGACAAAGAAGAATCTACTCAAGGACTTAAAGGTAAAATGGCAAACTCTTACACTTTTGTACATGTGAATGATAATTGTGTGGCTAGTAGCCCATTGAGTGTGAGTTGTAGCTTGCCTATATGTGAGTGTATTATTTCTTTGCCACTTGATGATGATGTACATGTTGTGAGTGTGGATACACTAGTTGATCCTATTGATGACCGAATAGACTCTTCTTGTAAGATTGATTTATGTCCACCTAGTGTTGAAACCATTATGTTGAATGAAAGTACATTATCTTCTGAAATTTGTGTTGATCAACTTATGTGTGAAAATTACCCACCACTTGAGGATGTGTATGATGTAATTAATGAACCTCAAGTGTGTGATGATGTTAAAAATGTTGATCCAAGTGAGAATGAACCCGAGAGCTCTTCTTGGGGTAATATTGTGTTTGAAACATCCTTGAAACTTGATATTGATCATTTAGAGAGTGAGGAACTTGCTTGTTTCAAATCTGTCCGTGAGGTAGATCACACTCTTTTTAGGTACAATTTCTTGTTTGAAGATGATTTAAACACTCCTAATGAACCTAGTGGTGAAAATGATGGTATAGCTTGCCTTGGAAGCTATAGCCTATATGCTAACCCACTATGGTGTGACAATATTCCTCCTAAAGAGGGAAATCTCTTCTTGGAAGATGAGAGTCCTCTTAAGGATAAGGAATGTGTAGTTGCGAAAGCTACTTCTTCTTCTACTTTGTGTGATTTCATTGTTGAGAGTACTCATGGTGATTATTGGGAAACTAGTAGTGAGTACACACATGTGAGCACCTTAGTAGAAGTCGATTTGAGTGATACTTTTCTCTACTCTCTATTTGCTTTGGATCATATGTATGTTATTGTAGAGAGTATGTCATTTAGTTTGGGTGTAGACCACGGGAAAGGGAAGTGTTGTCGAGACCCGTGTCTATGGCCACTTTTCCCATTTGAACCCGGTGCCAAATTTAGAAATGGTGATGTTGGTGCACCAAACTTGTTGCTTGGTCTACATGACAAGCAAAGTGTCACTCTTGATGTATCCTATAACCAAATCCTTTGTACATCTTTTATTGAGTTTTTAATATTCCTTGCAAAGGATTCTTGGTTATATTGCAAATATGTGCAACCTTGGCATGTTGAGATGATTTGTTATGCTAACCCTAACCCTCATGCCATGAGGAGTTTGTATTTATTTGTCCTCTCTTCGGTATTGCAAGGTTTGGATTCGAGGTCGAATCCTTTTCAAGAAGGGGAGGATGATATGGGACAAATGACCATATTATCTTTTGATGACATCTTTGGAGGCCAACACATAGAGGCTCAAGACTTGGTCACCTCGAGAATACAAGAACATGCATGGAGGATCCGTTTTGAGCGTAACTTAAAGCAATCTCGCGTATGGAAGATTGCTTGGAGCATTTAAGAGTGAGGACTCACGATTTTGGACCTTAATTAAGGGCATTTTGGACATTACACATGGTGTATTTACACACCATGGCCGCACCTATCATTAAGGGCAAAGTGGTCTTTTTGTATTCTTTTGTATTACACTATAAATAGGTCATTTGAGCTCATTTCTTGGCATATTTGGAAGGATGAAGAATTGAAAGACATATTTTCTCTCTTTGGAGAGTGTAACACCCTTAGTTGTAGGTCTTGGAAAAGCCATCCTTAGCATAGGCCTTGGAAAAGCCAATATTGATCTTTGCTTGGAAACGGTAGATCTTAAGGTTAGTTCATTCCCTTGGTGGTCACCGTAAGAGTGTGGTTTTGATTGTTACATTCATTAGGGGTTAGTGTTGAAATACACTTGGTTCTTAATCTTGTAATAATCTTGGTCTCACTATCTATCTTTATTTTCTTGCAAATCGTGTATGTGTTGTGTAGTGGACTGTTTTGGGGTCTTCGTTGAATCCAAAACTTGTATTATTGTTGTTCATCTTGTTCATCACGTTTCATAGCTGTTTTGGTGTTAATATACACTCTTGTATCTTGTATTCTTATTGTTAGTAGCGAATCCGAGTGTGGTCTCCATCTTGGTCCTCGAATCCTTAAGATTAGTGGACTGATTTGGTGTTTGTTTTGTGTTCCCTTCTCTTTTCCGTATCACTATGGTAGGAGATGTAGATCTCCAATTGGTTAGTTCGGAGTTAGTGATTAGTTTAAAGTTAGTTCGGACTCAGTTATAGGGCCTGACTTAGTATTCGATGCCTTAGAAAAAGTCCAGTTGATTAGATAAAGACTCCTGGCTTCTCAGAGTCTACAAAAGTCTTATGAAGATATTCGTAGAAAAGATCTCGAGTTTGAGATTGGTGATCATGTATATCTAAAGATCTTTCCCATGATGAGAGTGAAGCGGTTTGGTAAGAAAGGGAATCTAAGTCCTTGATATATCATTCCCTTCAAGATTTTTAGTCGATTCAGGAAGGTAGCTTATGAGCTCAAATTGCCTTCAGATCTAGCCTCAGTTCATCCAGTCTTTCATATCTCTTTGCTTAAGAGGTGTATAGGTGACCCATCAGTTGTAGTCCCTATTTAGAGCATTGATGTTTAGAACACTCTCTCTTATGAAGAGATTCCAGTCAAAATCTTAGACTATCAGACTCGTAGAGTAAGGAACAAAAAAGTCCCTCTAGTTAAGGTTCTTTAGAAAATAAAGTCCGTCGATGGAGCAACTTGGGAAGCAAAGGCGGACATGCATACCTAGTATCCTCACCTCTTCTTCGCCAACTCAGATCAAGCTTAAGGTAACAGTTTTCCTTAAGCTTACTCAATTTCATGTTCAGTGTTCATCACAAACTTGGTATACAGTTTCATGTTCATGTTCCTATTATAAAATTAGTATCAAGTACCATTGCATATTCCATTATGCACTCATGTATCAGTTCAATTATGTAATGCATCAAACATGCATTCTCATTATGAGAAACTTAGTTCTTTAGTGCACTTAGTCATGCATTCATAAATCATTTACACATGAATCAGATATGTATGTTCGGTATTATATATTTATCTTGTCAGTCATGTCAGTCATGAGATACTATTCCAATTGTTCATGTTCAGTATCTACGTTAGTTGTCTTTTCTCCCCTCTCAGTCAGTCTCATTCGAGGATGAATGTTCTCAAGGGGGAGATATTATAATACCTTGTAGTTTTCCTAACTAATTTCATCTCAAAAATGTCTAGTATTAGCTTCTAAATTGAATGATGAATATTCTATGAGGTATTGTCAAAATTTTTACTTTTCTTTCATGTTGAAAATTCAATAAGCTTTTCATCGATATAAGCTTCACCCAAATCCGATAATCGGGTAAAAAGTTATGACTATTTCAAGTTCCCATCATAAAACAGCAGCATATTAGTCAGTGGTGCACCACGCCACAAGAGGAAATGGCATTTGAAAAATTCTAGTAGGGTTCCACGATTATGGCGCGTTGTGCCAGGCCACAAGTTCAGAATTGTCTTTTTTTAGTATCTCAACGCGATCTCCCCTGCGTCGCATCAAAGTAGGTAACAAAAAAAGGGGAAAAGTGATGGCTCTGCATCGCGCCATCCCTCATTTCCTCATTTTCAAATTCCAGTGACACGACGTGATAGTGCCACATCGCGCTAGGGGTTTAATTCGAGAAATTTTTACTGAAATTAAATGACGCGTCCAGCATTAAAAGGGTCAGCTTCCCACCCCTAGTTAAGCCCTTTTAACTCGTGATTCAGTAACTTTTCACCCAAAATATACTATTTTCTCTCAGAAACCTCTTATGAACAATTTAGGGCTTTTCATTGATGACTCAGAATCAAGAATTTCCTCCGTCAATCTTCATAAAATCACGAACCAAGGTATGCGTAGTGTTCATTCATGGACTCCTTTCATCCATGAAGTCCAAAAATCTCTTTTCTAAGTGTAAGTTTATGGATTTGTTTATGAATTTCATGTTGGGTTTGTTTTGTTTATGTTTAGAATGATCAATTGAATTCAAATCCATATTGGGTGATCAATTTTATGTGGAATTGATTTTTGTAAATGTATATTTATGTGAACCTATGAATAAACCCTAGATGATGAAATTAGAGATGAATCACGATGATTAATTATTGTAAAATGTTGTCTACATGTACTATGCCTACCATGTGTTTGACTAAACGCCTAGATGAAGGAAAATGCCCAACTAGAATGATTTTATGAAATCCCCATGTATATGCAAGTTATGCTTATCACATGTTTTGATGGAATGCTTATATAAATATATTATGGATTATGATGTTAGTTATATGTTCAAGTAAGTTATGCTTGGTTAGTTTTCCTTCCATTGAGTCCTGGGGGTACTTGTACCCAAAATATTAGTTGTGTGCCCAGAACCATGTAATGTTTCCATTATACTCTCAGTCAAGCTATGAATCCTTAGACTTCAGACAGTCTTATGACTCAGGAAATTTCCATGATCTCATGAACTCAGTCAGTTGTCAGATATCAGTAATATTCCATCAACCAACAAAATTTAGTAACTCAGTCCATGTTCAGTTCAGTAAATTATGTTCAGTGTCTATTCAGATGGGAGTAAAAATTAGCACCGAGTGAACACAAGGATGGGAACTCAGCTATTATATGAGGGTGTGATTCTTAGAAGCAATCCTTGCATTCCAGAACTATGTAGCCAGCATAGGTTGAGATATCATAGCCTACTATATTCGGGTAGATGAGGTGGCTTAGCCTACTATATGAGGGTTTCCACCATTCTTACTAGAGTTACCTGTTATTTTAGGGTAACTCACATGTTTTTCTTACCAGTGGCACAGTATTGAAACTCTTCTAATCAGGGCATAAATTGAACCCCAATTCAGCTATAATGCATCATTAGGGGCATGTTGGTTAGATGACTACCTCTCACAGTCTTAGTATCAGTCTCAGTAAAAGAACTCACATAGTTTTTTAGAATTTAGGGCTGTCAGATACAGTCAACTCAAACATAGTACAGAATTTTGATAGTTCCATTAGATTCAAGACTATCAGATACAGTCACTTATGTTATCAGTTATATTCAAATTCAGTAATTATGTTATCATAGTATTAATTTCAGTTGTTATGTCTCCTGCATGTATTCTTACGTTTATGATAATTAGTCAGTTATTTTTATCGTTCATGTATATTAACCCCATGTATTTAGTGTACCTCACATGCATACCAGTACATTCAAAGTACTGACGTATTTACGCTATGGTGTCTTATACCATAGGTTCAGAGACACGAGCTCTAGAGCAACAGTAAATTCTAGATATCCGCAGACAGAGTTAGAAATGAGTCCTCATCTTTTGAGGATATGATTATTTACCTATTATCTCATTAATCAGTTTATTAGTTGGAGTTAGTTGGGGACATATCCCATCAACTCCTTACTCAGATAGTTCAATCTGTTAGAAGCTTTCTAGACTATAATATTTTAGACTTTATTATTTTTAGTTTTGTTTTGGGTATTTAGTGCAGGTTTCTGCATTATTATGTCATATTATGCAGTGTACAAGTACAAATATCAGTCATGGATTAGCTTGTGGTACTTCAGGGTCATGAGCACCATATAACATTCTGAGTACTAGATTCATGGCATTACACATGTGGTCTGAGTTAAAGATTCTAACTCAGAAGGTACTTCTCTATAATCTATTCCTGTGGTTAATGAGTTTCCCATAGTTTTTCCCAATGACCTTCCCAGTATTCCTCTTGATAGGAAAATTGATTTTGGGGTTGATCTTGTTCTGGACACTCATCTAAATTTTATCCCTCCTTATAGAATGGCTCTGGCAAAGTTGAAGGAGCTTAAGGAGCAATTGAAGGATCTTTTAGATAAAGGTTTTATCGATCCTAGTACATCTCCTTGGGGTGCTCCCATTTTGTTTGTGTGCAAAGAGGATGATTCTCTTTGTATGTGAATTGATTGTCGTTAGTTGAACAAAGTAACCATAATAAATAAGTATCCTCTTTCTAGGATCGATGATTTGTTTGATCAACTTCAAGGTGCAATGTGTTTCTCTAAGATTGATCTTAGGTAAGGTTCTCATCTGCTTAAGATTAGGGAATTAGATATCCCTAATACCATTTTTAGAACCCGAAATAGTTACTATGAGTTCCTAGTTATGTTATTTTGTTTGACCAGTACCTTAACGATAGTCATGGATTGGATGAATAGGGTCATTTGTCTATTTTTGATTAGCTTTTAATTGTCTTCATTGACAACATCTTAGCCTATTCTAAGAATGATGAAAATCATATCGATCACCTTTAAATTATGTTTCAAACCTTGAAGGATCATCGTTTGTATGCCAAGTTCTCTAAGTACGAGTTTTGGTTGAAGGTTGTGACTTTCCTTAGTCATGTTATCTTTAGTGAAGGGATCATGATAGATCCATAAAATATTGCGGTGGTTAAGAAGAGGACTTAACTTGCAACTCCAACTAATATTTGGAACTTTTTAGATCTTGCCGATTACTATAAGAGATTGGTGGAGAGTTTTTTTATGATAGATGCCCCATTGACTAAGTTGACCTAGAAGAAGGTCAAGTTCTTATGGTCATAAGCTTGTAAGGGTAATTTTGAAAAGTTTAAGGATAAATTAAATTCGGCTCTAGTTTTGACCTTGCTTGAGGGTAATGATGATTTTGTAGTGTATTATGATGCTACTCGTATTACGCTTGGTTATGTGTTGATGTAGCATTGTAGGGTGGTGGCTTATACTTGTAGGAAATTAAAGGTTCATGAGAAGAAGTACCCTACTTATGACTTAGAAATGTTAGGGGTGGTATTTGCATTGAATATTTGGCTTCGTAATCTCTATATGATCCATATAGATATAATTTCCAATTACTAGAGCCTTCAGTATGTGTTTACTAAGAAGGAGTTGAATCTCAAGCAAAGGAGATGGCTTTAGTTGTTGAGGGACTATGACATGAGTCTCCATTACTATCCAGGTAAAGCTAACGTTGTTTTTTATGCTCTTAGCAGGATATCCATGGGGATTTTGCATCATGTTAATGAGGATAAGTGGGAGCTAATGAAGGATATTAGCTAATTGGATAGTCTTAGAGATCGTCTCTCAGACTTAGAGGATGATGTTGTACTCGTGCATCTGGTAACACAGTCGTCTCTTATGGTTAAGATAAAGAAAAAACAAATATTGGATCCCGACTTGGTAAAGGTTAGTGGTAATATGGGTCAAAAGAAGGTTGTTGACTTTTTGATTGGTAGTGATGGTCTCTTGAGGTACTAAGGTAGGGTATATATTCTCAATATCGATGGATTAAGGGAAAGGATTATTGCTAAAGCTAATGGGTCTCAGTATGCTATTTATATCGATTCTATGAAAATATATCATGATCTTAAGGAGTTTTATTGGTGGAATAATATGAAGCACGATGTGCCTTGTTATGTGGCTAGGTGTATAGTGTGCCAATAAGTGAAAGTTGAACACTTGAGTCCTGGTGGTTTATATCAAGAGATAGAGTTGCCCGAATGGAAGTAGGAAGTAGTTAATATGGATTTGGTCACTGGTCTTCCCTGTTCTCCTAATAAATGTTATTCTATTTGGGTTATTGTGGATAAAACAACTAAGTTTGCTCATTTCTTGCTGGTAAGGACTAGTTATTCAGTGGAGGATTATGCTAAGTTGTATCTTGCAGATATTGTGAAGTTCCATGGTGCTCTAGTTTTTATTATCTTGGATCATGGTACTCTATTTTCATCTCATTTTTAGAAGTCATTTTAGAAACGTTTGGGAACTAAGGTGTGCCTTTGTACCACTTTCCACCTGCAAACGAATGAACAAGTGGAGAGGACTACAAAAACTTTGGAAGATATATTGCGTGCTTGTGTGATTGATTATGGTGGTAGTTGGTATGAACATTTACCTTTGATTAAGTTTGCTTCTAACAATAGTTACCACTCTATAATTGGTATGGCTCCTTTTGAGGCATTGTATAGGAGGAGATATCGATCTCCTATAAGGTGGAATGAGGTTGGTAAGGGTAAAATATTTGACCCCAAATCGATTCACCTTGCCTTGGAAAAGGTGAAGGTGATTCATGATATGCTAAAAGCCACTCAAAGTTGCAAAAAGACCTATGTGGATGTAAGGCATATGGATTTGGAGTTTAATGTTTGTGATTGGGTATTCTTAAAGGTATTTCCCATGAAGGGAGTAATGCAGTTCTGTAAAAAGGGAACGCTAAGTCCTCAATTTATTGGTCCCTATTTTATTTTGAGAAAGGTTGGTAATATTGCCTATGAATTGGGTTGCCATCTAGTTTGATCTCCATTCATCCGGTGTTCCATATGTCTATGTTGTGGAAATATGTAGGTGACCCATTATTGCCTTTTCTATTAGAGGATGGTATTTCAGACTCTTTTCCCTATGAGGAGGTCCCGGTGTGGTTCTTGATTGAAAATTTCTCCAGTTGTGAACGAAAGAGGTGGCTTCAGTAAAGGTTCTATGGAGGAACCAAAAGTCTAAGGAATCTACATAGGAGGCGGAAGAGGAGATAGAGTTCAAGTATCCACATTTATTTTCTATTCCAAAAGCTCGTGATCAAGGTATGTGTTAATCTTATTAATTTGATTTATGTTGTTGATAGACTTTGGGTTCAAGTCCCTAAATTGTGAATTGAGAAAGTTTTTTGATAGACAATGGGTTAGAGTCCCTAAGCTAATTTAATGAATGGTTGATTGATAATGATCTTGGCATATGCCTTATCCTTATTGTATGTCTTGATTTCTATCTTGGTGAAAGATTAGTTTATGTGTAGTAATCCGTTAACTCGTGTTTATTCTTACCTTACCCTTCATTCGAGGATGAATGCTCCAAGTGAGGGAGAATTGAAACACATAGGCCTTGGACCTTTAGAAAATTCCTTATTTTAAGCTTCTGGACTAAGAACAACTCCAGGGTACTAGTCGTACCCTTGGATACGACTTAGTGACCCCTCACTCATATATTAGGTAGTGTTGTTTGGGTTAAACACTATCCAAAATATGATTTATCCTCCCCATGATTGTATATTAGGGTACAGTTTGTATACACCTAGTCGTATGGAGTGATGATCTTAAGATTATGGACATCATCTTGTGTATGGTTTATAATACGGTTTAAGGTACCATTCATACCCTAATATATGATTCTTGTATGTGTATTCGTACCTTGGGCAGTGTAGGAGTCCATGGTGAGGCCTAGGATATGTGTCTTTACTACAACCTAGGTAAGACTAACATAGTTATTGATTCTCTTAGCAAGTTGTCTATGGGCCATTTGGCTCATGTAGAGGAAGGAAAGCGAAAATTGGTGAAGGATATTCACCGCTTGGCTGATCTTGGAGTTTGGCTCTTAGATTTTAAGAATGGTGGTATGATGGTGCAAAAAGTGGTTTGATCATCTCTTGGTGCAGAAATTAAGGAGAAATAAGTATTGGATTCACTCTGGATAAAAATCAAGAGTGATGTTGGTTGGCAAAAGGTGGTGATGTTTGAGATTAGTGATGATGGTGCTTTACAGTACTAAGAGAGGCTTTATGTTTTGAATGTCGACAGGTTATGACAAAGGGTTTTGGCTGAGGCCCATGAGTCACGCTATGTAGTCCATCTTGGCTTGACAAAGATATATCATGATTTTAAGGAGATCTATTGGTTGAATGGTACGAAGAGAGACGTGGTTGATTTCTTGGCCAAGTACATAGTGTGTCAATAGGTTAAGGTTGAGCATATGAGGCCTAGTAGGTTGCACAAAGAAATAAATTTTCCTGAATGAAAGTAGGAGATAATCAATATGAATTTCTTTATCAATCTTCCTCAGTCTAGAAACTAATTTGATTTGATCTGGGTCATCGTGTATAGGATGACTAACTCTACTTACTTTTTGCCAGTATGGTCTATCTTTTTGGTTGAAGATTATGTGAAGTTATATCTTTAAGAGATTGTGTAGTTACATAGGGTGCTTGTCTCAATTATTCCTGATTTTGGTACACAATTTACATCTTATTTTTGGAGGTCTTTCCAAAAAAGATTAGAGACTAAGGTTAGTTTGGGTATGTCTTTCCATCCAGAGTTGGATGGGCAAGCAGAGAGAATGATTCAGACATTGAAGGACATGCTTCGGGCATGCGTGATTGATTATGGTGGTAGTTGGGTTGAGAATCTACCTTTGGTAGAGTTTGATTACAATATTATCTATCATTCTAGAATTGGTATGACTCCTTTTGAGATGTTATTTTCTAGGAGGTGTAAATTTCTTATTTGATGGTTTAAGCTTCGTGTGGTTGAATTTTGGTCCCGATTTTGTCTATCAAGCTATCGAGAGGTGAAGATAATCTGGGATAGGATTAAGATTGCCCAGAGTCACCAAAAGTCTTACAGATATTAGACGTAGAGATTTGGAGCTTGAATTTGGGGATAAAGCTTCCTAAAGGTATCTCCCATAAAGAGATTAGTGCAGTTTGGCAAGAAGGGGAAGCTTAGTCCTCAATTTATTTGGTCCTTATGTGATATTGTGGAGAGTTGGTAATGTTGCGTATGAGTTGGATTTGCCATCTAGTTTGGGTTTTGTACTTCCAGACTTTCATGTTTCCATGTTGAAAAAGTGTATTGGTAATCCCTTTTTGGTCGTTCCTTTGGAAAGGTTGGATATCTCGAATTCTATATCTTATGCAGTGGTTAATATTGAGATATTGAATTGGAAAGTTCGTCAGTTGCGGACCAAGGATGTGGCTTCGGTTAAGGTTCTATTGCAGAACCATAAGGTAGAAAAAGCTGCGTGGGAAGCAAAAGAGGACCTGAAGTCCATGTATCCGTTCATGTTTTCTTCTTCTGGTAGTCATGCGGAGGTATGCGTTCTTGAATACATCTGTATTTTTTGAGTTTGTTAAAGAAAATATTAATATCTTTCCCTCTTTGTTTTCAAATATTGTTGAAATGGTGTTTGATAATGCAAATGATTCTGTGTCTAGTTACCCCTACCTTATCCGTTATTAGAGAATGAATGTTCCTAGAGAGGGAGAAAATTACATCCTGTGTTTTCGCCTTAGAAATTTTCCTTAAAACACGTTCTTGAAACCTAATATGACTCTAGGGTATGAGCCATATGAAGGGGTACCAGTGGTATTGTCTTGTCGCAACCTGACAAGTGTTAGTTAGTGGGATGATTTTGATCATTTGAATGGTCATGACTTAGGGGTGCGAGTTGTATAGATTGATACGAGTCATATTGGTGACTCATATGGAGGAAAGTGTTTAATCCTCTTGGTAATTCAATCGGCCAAGGATACCGATCATGGGTAGGAATCGTATGCTGAGGTTACGACTCGGTTGGATGAGTCGTATAATGGACGTTGTCTGATCTAAAGGTTAAGACTTCAGTACGACTAGTGGAAACCAATCATAAGGAAGGGTACGACTCGTAAGAGGGTCAGTCGTATCCTTGTGATCGGTTTTTAAGAGACTTAAGTGGGGGTATTTTGGACATTTCCCTACTTACCCAAATTATGACCCACGACTTCTAATACATTTAGGAGGTTATTTACCCTATTATTCTATTCATTAACACTAAGAAAACTATTTAAAAACATGTAATAATTCTCTCAAGAGATTTTCGGGCAAGAAAACTAGGGTTTAAACTTAGGGATTGCTTTGGGATTTTATTCCATCATCTTTCTCGGTTTAAGGCATGTGTCTCTTCCTTTTTTATTACTTCTAAAAAGGCATGGATTTTAGAGATGTTTTCATGGTTTCAATGTTCCATGGTTTATGGTTTTCAACTATTAATTTTGGGGTTTTGTTTATGATACGGTTAGGGCAGCCTCCACAGGTACACAGCCTTTCACACGAAGCCAAGCTCGGGAATTACAAAAACTCCAAGCTTTGTTCATGCAAATGGCCGCGTGTGCGTTGGTGATCGAACCATCCAAGGACCTAAACGTTTTTATGTGTGAAGAGAGGTCCTAATGTGTAATAAACTACTCTCCAAGGTTGGCACAAGAAGCAAGGGCGGATGGGTCATTTTACCCCTTTGTTTGTAATATAAATAGAACATGTTAGAGAGAGTTAGAGGTAGTTTTTGAATGCTGAAATTTGTAACCTAAAACACAAAACATTTTCCTCTCTCTTCCACTCTTTGGAGCCGCCCCTAGTATCTCACAAGTAGAGGGATACTTGTGTTGTCTCTTTGGCTAGAAACAAGGGTTTTGAGGTCGTTGAGTGCCTCTTGGTCCTCGTAAGAACTTGGTGTTTATATTCATTAGACTTAGGGTCCTCTCTTGATGTTAGGGTTCTTAGTTTCTTGAATGTTATATGTCAAGTTATCTATCTTTCTTTATCTTGTTGTTGTTGTTGATTTTGTTATCTTAAAGACTATTGAAGCCGTGTGGGGCTCATTTCGATTCACTAGCATTATTTTCTATCTTGTTGTTCTTGTGTTGTAAGCTGAAAAACCGAAAACTAAAACTTGTTGTGCTTGTGTTGTTGTTCTGAAATCCGAGCCTTCTTGAAGTTCTTGGTGTTGTTGGTTTGATCTTGTATCATTTGGTATCAAAGCAAGACCGGTTGTGTTCCAACATAACCCATCGTGGGCTAGTTCACGGCTTAAACAAACTACACCCAAAGAAAATTCTGAAAATCTGTCCACTAAAAGTTGAAAACCGAGAATGATGTTGTGTGTTTAGATCTAGGTGTTATTTTGCTTGTTTAGTGAGTTTCTAGAGTTGGTTTCTTTCTCACCAACACTAAAGTGTCTTGATCCGAAAGTTGAGCTTGAAAACATGAACATTGTGTAGTAACTTGAAGTGGCCAAAAGTTGTATGTTGTTGATAACAAAAAAAAAAATCAGTGGTTGTGTGTTTATGTGCTAAAGAAGTTGATGAAGTTTGTTGAAGTGTTCATCTTTTGAACTTGTTCATCTTGTTGTGTGCTCAAGTGGTAAAGCTATAAAGTTGTTGTGAAAGACTTGCGCCCATTAGTTGTAGTCTTGTCAATCACTTTCCCTAATTCAAGGAGCCTTGTTTTGTGGGATTTGTCAACCAACCCCCACTTTCTTGAGTTTGAAAAAGGGTGAAAGACTACAAAAATTTTAGTTTTCCCACCAAAACACTTTTCAAATTATAACAAGTTGTGTGAATATTAACTCAAACCAAAAAAAAAAAAAAAAAAAAGAAAGAGAAAAACCGAGAGAAGAAGAACGTGTGGGACCATTGCATGCTACCACGTCACTATAAGCTCAACTTAGGATATTCTTTGGTTGCTAATTGTTGATCCTTGGTTTCCCTTACTTGGTCCTAGAACTAATTAACAACCTAGTACTTTCCTACTAGGTTGTCAACTAGTTCCTTGAACCGTTTGTTCGTGTCAACGATTATTTGAGTGCTTTTATTCGTTTGAACGAATTGCTGATTTTTGATTCTAGTCCGGCAAGAATTCTTTGAGTCTTCAAACAAGAATCCATTCCGGATAAGAGCTTACTCATACCTTAAAATCTCACGGTTACTAGCCAATTATACAACACTTGTGGAACACGAACTTGTGGTGAACTAAAGCGGATAACACCTTGACAATGGAAGGGGCTACATCTCAAAATGCGGATACTAATGTCCTTGATTCTATGAGGGTCACTCTTGAGGCCGTTACCCGTACACTTGAAAGGTTGAATTCGGAATTTGGGGCCGTGAGAGGGGACTTGGCAGCAATAAGGGGGGAAGTATCGACTATTAGTGGGAGATTAGATCAAGTGGAGAGTCAAAGGAACTCTCGTCCATCTACGCCTCTACATGTATCTACCAATGGTCATGATAGGACCTCCTCCGCAACCATCACCCCCGAAACAGTCCACCAAATGCTAAATGCACCCAAGCTCCACTAAATACCGCAAGCCAAACTACCTATTTTCCTCCAAACCGAGACTCCACTAGACCACTACATTTCCAAGCCCCTCCGATTACACAAGAGGGATTTGTGCGCCAAGTATGATACAAGATCAAACCAAGAACACCAAGAGCTTCGGATTTCAGTCCAACAACACAAGAACAACAAGTTTTAGTTTTCGGTTTTTCAGCTTTCAACACAAGAACTAGTTTCGGTTTTCCACTTGCAACACAAGAACAACAAGATAGAGAACAAATGCTAGTGAATCGAAAAGAGCCCCACACGGCTTCACTAGACTTTCAAGATAACAAAATCAACACAACAACAACAAGATAAAGAAAGATAGATAACTTGACATATAACATTCAAGAAACTAAGAACCCTAACATCAAGAGAGGACCCTAAGTCTAATGAATATAAACACCAAGTTCTTACGAGGACCAAGAGGCACTCAACTACCTCAAAACCCTTGTTTCTAGCCAAAGAGACAACACAAGTATCCCTCTACTTGTGAGATCTAGGGGCGGCTTCTTGGAGAAGAACAGAGAGGAAAATGTTTGTGTTTTAGGTTACAAATTTCAGATTTCAAAAAACTAAAGGATGTCTCACTATGAGGTTCTATTTATACTACAACAAAAAGGAGTAAAAGACCCTTCCGCCCTTGCTTTCTTGTGGCACCCTTGGGGATTAGTTTTATTACACTT
Source organism: Capsicum baccatum var. pendulum (assembly GCA_030864225.1). Classification (NCBI taxonomy): domain Eukaryota; kingdom Viridiplantae; phylum Streptophyta; class Magnoliopsida; order Solanales; family Solanaceae; genus Capsicum; species Capsicum baccatum. The sequence continues at coordinate 164,503,554 of CM061552.1, read as the reverse complement.
TAGGACCCCTCTTCACACATAAGAACGTTTAGGTCCTTGGTTGGTTCGATCAACAAATCACACACGGCCAATTGCATGAACAAAGCTTGGAGTGTTTGTAATTCCCGAGCTTGGCTTCGTGTGAAAGGCCGTGTACCTGTGGAGGCTGCCTTAACCGTATCATCCTCTCCATCTTGTGAGGAATTTGACCTCAAATTCGGCATTTGGTCATCTTCAACCGCATCCACGAGGGAGAGATCTCCAACGTTGAAGGTGTTGTGCACTTGATATTCCGGTGGCAGGTCAATCTTGTAGGCGTTGTCATTGATTCTCTCAAGTACTTGGAAAGGACCATCACCCCTCGGCAGCAATTTGGACTTCCTTTGAGCTGGAAACCGATCCTTTTGAAGATGCACCCACACCCAATCTCCGGGTTCAAGCACAAGCTTCCTTCTTCCTTTGTTTGCCCTTTTTGCAATCTCTTGATTCTTCTTTTCAAGCTTGATCCGCACCGTCTCATGCATTTTCTTCATGGCCTCAGCTCTTTTATTTCCATCTAAGCTGGTCATGAGATCACTAGACAAAGGAGTGAGATCTAAAGGGGTAAGGGGGTTTAGGCCGTAAACACATTCAAAGGGAGTCATCCCCGTGCTCGAATGTATTACCCGGTTGTATGCAAATTCCACCAAGGGTAGGTGTTCTTCCTATGAAGTCAGCTTACCTTTAACCATAGAACGTATCATAGACCCTAAGGTTCTATTTACTACCTCTGTTTGGCCGTCAGTTTGTGGGTGGCAAGACGTGGAGAAAAGTAACTTCGTCCCAAGCCTACCCCACATGGACTTCCAAAAGAGACTTAGGAACTTGGAGTCCCTATCACTCACAATGGTCCTTGGTACCCCGTGAAGCTTTACAACATGTTCAACAAGTAATGAAGCCACACTAGGAGCGTCCTCGATTTTAGCACATGGAATGAAGTGAGCCATTTTAGAGAATCTATCAACAACCACGAAAATGCTATCTCGCCCCTTTCTAGTCCTTGGCAGCCCCAAAACGAAATCCATCGAGATGTCCAGCCAAGGTCTAAGGGGAGTAGGGAGTGGGGTGTATAATCCTTGAGGTTGGAGGCGAGATTTAGCACTCCGGCAGGCCGCACATTGATTACAAATTTTTGTGACATCTTTGCGCATTTTGGGCCAATAGAAGTTCTCCTCTAGGATTCCGAGGGTCTTGTCTACCCCAAAGTGACCCATGAGGCCTCCGTCATGGGCCTCCCTCACAAGTAATTCCCTCCACGAACTAGAAGGAACACACAACCTCCTCCCTTTGAACAAATATCTCTCGAACCGAGAGTAGGAGGAATGGTTATTTTCCTTAAGCCAACGGTCCCTTCCCCACTCTTTGCATTCCCTAAAAATAGGAGCAAAGGTGGAATCCTCGGGATACAACATCCACAAGCTCCCAAAACCCATTAAATTCAAAGACAAGGTAGCAACAAGCACATGCTTCCGAGACAAGGCATCGGCAACTACATTTTCCTTTCCCCTTTTGTAATGAATTACATAAGGGAAAGTCTCGATGAACTCAATCCACTTAGCATGACGCCTATTCAGCTTGTCTTGGCTCTTAAGGTGTTTTAACGACTCATGATCCGTTCGTATCACAAACTCCTTAGGCCACAAATAGTGCTGCCAATTTCCCAAGGCTCTAACAAGGGCGTACAACTCCAAATCATAAGTCGAGTAATTAAGTGTTGCCCCTTTGAGCTTTTCACTGAAATAGGCAACGGGCTTACCTTCTTGCATCAAAACAGCCCCGATGCCAACCTTACTAGCATCACACTCTACTTTAAACATCTTATCAAAATCGGGCAATTGCAATAAAGGTGCCGAGATGAGCGTAGCTTTCAAGGCCTCAAAAGCCCTAGCTTGCTCTTCACCCCATTTAAAGGGTCCATCCTTCCTAATTACCTCGGTCAAGGGGGATGCTATAGAGCTAAACCCTTTGACAAACCTCCTATAAAAGCTTGCCAACCCGTGGAAACTTCGGATTTCTCCAATAGTTTTAGGGGTCGGCCAACTTCGTATAGAGTCTATCTTGGAGTCGTCCACTTCCACACCCCTTGAGCTCACGACAAAACCCAAGAATACAACTTTATCAACACCAAAAGAACACTTCTCCATGTTGGCATACAACTTCTCCTTTCGGAGTACATCAAACACATATCTCAAATGCATTACATGATCATCAATAGACTTACTATACACCAACACATCATCAAAGTAAACCACCACAAACATTCCAATATAAGGCTTCATTACATGATTCATTAGCCTCATAAAAGTGCTAGGAGCATTGGTAAGGCCGAATGGCATGACCAGCCACTCATATAGACCGAATTTGGTCTTGAATGCGGTCTTCCACTCATCACCGGGTTGCATGCGAATTTGGTGATAGCCGCTCCTAAGGTCCACTTTAGAAAACACACAAGATCCGTGGATCTCATCTAACATATCATCTAGTCTAGGGATTGGATGACGATACCTTATAGTGATTTTGTTGATGGCTCGGCAATCGACGCACATGCGCCACGTTCCGTCCTTCTTTGGTACCAAAAGTACAGGAACAACACACGGACTCATGCTTTCTTTGATGTATCCCTTGTTGAGTAGATCCTCCACTTGTCTTTCAAGCTCCTTCGTGTCCATAGGATTGCTCCGATAGGCCGGTTTGTTTGGAAGCTGTGAACCCGGCACCAAATCAATTTGGTGCTCAATTCCCCGAAGAGGGGGCAATCCTCGCGGGAGTTCTTGCGGAAATACATCTTCATACTCCTGCAACACACAAGAAATCAAAGGGGAAATGGAAGAATTAGTGGGGTTAGTATTAAAGCAATGGGCCAAAAGTAGCATCGACTTTTTTTCATCATGGTCCACGAAAAGTTCCTTTCTCCTAGCCAACATCACTACGTTTTCCCCTTCCCTTGGCGTTGGGACAGCCTCAGATGTGGGGGCCAATGCAAGCTACTATGTCACTATAAGCTCAACTTAGGATATTCTTTAGTTGCTAATTGTTGATTCTTGGTTTCCATTACTTGGTCTTAGAACTAATTAACAAACTAGTATTTTCCCACTAGCTTGTTAACTAGTTCCTTGAGCCGTTTGTTCGTGTCAACGGTTGTTTGTGTGCTTTTATTCGTTAGAATGAGTTAGGGACATCTGAGGCTGTCCCAACGCCAAGGGAAAGGGACAACGTAGTGATGTTGGCTAGGAGAAAGGAACTTTTTATGGACCATGATGAAAACAAGCCGATGCTACTTTTGGCCCATTGCTTTAATACTAACCCCACTAATTCTTCCATCTCCCCTTTGATTTCTTGTGTGTTGCATGAGTATGAAGATGTATTTCCGCAGGAATTTCCGCAAGGATTGCCCCCGCTTCGGGGAATTGAGCACCAAATTGATTTGGTGCCGGGCTCACAGCTTCCAAACAAACCGGCCTACAGGAGCAATCCGATGGACACTAAGGAGCTTGAAAGACAAGTGGAGGAACTACTCAACAAGGGATACATCAAAGAAAGCATGAGTCCGTGTGCTGTTCCGGTACTTTTGGTACCAAAGAAGGACGGAACGTGGCGCATGTGCGTCGATTGCCGAGCCATCAACAAAATCACTATAAGGTATCGTCATCCAATCCCTAGACTAGATGATATGTTAGATGAGCTCCACGGATCTTGTTTGTTTTCTAAAGTGGACCTTAGGAGCGGCTATCACCAAATTCGCATGCAACCCGGTGATGAGTGGAAGACCGCATTCAAGACCAAATTTGGTCTATATGAGTGGCTGGTCATGCCATTCGGCCTTACCAATGCTCCTAGCACTTTTATGAGGCTAATGAATCATGTAATGAAGCCTTATATTGGAAAGTTTGTGGTAGTTTACTTTGATGATGTGTTGGTGTATAGTAAATCTATTGATGAACATGTAATGCATTTGAAATGTGTGTTTGATGTGCTCCGAAAGGAGAAGCTGTATGCCAACATGGAGAAGTGTTCTTTTGGTGTTGATAAAGTCATATTCTTGGGTTTTGTCGTGAGCTCAAGGGGAGTGGAAGTGGACGATTCCAAGATAGACTCTATACGAAGTTGGCCGACCCCTAAAACTATTGGAGAAATCCGAAGTTTCCACGGGTTGGCAAGATTTTATAGGAGGTTTGTCAAATGATTTAGTTCCATAGCAGCCCCCTTGACCGAGGTAATTAGAAAGGACGGACCCTTTAAATGGGGTGAAGAGCAAGCTAGGGCTTTCGAGGCCTTGAAAGCTACGCTCATCTCGGCGCCTTTATTGCAATTACCCAATTTTGATAAGATGTTTGAAGTAGAGTGTGATGCTAGTAAGGTTGGCATCGGGGCTGTTTTGATGCAAGAAGGTAAGCCCGTTGCCTATTTCAGTGAAAAGCTCAAAGGGGCAACTCTTAATTACTCGACCTATGATTTGGAGTTGTACGGCCTTGTTAGAGCATTGGGAAATTGGCAACACTATTTGTGGCCTAAGGAGTTTGTGATACGAACGGATCATGAGTCGTTGAAACACCTTAAGAGCCAAGACAAGCTGAATAGGCGTCATGCTAAGTGGATTGAGTTCATCGAAACTTTCCCTTATGTAATTCATTACAAAAGGGGAAAGGAAAATGTTGTTGCCGATGCCTTATCTCCGAAGCATGTGCTTGTTGCTACCTTGTCTTCGAAGTTAATGGGTTTTGAGAGCTTGCGGATGTTGTATCCCGAGGATCCTACCTTTGCTCCTATTTTTAGGGAATGCGAAGAGTGGGGAAGGGACCGTTGGCTTAAGGAAAATAACCATTCCTCCTACTCTCGGTTCGAGGGGTATTTGTTCAAAGGGAGGAGGTTATGTGTTCCTTCTAGTTCTTGGAGGGAATTACTTGTGAGGGAGGCCCATGACGGAGGCCTCATGGGTCACTTTGGGGTGGACAAGACCCTCGGAATCCTAGAGGAGAACTTCTATTGGCCCAAAATGCGCAAAGATGTCACAAAAATTTGTAATCAATGTGCGGCCTGCCGGAGTGCTAAATCTCGCCTCCGACCTCAAGGGTTATACACCCCGCTCCCTACTCCCCTTAGACCTTGGCTGGACATCTCGATGGATTTCGTTTTGGGGCTGCCAAGGACTAGAAAGGGCCGAGATAGTATTTTTGTGGTTGTTGATAGATTCTCTAAAATGGCTCACTTTATTCCATGTGCTAAAACCGAGGACGCTCCTAGTGTAGCTTCATTATTTGTTGAACATGTTGTAAAGCTTCACGGAGTACCAAGGACCATTGTGAGTGATAGGGACTCCAAGTTCCTAAGTCTCTTTTTGAAGTCCATATGGGGTAGGCTTGGGACGAAGTTACTTTTCTCCACATCTTGCCACCCACAAACCGACGGCCAAACGGAGGTAGTAAATAGAACCTTAGGGTCTATGCTACGTTCTATGGTTAAAGGTAAACTGACTTCATGGGAAGAACACCTACCCTTGGTGGAATTCGCATACAACCGGGTAATACATTCGAGCACGGGAATGACTCCCTTTGAATGTGTTTACGGCCTAAATCCCCTTACCCCTTTAGATCTCACCCCTTTGTCTAGTGATCTCATGACCAGCTTAGATGGAAATAAAAGAGACGAGGCCATGAAGAAAATGCATGAGGCGGTGCAGATCAAGCTTGAAAAGAAGAATCAAGAGGTTGCAAAACGGGCAAACAAAGGGAGAAGGAAGCTAGTGCTTGAACCCGGAGATTGGGTGTGGGTGCATCTTCGAAAGGATCGGTTTCCAGCTCAAAGGAAGTCCAAATTGCTGCCGAGGGGTGATGGTCATTTCCAAGTACTTGAGAGAATCAATGACAACGCCTACAAGATTGACCTACCACCGGAATATCAAGTGCACAACACCTTCAACGTCGGAGATCTCTCCCACGTGGATGCGGTTGAAAATGATCAAATGCCGAATTTGAGGTCAAATTCCTCTCAAGATGGAGAGGATGATACGGTTAAGGCAACCCCCACAGGTACACGGCCTTTCACACGAAGCCAAGCTCGGGAATTACAAACACTCCAAGCTTTGTTTATGCAAATGGCCGTGTGTGAGTTGTTGATCGAACCAACCAAGGACCTAAACGTTTTTATGTGTGAAGAGGGGTCCTAAAGTGTAATAAACTAATCCCCAAGGATGCCACAAGAAAGCAAGGGCGGATGGGTCTTTTAACTCCTTTTGTTGTAGTATAAATAGAACATCATAGTGAGATATCCCTTAGTTTTTTAAATCTGAAAATTGTAACCTAATACACCAAAACATCTCCTCTCTCTTCTCTCATTGAAGCCGCCACTACTACCTCACAAGTAGAGGAATACTTGTGTTGTCTCTTTGGCTAGAAACAAGGGTTTTGAGGTTGTTGAGTGCCTCTTGGTCCTTGTAAGAACTTGGTGTTTATATTCATTAGACTTAGGGTCCTCTCTTGATGTTAGGGTTCTTAGTTTCTTGAATGTTATATGTCAAGTTATCTATCTTTCCTTATCTTGTTGTTATTGTGTTGCTTTGTTTATCTTGAAAGTCTAGTGAAGCCGTGTGGGGCTCGTTTCGATTCACTAGCATTGTGGTATTTCTTGTTGTTCTCTGATTGTGGCTTAAAGACCGAAACTATCTCTTGTGTTGTAAGCTGAAAACCGAAACTTAAAACTTGTTGTGTTGTGTTGTTGGACTGAATTCCGAAGTTCTTGGTGTTGTTGGCTTGATCTTGTATCACTCCTACTCTCGGTTCGATGGGTATTTGTTCAAAGGGAGGAGGTTGTGTGTTCCGTCTAGTTCTTGGAGGGAATTATTTGTGAGGGAGGCCCATGACGGAGGCCTCATGGGTCACTTTGGGGTAGACAAGACCCTCGGCATCTTAGAGGAGAACTTCTATTGGCCCAAAATGCGCAAAGACGTCACTAAACTTTGTAGTCAATGCGTGGCCTGCGGGAGTGCGAAATCTCGTCTCCAACCTCCAGGGTTATACACCCCACTCCCTACTCCCCTTAGGCCTTGGTTGGACATTTCGATGGATTTTGTTTTGGGGCTGCCAAGGACTAGAAAGGGCCGAGATAGCATTTTCGTTATTGTTGATAGATTCTCTAAAATGGCTCATTTTATTCCATGTGCTAAAACCGAGGATGCTCCTAGTGTAGCTTCATTATTTGTTGAACATGTTGTAAAGCTTCACGGGGTACCGAGGACTATTATGAGCGATAGGGACTCCAAGTTCCTAAGTCTCTTTTGGAAGTCCATGTGGGGTAGGCTTGGAACGAAGTTGCTTTTCTCCACGTCTTGTCACCCACAAACCGATGGCCAAACGGAGGTAGTAAATAGAACCTTAGGGTCTATGCTACGTTCTATGGTTAAAGGTAAACTGACATCATGGGAAGATCACCTTCCCTTGGTGGAATTTGCATACAACCGGGTAATACATTCGAGCACGGGAATGACTCCCTTTGAATGTGTTTACGGCCTGAATCCCCTTACCCCTTTAGATCTCACTCCTTTGTCTAGTGATCTCATGACCAGCTTAGATGGAAATAAAATAGCCGAGGCAATGAAGAAAATGCATGAGACGGTGCGGATCAAGCTTGAAAAGAAGAACCAAGAGATTGCAAAAAGGGTAAACAAAGGGAGAAGGAGGCTTGTGCTTGAACCCGGAGATTGGGTGTGGGTGCATCTTCGAAAGGATCGGTTTCCAGCTCAAAGGAAGTCCAAATTGCTGCCAAGGGGTGATGGTCCTTTCCAAGTACTTGAGAGAATCAATGACAACGCCTACAAGATTGACCTTCCACCGGAATATCAAGTGCACAACACTTTCAACGTGGGTGATCTCTCCCTCGTGGATGCGGTTGAAGATGACCAAATGCCGAATTTGATGTCAAATTCCTCTCAAGATGGAGAGGATGATACGGCTAGGGCAGCCTCCACAGGTACACGACCTTTCACACGAAGCCAAGCTCGGGAATTACAAAAACTCCAAGCTTTGTTCATGCAAATGGCCGCGTGTGAGTTGGTGATCGAACCATCCAAGGACCTAAACGTTTTTATGTGTGAAGAGAGGTACTAATGTGTAATAAACTACTCTCCAAGGTTGGCACAAGAAGCAAGGGCGGATGGGTAATTTTACCCCTTTGTTTGTAATATAAATAGAACATGTTAGAGAGAGTTAGAGGTAGTTTTTGAATGCTGAAATTTGTAACCTAAAACACAAAACATTTTCCTCTCTCTTCCACTCTTTGGAGCCGCCCCTAGTATCTCACAAGTAGAGGGATACTTGCGTTGTCTCTTTGGCTAGAAACAAGGGTTTTGAGGTCGTTGAGTGCCTCTTGGTCCTCGTAAGAACTTGGTGTTTATATTCATTAGACTTAGGGTCCTCTCTTGATGTTAGGGTTCTTAGTTTCTTGAATGTTATATGTCAAGTTATCTATCTTTATTTATCTTGTTGTTGTTGTTGATTTTGTTATCTTAAAGACTAGTGAAGCCGTGTGGGGCTCATTTCGATTCACTAGCATTATTTTCTATCTTGTTGTTCTTGTGTTGTAAGCTGAAAAACCGAAAACTAAAACTTGTTGTGCTTGTGTTTTTGTTCTAAAATCCGAGCCTTCTTGAAGTTCTTGGTGTTGTTGGTTTGATCTTGTATCAGTTTACAATGGCTTGGTTATGGTTTCCTATGGTTTAATTATTATTTTATATGCATCAATGATGGTTTTGAACAATTGGATTATATGATAATGGTTTAATGGCCTTTGTAATTTGTTTTGGTTATATTATGCCCCAATGTTGTTTGATAAAATACTTATAAAAATATGTTAATTGCATTCACTTTTTTAAATGGAACGCTTGATTTTTTCCCGCTTATATATGACACTATCAATGGTTTAAATGGCTAGTAAAGGCTAAAGGATAATTGATTATGATTGTGGAGAACATGGTAGTCTCCCAAGAGGTTAATATGGTAGACCAAAAGGGCACTTGAAAAGTCCCCTTAACCTAAATGGTTTGGCTATGGATAAATCTTGCAAGTATGGTTGGTATGACGATACCACTAATAATTCACCTTGGTAATAAATGGTAATTGAATTGTTTGGACATGGTTTTAATTTCGACATTAATGGAAGGGTGTGTAACTATGCTGTGGAAGGTGGAGGTTCCAAGGGGACCAAAACTGGAAACTCATATTTGCCGATATGAGAGGTCTTTGATAACCATGTGCCAGTGTCACATTTATTATTGGAGGGATGTACTATTCATCCCATGGTATATTTCCTATCTATATGGATACACGTACTGGGACTCTTTCAGTAATGGGAGTTAAACCCATACGACCCATGGGTGTGGTTAAATGGCAAGGTTATAGAGCCTAGGTAAAGGTTTTAAATGTATGCTAAACACAGATTCCCTTTCCCATCACTTATATATATGTAAGGTTGTATGCATCATAGATAGTTTTACTTGGAATTACTTTATTCTTATCCTGTGATACATCCTAGCGGTCATTTACTAACCTGTCTACTGGTGGTTGTATACCTATGCTATGTAGGAACCAGCTGTTTGACTCCTTCTATATAGTGACTAACTCGGGGATAACATTTTGATTAAAGTAGTGAGCTTCCATCTTTCCAGAAGGCTCCATTTCATGATATGGACATTCTTAAACAATTTTCTTTTGTTTCGGACATTTGTTTTGACCATGGTTGGGGGCATGTCCCAGCAAGATATTTGTAGTCTTTCGGATAGAGGCTTTGTGGTACTTCTAGAGGTTGGTATGGACGGGATCGATATTGGTGTTGACCTTGGAATTAGAATATGCTAGTAGGTTAGCATCATCAGACATGATTTCTCACTATCCCATTGTCTTACATTTTAGGTTTGATTATCATATTATGTTTTGGTATTCTCTTTGGTTTGGTAGGGTATGGATGGTTGGTTTTGTGCAGTTTGACTCTATTGGGTCGATCACGTTATCACCCTATCCCAGAGTCTTATTGAGAACATTTACGCAATCTTGTTATATGCTCGAAATTCAGCTCATCTAAGACTATAAAAAGGTGGCTGGGTTGGGTTAAGGGGGTGGTCTCCAGTCCTAGTTGGACTTGGGATGCGCATTCCATATAAGACCTAGTTTGGGTAATGACAAGTACTCCATGTCTGATGTGGTTCAATTACAAGTCATCTGTAAAGCTAAATCATCTAACACACCACCTCTTATCGATCCTCTTCACATAATCACCATTGTTTTTTATCTTTTGTCAATATTATTATTTCTCGATAGGCTATTACTTGTGTCTGGCTTTCCCATGAGGTGATGTCATTACGGGCTCATGCATGTTACACCAGACTAACTTATTAGAGTCTCTTTCTAAGGTTGTTTAAACTAAAAATATTGTTTCTCCATCACTCATGTACAACATCACTATCGTCGAGAGTTGGAAAAAATTGATTCCCATGATGTTCCCCATGATATACTGAGATATATCTATATAGACAGGTCTTTTGATTATGATGTTAATCTCTTTTGAGAAGATTGGATGATGCAACTCATGACAAGACTTAACTATTAGCTAATGATTCAGAGGTTGTGTAGTTAGCTTTTGACCTTTAAATTTGTCATGTCAGTCGAATAGGCACCTCCTTATCCAATCATGTTGTTACTTCACTATTTTTATCCTTATATTAATTATAAGGGTATCCAAATTATTTCCCTCCTTATTTAGATTATCGCCAATTAATTGACAAAATGGTTAGCTCCTTATGCTTCGACTCCTATACACTATCGCACAAAATATGGATGGTCATACACATGTCGCGCATCTATTATCCCATTTTAGAGTATCCTATCCTATAAATTTCATCCTTTACCACTTTCATTCTCCATACTTATCACTTTAAATGACCTTGGATTATGCAAATTTCAAGTGACTCTATGTTCAAAGCATATGTCTTTTGTATTACCTATAGTCTTTTCTCATTCTTGTCTTTGATCCCAATTATTTATCTATCAAGATACTTCTTGGATTATAGATGAAAGTAGGGTAATGACTATAGTAAAATCCTAAGGTAAAGGAGGTAAGTAATACTTCAGCTGGCTACCTTACGTTATAGCTTCAATGACCGTTGTCTTTGATGTTGATACTTATGCATTAAAGCTAAGGTACATATACTATGCTAATCTCCATAGTTTGAGGGGCTATCATCAATCTTCTATGAGAGAAACTAAGGTACAATAAGAAACTCCTCCTATGTTGATGAAGATACATTATTATTATGGGGAGAGATGGAGGAGGAGGTTAACCTAGGTGTCCACTTCCTTTAACAACTATTCCACCTTATCAGGAGGCTTTTATATAGTTTCTATCACTGTCATGAGGGTTGGATAAATTTGTCTACCAAGAGTTCTACATCCCTAATGTGTAATGGCTGGAAGATATAGAGGTGCCTCTAATACTATAATCTAAGGCGCACTTTTCTGCTTCTAAGGAAAGAATCGAGATGAAGACCTTTCTCTATCCAATCATAGCGAAAAACAACTTTAATAAAATTCATTCTTGGTTGCCTAGCCTTTTAGACTTTGTTGTACTCTAGATTTGAATATCTCATATAATATACCTTCTTCCCATTATTGATGGAAATGATAATAATAATAATAATAATAATAATAACAATAATAAAATTATTTATCTTCTCAATTTTGCTCAATGCTGATTTTAATGCTCATTTTTTAATGATCTTTTATCATGATGAATCATTTCTTTGGAATAAACTTTTATCGAGGTGAGACCGTCTTTAGGCTTATACTTAGAATCACTATATTGGTTCAATGCTTTTAATTTCAAATAATAATGTTATTTGACCTAACCCTTTTGATTCTCTTGCTCAGAGGATCCATCAACAAACTATTATTGAGGGGTGAGGCCTTTAAGAGTCCTTAGTAGAAACACACATTCACTTTGGCCTTCTAAGATAGTCCTGTCAGCGCTTTTGAGGGGGTGACTTGAATTTTGCTAATTACAAACCTTTAGGCGGTACTATAGAGTTTTCTCTACTCGAGGGTATGCTTCATTCTTTTCTCATTCCACATTGAGCCTCATTAAGGTCGGGGAAATTTGGGATGAGTCGATATCATTATGATGACCATTCTTGTTTCATATATTTTTATCTAGATTTTTACTTGATATCTTTCTTTTAGAGCCACACTTCGGCCGACCCAAGTTTTTAATATTTTCCTGATCTCTTAATTCTTGGATCAAGGAGAGGGGTACACAAGGGATTCCCTTTCCTCAAGATATGAACTATTAGACATCCTTGATGGGACAGTGCATGTGTACTGATTCTTGAGTATTGCCCTTTTGGGTTTAGTTCTATTTGATCAAGACAAACATATAGAAATCATACGTGCTCCTCTAACTTTCTTCCAACAGGGAAATGCTAGTCATAAAAATTACCTCGAGCAACAAATTCTTCCCAAATATTCTCTGACCTTAGCAAACATAATATATAAGAAATTTGTTTATCTTTTATGGTGTTAAGTTATCTTAGATATTTTAAAGTTTTTTTAAGTTTCCTAATTTTTTTTACCTTATCCTTATTTTTGTTCCTAGAGATCATCTTCAAATGATTTCTCTTAAATTATTGATGGAGGTAAGGAAAAAATTATGGGTAAATGTCAAGGAAAGAAATGATAATAATGGGTATGATTATTCTCTTTCCCTCATCTTTCTGCTTTGGAAGTCTTGGATGCAGTAGTTGTTGGAGGTAGCATCAAAAGTGACATGCTTTGAGGGCTATGTATATGTGCTTTGTCAGTGTTCTTATGAAAATATAGGTTTTCTTTGGTACTCATGAGACATTGACAAAGAAAGCCATCAAACCAAAGTTCCTCAAATCTACTCAGTACCCACCATTTTTTAATAGAGGGACCATACCTCCTCCTTTGGCGTTAGAAGATTACCATTAAAATATAGAGTTTCCACATTGTCAATAAGAGTGTTTTCCATGTATTGAGATTGATTTCTTCATATGGGATCGTGGTCTGAACCAAATATGAGTTCATTAATGAAAATCATTTGAGTGGCAACTTGATACACAAAAAGAAAACATAAATGATCCCCTAGGAGTAGGGGTTTATTTTTCTTTTGGTGCTTTTTTGTTATCCGCATATTTGGATGCATTGTTTGTAATTATTTTCTATTCTATAATAACTCTACACTTGACTCTAAAGAATAATTTGTATTGCACACATGTTTATCTTCAAAAATTTCATCAATATGCTTTTCGCAATGAATATTTCCCTTGAGGTGTCTCTTAAGGATTCACATCCTTTTTATGTTGTATGAATTTAATGTTGAGTTTATAGATGCTGAGTCTGTGTTTGATACTAAGCGTACTTGCTAACTATTATCAATTTAGCTAGCCTCACACATCTTTATAATAGTTCTTAGTTTTATTATCAAGCATTTGTACCTTATTCAACTAAATATATTGAGGAGGGAACCCTTTTATTTATCATGTTGATGTGTCTAATTTTGAACATTTTCTAGTTAGTTTAACAAGTAATGCGAAAACAGCTATTGTTTCTCATTTTAGTTGTAATCAAATTTCATAGAATAGACTTTGAGTCTCAATATAAATTTTCATGAATGAAACTTTAATAGTTTATCTTTCTTGGGATTTATTACCCCTATTACATGAGGGTTACAACTTTTGACACTATTGAATGATCCTTCCGTGTCAATTTTGTGGTAAGCTTTTGAGCAAGGCTGTCTGTCGGCCCCATTTGCTTGCAAAATCTATCCCTGAATCTTAGTATGAGGTTTTCAAAACTTTATCTATATGTTGTGACCCATTATGTGGGCTTGAAGTCTTAGCCTGCTTTCCCTTTCGTAGAGATTACCTTTAGGGTCTCCTCCTTGTGGCTCGAGAAGAGCTAAGATTTCAACCTTAGAGGCCTTGGCCGTTTGTGTCCAATCTTATTAGACTGAGTAATCTTATCTTATAAATTGAGGCATGGATAAAATTAAAGGCAAAGACATATGCTAACTCCTATTGTATTTATTCGGTTGTTACAAACTTTGCCTTTACAATAATAGGGCAAACAAAACATTTTTCCTAATTTTCCTAAAGCTAAAACTTTGATGTACCTAAATTACACCTCTAGGAAAATCATAAAGAGCTTATTAATCAACTATAGAACCCATGTAGATTGGGGTTGATCCCATGAGGAATAGGTCAAAATATCAATCAGGATGTATGTTGAGGCAATTAATAACAAACGCCAGTATAAGGGGGATTTTTGTAAATAAAGAATACAATGGTAACAATTTTTGATTTGTTAGATTTGTAATCAATATGAGAGGTACTAGGAATGTGTTCTCCACTAACTTCATAACTCCATAGGTTCTTCTACTTTGTGATCTCTTGTTGTATTTTGAAAACAAAATCAATAAGTAATGTATGATCTAACTGGCTATGTTACACCCCTGGTAGATGACTATCCCCAAGCATAACATTTCATGTATCATTTGTTTTGCATTACTAACTCCTATCTATGATCCCAATTTTGTGTATACCGTTTATCGATTCAATCCTAATTAAATGAAGGTTAGTAGCTCCAAGTCTTGTTGTTAATTCTCTCTTCCATCTAATTACCCTTTCTAAATTTGAGCGTAGAGATAAGGCAAGCCCTAACGTTGTGCACCTTTATAAACCAATCAATCCAAAGAAAATTAACAATACATTCCTAAACACTGGCGTCAGAATCACCTCATACTACAAACACAACTTTGTTAATCCATCAAGATTTCCACAACCCTATTTTTGGTATTTAGGTACTCATAATTGCAAGAACAAAATAAGAATTCTATTAGAAAACATAATTATGAATAGACAATAATAAGATGAAAAAGTAAAAATCTCACTTTGAATTAAAATCTTAAAAATCAATGTATCCAGGTCTAAGACAAAGAATATGCATTTGAACCTTACAATAAAGTAAAAACACGCAAGCTAGTATAAAAGACCCAATAAGAGTTTTTATAGACAAAATAAAATCTATCCTAAATAGAACATGATTTGCTAAGTCAATCGCTTCAGAAAAAAGAAAGGTATGATCATGTCATGACCCAAAAACCAAGGTTCATGATGGCACTTGTTACAACAAACCTTGACAATTATATTCACACCCAAACTGATATGAAAAAGGAAAACAACAACAAACCTAAGGTAAGTCTTCTAGAATGAATACAAACAACATATATACAATAATAGTGGAAAATGCATAACAATGATAATAAATCTTTCAAAAATCTAGTGTTATGGTGTA
The DNA here is from genome assembly GCA_030864225.1 of Capsicum baccatum var. pendulum. Lineage (NCBI taxonomy): Eukaryota > Viridiplantae > Streptophyta > Magnoliopsida > Solanales > Solanaceae > Capsicum > Capsicum baccatum. The sequence continues at coordinate 164,488,186 of CM061552.1, read as the reverse complement.
TGAACCAACTAAATACATCTCTAAGTCAAAATATACAATTGATAGTCAAAGAGAAAATAATTTGCCTCCGAATACAGAAGAAAGACATAAACTAAATAAGAAGAGGTAGTAGTTCAACTCTGAAAGTATAAACCAAATACTACCTCGAAATACTCCAATCACCACCCCAAATCTTCTATCTTATGATGCATTCATACCTGGATCTGCACAGAAATACATAGTAGGGGTGAGTACGGTCCACTTTTACATAGTAGGCATCATAGGCCAACTAAGCAAAGCAGAGAATAAAGAATATAAATACAAACTATAGGCATGTCACCTACAATAAAAAATATCCCAAATGGTAGCCTACATCGTCTCCACTAACAATTCTATAATATACATATATACCAAATACAACTATGAGAAAGAATCACAAATTGATAGATATCAATTCAAGAATGAAAATACAACACAAAACGTGCACCATTTATGAAATGTAATGAAGATGATAATGATGATGATGGTGTGATGGACGAGGTATCGCAGAAACTATGTACACACCTATTGAGGTGTGCTTTTGAGGTAGGACCCATGGGGTGTTCATCAACCCATATACAATCCAATAACCAGTACCAATCAAATATCCATAACTCCTCTTCGGCACATACATCAATAGAGGTTTTTAAAAAAAATCATATATTTTATCAAAAACCCAACATTTCCACGGTGGAACCAATGTTTTGTGAATGTATATGATATGAGGATATAATGCTCACAATTAACCAGAATAAGAATTTTCAAACCAACTAATATGCCAATCAAGTGAGCCAAAATTCACACAATACACCAACCATCCATGATGCAATATAATCAATATACTAGATGAGTAAGATATGCAATAATATGACATTTGTACCACAAAGACCCCAACTTAGGCAATTTCAACCAAATAGAGTACAACTAATATATATATATATATATATATATATATATATATATATATATATATATAGGTATGTATGTATGTATGTATATACAAAAATACAAGACCAACAACATCATATAAGACCCTATACAGTCTCACGTAGAAAGTAGTGTCTCAAAACTACCACATAGGCCTCCACACGGGCACAAAATGAATGACAAACCTATTTCCATGATTAGTTCCCATACCCGTACATTCTTTTAAATCAATATTAACTACCCAACCTAGTCTGAAGAAAGTTAAGTCATAATGAATCTTGAAGAAAACCATGTATGAAAGACTTCATCATAGATCCTTTACCTAATGAACGGACTAAAAATCAACAAAAATATACTTATATAGAATTTACGTGTCAAAAGGAAGCAAAGAAGAACAATATTTTTCATTCTGAATCGGAGTCAAAACGGACCCCCAAAATGGATTTTTGAAAAAGGAAGGGTAAAACTAAAATTTTAGTTCATAAATGTATTACCCATGATTAAAGTAATTCAAAGAAGAAAACACTAGTGAAAATATATGGAAATCAAGGTTTAAATTGAAGAATTAATAATATTGGCCTTCCGAACTAAAATTCCCAAATTCCATTTTTGAAATTGAGTTTCATCAAGCTATAAATGACAAGAATCAAATAAAAATAATTTAAATAGGATTTTTGTCTTACCCAAGATTGAAAATGGAAGAAATTTCCCAAATACTATAAAATCCAAAGCTCCAAGTGTTACAAAATGGGGAAGAATCAAGAAAAAAAGTTATTTAAACAACTCACACATGGCTTAAGAGAACACTAAGTCACTTAAGAGGTCATCACTTAAGCAACCAACTTTAACTATCACGAGGCCCACCTGGTCGGCGAGTACTGCGTAAGCGACCTGGATGCCACTTATGCAAAAAAATTTACGCGATGAGGGAGTTGCTTATGTGATACCCCTGGATGGTTGCCTGGTCACTTAAGCGATCAGCTTGCCGCAATTGTGAATTCAGCTTAAGTGACTATAATATCGCTTAAGAGGATTCACCAACTGAGTAGTGCATCAGCTGAAGACTTTGAAAGTTCCATGTCTCTGCTGATCCCCTAGGATACATCCGAAATCTGAGAAAGTGAATAAACTATACTATCCTATCAAATTTGATGCTTCAAACTAAATGACAATATTAGATTTTTGAAGAAATGTTGTTTTCACAAAATTGACTATTGAAACCCAATTTCACAATCATCCAAACCGAGTATCGAAATAAGATTAACAATCTGTAAAACTACATTGTTTTATCCGTTTTAGGATTTTATTTTAAAGAAAATGGTCTTGATATTTGTTTTGAAACTTCTTAAAAAATTTCAGAAAAAATTTAAAATAATTTTAAGAAAATTACAGAGTCGCCACTTAATTTTATAGAGAATATCAAGAAAACATAAACAAATTTAAAAGTCATAAAAACTGAAATAACTCTTTGAAATAAGAGAAACTGAGTAAGGGTTTAATTAACATGCTAAGAAGGTTTTTCAGACACTTAGAAGTGTCCGTTTAAAATAGTTTATAAGCGGACGCTTAGAAACGTCTGAAAAACCTTCTTAGCATGTTAAACAATACTAACTTTAATTTAAGAGATTATTCATTTATTTATTTGAAGACCTAAGATGACATTTATTTATTCAAGTGATAATTAGTGATATTTATCTTAGAGAAATTTTCTTTAAAGAAGGTTGAACTAAACCTGATTCATTTATCGGTTTAAGGGGAAAATTATTTACAAATAATAATAATAATAATTAAAAATGTAATATTGAATATCCTTATTATCAACATAAATTTTCATCTTTACAAATATCGATGAAATTTGACTAATTAGTGAAAATGACTTGATTTTTTGCACTGAAAATTGATTTTAGTTGATGAGAGTTTTCCTTTAAATCAATTAAAATAAAGTATCATTTTTATTTTCAAAGACTTATTCTCAAGAAAAACACAAAGAGTCTAGTTTTAGTAACCCATAAATTTACATTATGTGACGAATTGTCAAGAAAGAAAAATATAAAGATAAAATAGAAACGACAATACAAAAGGGGGTTTAATTTGATTTAACCAATGTTCAATAAAAATAAGTAATCAAATAGGAATATACAAGTAAACTAAAGAGAAAAAGTTTATGATTTGGGCCCTCTTAGCCAATTGGAATTTGCCTAATTTTGGGCCCATTTTTCATGATTTTTTCAGCCCTTTCAGCTGTGTATATTGACTGCAGATCAAAATCTTTCATCCATGTGCTTCTTTTAAATCTGGTGTATACATGACCATATATCAGTTATATATCCATATGTTTTAGTCTTCCAGCAATATAACAACTTCACCTACTTGTTTTCCACTGTTTACACCTTGTATACTATAATATATTCATGTATATCTCTGTATACCAGTAATTTATCAGTTCATTTTCTTCATGTATTAGTCTATTTTGTACATTGATGGGGCTTGTCTCGACGAATATTGAATTTGAAGGAATGGGGTATCCGATTGGACTTGTTCAAGATGGGTTCATAAAGAAGAAAGAAAAAGTAAGGATTACTTCATGACTACAAATTTCCATAACATCAGAATTATCGATGGGAAATCAGCATCAGTATTTCTAACATCTTTATAATGCAATCTATTTAAAATACTTAAGGAATTGCAAAAGATACACAGAATTGGAAACGAACAGCAATAATTCTATGAAATCACCCCACTAGATACAACTACTATTTCATTTTAACTAATAATTCAACACATCAAGTAGTGCGAGTAAAACATTCAATGCTCCTAGAACTTAGACATTAGTCAAAGGCCACGTGATATTCCCCCATACTATGGAATGGTTAAGATACTCAATCATCTTAAGCTTGATGTTTCAGATGTACCAAATATGCTCCTTCATGCTTATTTTATTAAAAAAAAAAGAAATATCTTGTTCTATATGTTTTAGGAGGATTTAGGCAGATTAGATATAGGGATAATGCCATCTAAATTTAAGGTAAAACTTTTGCAAAATATCTCAAAAAAAGAAACCAACTGGAATGGTTCTTAAGTATTCAATTAAAATTAATTGGACAAATAATTCTAAACATATCATATTATGATGGAACAAGACAACAAAGATGTGGAAATCGAACAAGACATAAAAATGAATCACTCTTTTGCCACTAGACACAATAACTTAGTAAGAAGAGTAAGAAATATTGATGTAATTTGGTAACTGAAATACGTACTATTAACTAGGAAAAACTCCTATACAAAGTAAATCACCAGTTAAACAAAAAATATACTCTACTTATTTGGTAACTAAAAATAACAAAGTCTCCTAGTTCTAGATACGTATTTTCCAAATAGTCAAATCTAAATGATAACCTTTATTAGGATACAATGAATAAGGAAAGAAAATGAGATAAACTAGCTAAAGAAAGAACTTACACAACAACTATGTGTCCGACTAGAGGTTATCACAACACAACATTATCAAACAAAACATTATGGCTTTCAAAGCCGTCTACAACGCAAAATCCCATCTTACAATACAAAAGAGGAAAAATAAACCTCTTAACACGAGAAAATAACTAATGGTAATCGAGATTAAACAGGGAAGGGACGTTTAACTTTTTTAGGGCAACAAACTGAGACAACACGCTTTAAACAAACGTGATTCTACCATAATTATTAATTTTGAATTGTTGGAGTCCTACTTTTTTGATACGGTTAGGGCAGCCTCCACAGGTACACGGCCTTTCACACGAAGCCAAGCTCGGGAATTACAAACACTCCAAGCATTGTTCATGCAAATGGCCGTGTGTGATTTGGTTATTGAACCGACCAAGAACCTAAACGTTTTTATGTGTGAAGAGAGGTCCTAATGTGTAATAAACTACTCTCCAAGGTTGGCAGAAGAAGCAAGGGCGGATGGGTCATTTTACCCCTTTTGTTTGTAGTATAAATAGAACATGTTAGAGGGATATCCCTTAGTTTTTGAATGCTGAAATTTGTAACCTAAAAACACAAAACATTTTCCTCTCTCTTCCACTCTTTGGAGCCGCCCCTAGTATCTCACAAGTAGAGGGATACTTGTGTTGTCTCTTTGTCTAGAAACAAGGGTTTTGAGGTCGTTGAGTGCCTCTTGGTCCTCGTAAGAACTTGGTGTTTATATTCATTAGACTTAGGGCCCTCTCTTGATGTTAGGGTTCTTAGTTTCTTGAATGCTATATGTCAAGTTATCTATCTTTCTTTATCTTGTTGTTGTTGTTGATTTTGTTATCTTAAATACTAGTGAAGCCGTGTGGGGCTCATTTCGATTCACTAGCATTATTTTCTATCTTGTTGTTCTTGTGTTGTAAGCTGAAAAACCGAAAACTAAAACTTGTTGTGCTTGTGTTGTTGTTCTGAAATCTGAGCCTTCTTGAAGTTCTTGGTGTTGTTGGTTTGATCTTGTATCATTTGGTATCAAAGCAAGACCGGTTGTGTTCCAACATAACCCATCTTGGGCTAGTTCACGGCTTAAACAAACTACACCAAAAGAAAATTCTGAAAATCTGTCCACTAAAAGTTGAAAACCGAGAATGATGTTGTGTGTTTAGATCTAGGTGTTATTTTGCTTGTTTAGTGAGTTTCTAGAGTTGGTTTCTTTCTCACCAACACTAAAGTGTCTAGATCCGAAAGTTGAGCTTGAAAACTTGAACATTGTGTAGTGACTTGAAGTGGCCGAAAGTTGTATGTTGTTGATAACCAAAAAAAAAAATCGGTGGTTGTGTGTTTATGTGCTAAAGAAGTTGATGAAGTTTGTTGAAGTGTTCATCTTTTGAACTTGTTCATCTTGTTCATCTTGTTGTGTGCTCAAGTGGTAAAGCTATAAAGTTGTTGTGAAAGACTTGCACCCATCACTTTGTAGTTTTGTCAATCACTTTCCGTAATTCAAGGAGCCTTGTTTTGTGGGATTTGTCAACCAACCCCCACTTTCTTGAGTTTGAAAAAGGGTGAAAGACTACAAAATTTTAGTTTTCCCACCAAAAAACTTTTCAAATTATAACAAGTTGTGTGAATATTAACTCAAAACAAAAAAAAAAAAAAGAAAGAGAAAAACCGAGAGAAGAAGAACGTGTGGGACCATTGCATGCTACCACGTCACTATAAGCTCAACTTAGGATATTCTTTGGTTGCTAATTGTTGATCCTTGGTTTCCCTTACTTGGTCCTAGAACTAATTAACAACCTAGTACTTTCCTACTAGGTTGTCAACTAGTTCCTTGAACCGTTTGTTCGTGTCAACGATTATTTGAGTGCTTTTATTCGTTTGAACGAATTGCTGATTTTTGATTCTAGTCCGGCAAGAATTCTTTGAGTATTCAAACAAGAATCCATTCCGGATAAGAGCTTACTCATACCTTAAAATCTCACGGTTATTAGCCAATTATACAACACTTGTGGAACACGAAGTTGTGGTGAACTAAAGCGGATAACACCTTGACAATGGAAGGGGCTACATCTCAAAATGCGGATACTAATGTCCTTGATTCTATGAGGGTCACTCTTGAGGCCGTTACCCGGACACTTGAAAGGTTGAATTCGGAATTTGGGGCCGTGAGAGGGGACTTGGCAGCAATAAGGGAGGAAGTATCGACTATTAGTGGGAGATTAGATCAAGTGGAGAGTCAAAGGAACTCTCATCCATCTACTCCTCTACATGTATCTACCAATGGTCATGATAGGACCTCCTCCGCAACCATCACCCCTGAAACAGTCCACCAAATGCTAAATGCACCCCAAGCTCCACTAAATACCGCAAGCCAAACTACCTATTTTCCTCCAAACCGAGACTCCACTATACCACTACATTTCCAAGCCCCTCCGATTCCACAAGAGGGATTTGGGCGCCAAGTACCTCCACTAAACCCGAACCCTCCATTCCAAGCTCCATTAAACCAAAGACCGCAAATTCCAAATCCTCCGAATCAAAACGGCCAAGGCCGACCAGCCCACTTTGAAGGATACGGTAGAGAGGAGTATGAAGGAGAGGGAGCCTTTGATGATGTTTATATGAGGGAGGAGGAGTTAAGAGGGGGTCGAGGAGAACCTAGGAGATACCGGGGGTATGGAGATAGGGGAAACCGACACCAAGAGAGAGACGTAGGCATCAACACCATCAAGTTAAGCCTACCTATCTTTAAGGGTGAGAGTGACCCCGAGACCTACTTAACTTGGGAATCGCCTTGTGACAAAGTTTTCCAAGTTAATGACATCTCGGAAGAAAAGAAGAGTTGCTACACTATAGCTCACCTCGAGGGCTATGCTAACACTTGGTGGGAGTATGTTAAACGATTTGGTAATGAATTAGTTGATGGGCCGCCACCACCTTGGTATCGGTTGAGGTATTTGATGAGGCAACGTTACCTCCCCGAGAGATATCGTCATGAGTTACTTGCTAGACTATATGTCTTACGGCAAGGAGGCAAGAGTGTGATGGCCTATTTTGACGAGTTCCAACAGCTCATGTTGAAACTTGATCACCGTGGGGAGCAAATCAGTCACGACATCATCTGGTTCAAGTGTGGATTGAACAAAGAGATCTCCACTCACTTGACCCTTCACCGGTTTGAAACCATTGACGGTATATTCCAAGCGGCCATAGAGATTGAAAGGGAACTTAAGGAGAGATCAACCTTCAAGGCAAGGGTACAAACCCCCTCGGGTTGGCCCAAAAACAAGGACCAACCCGGCCCTACGAAACTGCCCGAGTCCAAAACAGTCCCTAAGTTTCCTCCGAAACCGGAGGCTCACAAATATCCCAACCCAAAGGGGTTCCAATGCTTCAAGTGCCAAGGTTGGGGACATAAGGCCAATGAATGTCCGAACCGGCGTAATGTGATCCTACGAGAAGGGAAAGTGTACTACCTTGGTGAGGAGGTGGTTTCCGAAAGGGGGGAGGATGAGGCCGAGCCTCAAGATGGAGAGGGGGCTGAAAATGGGCCGACTGATGATGAATTAGAGGGTAGTGAAGATGTCTATCCAAAAGAAGGGGAGTGTGTGGTACCAAACTTTGTGGTTAGACGTGTCATGATTAGTAAGGCGGTGGATGACCCGAGTCAAAGGGAGATTCTATTCCATACTAAGTGTCTCGTAAAGGGGAGTGTGTGCACTTTGGTTATTGATAGTGGTAGTTGTACAAATGTTGCGAGCCATGATATGGTAAATTTCTTGAAGCTACCAACTACACTACACACTAGTCCTTACAAGCTACAATGGTTGAACGATTGTGGTGAATTGAAGGTCACAAGGCAATGTGTGATTCGGTTTAAGGTGGGAAACTACCATGATGAAGTGCTTTGTGACGTGATCCCAATGCAAGCATGTCACTTGTTGTTAGGTAGATCATGGCAATATGATAGGTCTACTAAACACGATGGGAGGTCCAACCGGTATACGCTTGAGAAGGATGGCCGAAAGGTCACACTTCACCCTCTTTCACCCTCCCAAGTAAATGAGTGGCATCAAAAGATGAGAGAGTTAAAGGGAAAGGGGAAGGAACCCGAGAAGGGATAAAAGGGGGGGGATGCCATAGGTGAGGAGGTAGGGACATCCGAGGCTGTCCCCACGCCAAGGGATATGGAAAACGTAGTGATGTTGGCTAGGAGAAAAGAACTCTTCGTGGACCATGATGAAAACAAGCCGATGCTACTTTTGGCCCATTGTTTTAATACTAACCCCACTAATTCTTCCATTTCCCCTTTGATTTCTTGTGTGTTGCAGGAGTATGAAGATGTATTTCCTCAAGAACTTCCGCAAGGATTGCCCCCACTTCCGGGAATTGAACACCAAATTGATTTGGTGCCGGGTTCACAACTTCCAAACAAACCGGCCTATAGGATCAATCCCATGGACACTAAGGAGCTTGAAAGACAAGTTGAGGAGCTTCTCAACAAGGGATACATCAAGGAAAGCATGAGTCCGTGTGCTGTTCCGGTACTTTTGGTACCAAAGAAGGACGTAACTTGGCGCATGTGCGTCGATTGTAGAGCCATCAACAAAATCACTATAAGGTATCGTCATCCAATCCCTAGACTAGATGATATGTTACATGAGCTCCGCGGATCTTGTTTGTTTTCTAAAGTGGACCTTAGGAGCGGCTATCACCAAATTCGCATGCAACCCGGTGATGAGTGGAAGACCGCATTCAAGTCCAAATTCGGTCTATATGAGTGGCTGGTCATGCCCTTCGGCCATACCAATGCTCCTAGCATATTTATGAGGCTAATGAATAATGTAATGAAGCCTTATATTGGAAAGTTTGTGATGGTTTACTTTGATGATGTGTTGGTGTATAGTAAGTCTATTGATGATCATGTAATACATTTGAGATGTGTGTTTGATGTGCTCCGAAAGGAGAAGCTGTATGCCAACATGGAGAAGTGTTCTTTTGGTGTTGATAAAGTTATATTCTTGGGTTTTGTCGTGAGCTCAAGGGGTGTGGAAGTGGACGATTCCAAGATAGACTCTATACGAAGTTGGCCGACCCCTAAAACTATTGGAGAAATCTGAAGTTTCCACGGGTTGGCAAGCTTTTATAGGAGGTTTGTCAAAGGATTTAGTTCCATAGCAGCCCCCTTGACCGAGGTAATTAGAAAGGACGGACCCTTTAAATGGGGTGGTGAGCAGGCTAGGGCTTTTGAGGCCTTGAAAGCTACGCTCATCTCGGCGCCTTTATTGCAATTGCCCGATTTTGATAAGATGTTTGGAATAGAGTGTGATGCTAGTAAGGTTGGCATCGGGGCTATTTTGATGCAAGAAGGTAAGCCCGTTGCTTATTTCAGTGAAAATCTCAAAGGGGCAACTCTTAATTACTCAACTTATGATTTGGAGTTGTACGCCCTTGTTAGAGCCTTGGGAAATTGGCAACATTATTTGTGGCCTAAAGAGTTTGTGATACGAACGGATCATGAGTCGTTAAAACACCTTAAGAGCCAAGACAAGCTGAATAGGCCTCATGCTAAGTGGATTGAGTTCATCGAGACTTTCCCTTATGTAATTCATTACAAAAGGGGAAAGGAAAATATTGTTGCCGATGCCTTGTCTAGGAAGCATGTGCTTGTTGCTACCTTGTCTTCGAAGTTGCTGGGTTTTGAGAGCTTGCGGATGTTGTATCCCGAGGATCCTACCTTTGCTCCTATTTTTAGGGAATACGAAGAGTGGGGAAGGGACCGTTGGCTTAAGGAGAATGACCGTTGCTCCTACTCTCGGTTCGATGGGTATTTGTTCAAGGGGAGGAGGTTGTGTGTTCCTTCTAGTTCTTGGAGGGAATTATTTGTGAGGGAGGCCCATGACGGAGGCCTCATGGGTCACTTTGGGGTAGACAAGACCCTCGGAATCTTAGAGGAGAACCTCTATTGGCCCAAAATGCGCAAAGACGTCACTAGAATTTGTAGTCAATGTGTGGCCTGCCGGAGTGCGAAATCTCGTCTCCAACCTCAAGGATTATACACCCTACTCCCTACTCCCCTTAGGCCTTGGTTGGACATTTCGATGGATTTTGTTTTGGGGCTGCCAAGGACTAGAAAGGGTCGAGATAGCATTTTTGTTGTTGTTGATAGATTCTCTAAAATGGCTCATTTTATTCCATGTGCTAAAACCGAGGATGCTCCTAGTGTAGCTTCATTATTTGTTGCACATGTTGTAAAGCTTCACGGGGTACCGAGGACTATTGTGAGCGATAGGGACTCCAAGTTCCTAAGTCTCTTTTGGAAGTCCATGTGGGGTTGGCCTTGAACGAAGTTACTTTTCTCCACGTCTTGCCACCCCCAAACCGATGGCCAAACGGAGGTAGTAAATAGAACCTTAGGGTCTATGCTACGTTCTATGGTTAAAGGTAAACTGACTTCATGGGAAGAACACCTACCCTTGGTGGAATTTGCATACAACCGGGTAATACATTCGAGCACGGGAATGACTCCCTTTGAATGTGTTTACGGCCTGAATCCCCTTACCCCTTTAGATCTCACTCCTTTGTCTAGTGATCTCATGACCAGCTTAGATGGAAATAAAAGAGCCGAGGCAATGAATAAAATGCATGAGACGGTGCAGATCAAGCTTGAAAAGAAGAACCAAGAGATTGCAAAAAGGGTAAACAAAGGGAGAAGGAGGCTTGTGCTTGAACCCGGAGATTGGGTGTGGGTGCATCTTCGAAAGGATCGGTTTCCAGCTCAAAGGAAGTCCAAATTGCTGCCAAGGGGTGATGGTCCTTTCCAAGTACTTGAGAGAATCAATGACAACGCCTACAAGATTGACCTTACACCGGAATATCAAGTGCACAACACTTTCAACGTTGGTGATCTCTCCCTCGTGGATGCGGTTGAAGATGACCAAATGCCGAATTTGAGGTCAAATTCCTCTCAAGATGGAGGGGATGATACGGTTAGGGCAGCCTCCACAGGTACACGGCCTTTAACACGAAGCCAAGCTCGGGAATTACAAACACTCCAAGCTTTGTTCATGCAAATGGCCGTGTGTGATTTGGTGATTGAACCGACCAAGGACCTAAACGTTTTTATGTGTGAAGAGAGGTCCTAATGTGTAATAAACTACTCTCCAAGGTTGGCACAAGAAGCAAGGGCGGATGGGTCATTTTACCCTTTTTGTTTGTAGTATAAATAGAACATGTTAGAGAGATATCCCTTAGTTTTTGAATGCTGAAATTTGTAACCTAAAAACACAAAACATTTTCCTCTCTCTTCCACTCTTTGGAGCCGCCCCTAGTATCTCACAAGTAGAGGGATACTTGTGTTGTCTCTTTGGCTAGAAACAAGGGTTTTGAGGCCGTTGAGTGCCTCTTGGTCCTCGTAAGAACTTGGTGTTTATATTCATTAGACTTAGGGTCCTCTCTTGATGTTAGGGTTCTTAGTTTCTTGAATGCTATATGTCAAGTTATCTATCTTTCTTTATCTTGTTGTTGTTGTTGATTTTGTTATCTTAAAGACTAGTGAAGCCGTGTGGGGCTCATTTCGATTCACTAGCATTATTTTCTATCTTGTTGTTCTTGTGTTGTAAGCTGAAAAACCGAAAACTAAAACTTGTTGTGCTTGTGTTGTTGTTCTGAAATCCGAGCCTTCTTGAAGTTCTTGGTGTTGTTGGTTTGATCTTGTATCATTTTTTCTCCAGAATTGATTTTCCAAGTGAGTTTCTTTAAAAATTTTGGTTGCATGAGGTTAGAAGCATGGGAAACCAAAACTCCTAAAATTTTCCCCAAAAATCCTCTCTTTTCACCTCTTCACTTTAGCATCTATTTATAGAGAAACTTGGGGTTTGTTTTGGCGGAGAAATTTTTTATTTTAAAAATATTTATAAAAATAATATATTTTAAATACTCAATCAGACAATATATAATCTGGAATTTGAACCAAATTAGTAGAAAATTTAGAACAGGAAGATCAAGGAAGAGAAAAAAACTCAAAATGGGCCGCTAACATTAATGCGATTTTGAATGTAGTGATATTTGACACATTTATTGCCTGAAAGAGATGAGTGTGGTCTGATGATGATGAAAGTGAAATCATAGAAAAACATGGTTGTATGATGGGGTAAAAGGATAATTGAAGGTAGAGAACTAGGTTGACTAGGGTTTACTGATTTTGCTGGTGTTAATGTTGGTTTTACCATTGTTGTTGGTTCTTTTTGTTGTCACGTTATTGTTGTTGCTAATAAAGTTGTCATTATTTCTCTGTTATTGTCATTTTTTTATGTTGATGTTTCTGTCCGTTGTACACAAGTGGGGAATGGAATTATAGGCGAGTTGGGCCTGGTAAAGGGGTTATTGGGTCTAGTCTTGAAGAAATTAGGCTAGTGTATGATTTAAGGAGAAGAGGTTGCATTTTAAGTAGGAATAGATATTTATTAAATAGCCCATAGATACTCATTTAGTTTTTTATTTAAATCTTAGTCATAATTTGAAATTAATGTACTAATTAAGTAAACATTGACTATCCTCAGCCAGATACGTGTTTCCATATTCAGAAAAGCATATAAAAATGTTTTGTGATGGTCTTTGACTTTGTAATAAAACCTCCAAGCCGTGGAACATGAAACACAAAATGTAGGTCTGATAACTCTATATGGAGGCCTCTATATATTTCCTTCAGCCTGGAGTGGTCATCCTCCAGAATACCAATGTTTTAGTTCAATAAAACGAATGTTTCAAAACAATTTGCATAAAATTCAATTGAGTGCCTCCTAAAAAAATACGAGGGCAGTGCCTCACCAAACTCTCTCTATGGATGAGCTCTATAGGTAATAATCGAAGTGCTTTGTTGTCCTTGTACCACTGCTCACTCTAATTCTCAATCCATTTGATTCCAAATATGTGTCAATACCCTTGAAAAGAAGATGACACTGCCCGGTTAGTTTTAGAGGATTTCCCTACTCATGACCTTTTCTGCCTCTTTTTGGGATATAGTTCCAATTTCCTTGCTTGTGTGTACTTTGGGAGCCATTTTTCCGGTATTCATCATAACATCCACGTTAGCCACACATAATGAATCTAACTACAATTAAGATGAGGGTGGTGAAGTCACCACCCTACTATACTTAATTTGTTAGTATAAACCAATTAAGTGTTATTTTTAGGTACTCAGACTTCGCCGACATACACTTTGACTTTGTGCCCCAAAATTATCCATAATATAATTCACACTCTAGTTAATAATTTCACTCCATAAACCTCTTAAATTCTACAATAATTTGTTATTCAGATTAGCACATAACACCAAATTATTGTTCAAAATCAGTCCATTCAAGCCCCTAATTCAACCAATCTATCTCAATGAAATCATTATTGAACAAAATCATGCCTTAAAGATTCAACACATCAATACCCATAAGACACCATTACTTAAAAACAAATCAACCAACACCAAGTTTAAAGGTAAATTAATATATGAATTAATAGCCACAAAACTAAAGTTTGTTATTCATGAATAATTTAATCACACCTAAAAGCATAAAGAACTACAACAATGGTGTTTCTAACAAAAATAGTGTTCATCTTTCCAAGATGACGAAGAATTTAATTTGACATAGCCATGGAAAGAACACAACCATAATCCACGTAAATTTAACTAAAAACTACAAAAGAAAGTCATAATAATTCAAGGTTAAGAAAAGAAAATTTTACCTTAAAAAGAAAAGATTGAGGAAAGAATGGGAAAGTTCTTGGGATTTGTGTTTAGAGAAGAAGATTTTAAGGTAAAGGGGTATTGGTTATCAGCTTTGGTGCTGAAATAGGTGGAAATTTGGGGTTATAGAGTGTTGGAGTTATTTACAAAAGAGGAAACCGGGTCGGGTTGACCTGATTTGAGGTTCGGTATTGTGTTAGACTTGGGTGGCTAGGCGGCACATAAGGTATCACATAGTTTAGGTAGTGGAGGTTTGTGGTGTGGTACGCACCACTTTACCTTTTTCCTAAATTTTCTTAGAATCTGCATAGGCAATCGCCTACTTGGCCTTAGGCGTCGCAATATGTATCACCTAACTAATGTAGTGGGGGTATGTGGTGTGATGGGCGTCGTCTAAGATGTTGCCTAAATTATCTTGGGCACCATACAAAGGATCACAAAATAAGGCTTGGGCACCACACACACTATCACCTAATTTAGGCAGTGAGCATATGGCGTGTGGTAGGCACCGCATTTTCCATGGGCTACTTAATCTTGGGTGCCCCAAACCCATAAAACACATGTGCTTGGGTGTCATACACCCCATAGCCTATATGAGGTAGTGTTTCATGTCATGAGGCCGAGACATGGACCAATATCAAGGTTTCATTGTTGCAACATTAACTCTTTCTGGATCCCACCTTTTACCAATTTAACTTACCTGTAAATTGTCTTATACTCAAAATCTTACCACATCCAATGTGACTCAATTCTAAAGTAAATTCGATACCTATCACCTCCTTAGTACTTTATATACCTATAATTATTTAAAAAAACTAAAATTGATTAAAAGGATGGGTTTTCTCCCACCAAGCACCGTAGTTTTGGCCATGGCTCAAATTTTTTCTTGTTAACATGATAAAATCAAAATAAAATCATACGTTGTCTCCCATTCCTAATTTAACATCATGGTACAACTCGATTGTCTTGACTACTTAGAATTTGTAAAGATACATTGATGATTCCATTTTACCTCATTTATTGGACCAAGGTATTGATTAATCTGGTGTCCACTGACCTTGAATGTGCTCCCATCCTTATTATCCAATTCAACTACTCTAAATGAGTAGACTTATGTGACTTTGAAGGGCCCAGACCATTTAAATTTCAGCTTAATAGTAAAGAGATTGACCCTTGAGTTGAAGAGCAACACCCAACCACCAATTTGAAAGTCCCTCTTCTTGATTCTTTGATCATGGTATTAATTCATTCTCTCTTTATATAAGTCAGCACTTTCATACACATTGGGATTGAGTTCATCCACCTCACTTAGCAACCCTAATCTAAATTATGTTGCTTTTGTACAATCCAAGTTCAACTGCTTGAGCGCCAACAAAGCTTTATGTTCTAGCTTAATCGAAAGATGGAATGCCTTGCAAAACACCAACTAATATGGTGACATCCCAATGGGTGTATTAAAATTTATTTGATATACCCACAAAGCATCATGGAGCTTTAGCGACCAGTCACTTCTGTTTGAATTTACTGTCTTGGCAAAAATTACCTTGATCTCCATCTTTGAAACCTCTACTTTCCCACTAGTTTGTGAGTGATATGGAGTGGCCACTTTGTGTTACTTCACACCATACTTTATCAATAGTATTCGAAATATCTTGTTACAAAAGTGAGATCCCCTATTACTTATGATTGTCTGAGGCACCCCAAAGCGTGAGAAGATATTTTACTTCAAGAATGCAACCACCATTTTACCTTCATTGTCAGCTAAAGCAACAACCTCAACCCACTTGGACACATAGTCCATAGCTACTAAGATTACTTAAGGTCATAAGAGCTCATGAATGGTCCCATGAAGTCAATACCCCAGACATCAAATAAGTCAACCTCCATCTCCTTTGCCATTGACATTTTATGATGTTTTAAGATTGAACCTTTACAGCATTTGTATCATTTATTCACAAATTCGTAAGCATCCTTAAAGAGTGTTAGCTAGTAGTAAACACTTTGCCATCCTTTCTCGTTGTATGATCACCTGCTTGATGTCCCCCAACTAGGGAGTGTTGCAAGTTTCCAGAATCCTTTGCATATCAACTTCCAAGATGCACCTTCTGATGATGTTTTCTTTACAATGTGTGAACAAGTAGGGATTATCCCAGTAGTATCTACCAATATCATGAAGAAATTTCTTCTTCTAATAGAATGATAAGTCCTCCAAAATAATGTTAGTAACAACAAAGTTAGCAAAGTCGGTATAATGAGTCACTATTTCAAGAGCGGTTACTAAAATTTGTTCATCTAGAAAAACATCATTAATATCAAGCATCTCTATAGTGCACTGTTCTTTCTCTAGTTTAGATAGGTAATCCACGACGTAATTTTCACATCCCTTTTGGTCTTTGACTTCAAAGTAAAATTCCTATAGTAATAATACCCATCTAAAGAGCCTCGATTTGGTATCTTTCTTTCCCATTAGATATCTCAAGGCGTAATGGTTAGAGTGGACCACTACCTTGGTCCCCAACCAATAAGCACAGAACTTTTCAAATGTATAAACTACTTCTAGAAGCTCCTACTTGGTGGCTTTGTCATTTTTCTATGCCCCATTGAATGCTTTGCCAGCATAATTGATACGGTTAGGGCAGCCTCCACAGGTACACGGCCTTTCACATGAAGCCAAGCTCGGGAATTACAAGCACTCCAAGCTTTGTTCATGCAAATGGCCGTGTGTGAGTTGGTGATCGAACCAACCAAGGACCTACACGTTTTTATGTGTGAAGAGAGGTCTTAAAGTGTAATAAACTACTCTCCAAGGTTGGCACAAGAAAGCAAGGGCGGATGGGTCATTTTACTCCTTTTGTTGTAGTATAAATAGAACATGATAGTGAGATATCCCTTAGTTTTTGAAATCTGAAAGTTGTAACCTAAAATCACAAAACATTTCTTCTCTCTTCTTCTCCAAGAAGCCGCCCCTAGAATCTCACAAGTAGAGGGATACTTGTGTTGTCTCTTTGGCTAGAAACAAGGGTTTTGAGGTTGTTGAGTGCCTCTTGGTCCTCGTAAGAACTTGGTGTTTATATTCATTAGACTTAGGGTCCTCTCTTGATGTTAGGGTTCTTAGTTTCTTGAATGTTATATGTCAAGTTATCTATCTTTCTTTATCTTGTTGTTGTTGTGTTGATTTTGTTATCTTAAAAGTCTAGTGAAGCTGTGTGGGGCTCTTTTCGATTCACTAGCATTTGTTATCCATCTTGTTATTCTTGTGTTGTAAGTTGAAAACCGAAAAACTAGTTCTTGTATTGTAAGCTGAAAAACCGAAACTAAAAACTTGTTGACTTGTGTTGTTGGACAGAAATCCGAAGCTCTTGGTGTTGTTGGCTTGATCTTGTATCATTTGGTATCAAAGCAAGACCGGTTGTGTTCCAACATAACCCATCTTGGGCTAGATCACGGCTTAAACAACTACACCACAAGAAATTCTGAAATCTGTCCACTAAATGTTGAAAACGAGAATGGTGTTGTATGCTTAGATCTAGGTGTTGTTTTGCTTGTTTAGTGAGTTTCTAGTGTTGGTTTCTTTCTCACCAATACTAAGGCGTCTAGATCCGAATGTTGAGCTTGAAAACTTGAATATTGTGCAGTGACTTGAAGTGGCCGAAAGTTGTATGTTGTTGATAACCAAAGGAAAATCGGTGGTTGTGTGTTTATGTGATAAAGAAGTTGTTGATGATTGTTGAAGTGTTCATCTTTTGAACCTGTCATCTTGTTCATCTTGTTGAAATGTTCATCTTGTTGTGTGCTCAAGTGGTAAAATTATAAAGTTGTTGTGAAAGACTTGCACCCATCACTTAGTAGTCGTGTCAATCACTTCCCCTAAATCAAGGAGCCTTGTTTTGTGGAATTTGTCAACCAAACCCACTTTCTTGAGTTTGAGAAAGAGTGAAGACTTCAAGATTTTAGTTTTCCCACCAAAACACTTTTCAAATTTTCACAAGTTGTGTGAATCTTAACACAAAACCGAACAAAAAAAAAAAAAAAAGGAGAAAGAAAGAGAAAAATCCGAGAGAAGAAGAACGTGTGGGACCATTGCATGCTACCATGTCACTATAAGCTCAACTTAGGATATTCTTTGGTTGCTAATTGTTGATTCTTGGTTTCCCTTACTTGGTCTTAGAACTAATTAACAAACTAGTACTTTCCTACTAGGTTGTTAACTAGTTCCTTGAGCCGTTTGTTCGTGTCAACGGTTATTTGTGTGCTTTTATTCGTTTGAACGAGTTGCTGATTTTGATTCTAGTCCGGCAAGAATTCTTTGAGTCTTCAAACAAGAATCCATTCCGGATAAGAGTTTACTCATACCTTGAAAATCTCACGGTTACTAGCAAATTATACAACACTTGTGGAACACGAACTTGTGGTGAACTAAAGCGGCTAATACCTTGACAATGGAAGGGACAACATCTCATAATGCGGATACTAATGCCCTTGAATCAATGAGGGCCACTCTTGAGGCCGTTACTCGGACACTTGAAAGAATGAATTCGGAATTTGGGGCCGTGAGAGGGGACTTGGCAGCAATAAGGGGGGAAGTAGCGACTATTAGTGGGAGATTAGACCAAGTGAAGAGTCAAAGGAACTCTCATCCATCTACTCCTCTACATGTATCTACCAATGGTCATGATCGGACCTCCTCCGCAACCATCACCCCCGAAATGATCCACCAAATGCTAAATGCACCCCAAGCTCCACTAAATACCGCAAACCAATCTACCAATTTTCCTCCAAACCGAGACTCCACTAGACCACTACATTTCCAAGCTCCTCCAATTCCACAAGAGGGATTTGGACGTCAAGTACCTCCACTAAATCCGAACCCTCCATTCCAAGCTCCATTAAACGAAAGACCGCAAATTCCAAACCCTCCGAATCAAAACGGCCAAGGCCGGCCAGCCCACTTTGAGGGATACGGTAGAGAGGAGTATGAAGGAGGTGGATCCTTTGATGATACTTATATGAGGGAGGAGGAGTTAAGAGGTGATACAAGATCAAACCAACAACACCAAGAGTTTCGGGTTCAGTCCAACAACACAAGAACAACAAGTTTTAAGTTTGGTTTTTCAGCTTACAACAAGAACTAGTTTCGGTTTTCAATCCACAATCCGAGAACAACAAGATAGAAAACAAATGCTAGTGAATCGAAAGAGCCCCACACGGCTTCACTAGACTTTCAAGATAACAAAACCAACAAAAACACAAGATAAAGAAAGATAGATAACTTGACATATAACATTCAAGAAACTAAGAACCCTAACATCAAGAGAGGACCCTAAGTCTAATGAATATAAACACCAAGTTCTTACGAGGACCAAGAGGCACTCAATGACCTCAAAACCCTTGTTTCTAGCCAAAGATACAACCCAAGTATCCCTCTACTTGTGAGGAGATAGTGGCGGCTCCTATGAGTGAAATAGAGAGGAAGTGTTTGTGATTTTAGGTTACAACTTTTCAGATTTCAAAAACTAAGTCTAACTCACTATGATGTTCTATTTATACTACAACAAAAAGGAGTAAAAAGACCCATCCGCCCTTGCTTTCTTGTGGCAACCTTGGGGATTAGTTTATTACACTTTAGGACCCCTCTTCACACATAAAAACGTTTAGGTCCTTGGTTGGTTCGACCAACAACTCACACACGGCCATTTGCATCCATAAAGCTTGGAGTGTTTGTAATTCCCGAGCTTGGCTTCGTGTGAAAGTCCGTGTACCTGTGGAGGCTGCCTTAACCGTATCATCCTCTCCATCTTGAGAGGAATTTGACCTCAAATTCGGCATTTGGTCATCTTCAACCGCATCCACGAGGGAGAGATCTCCAACGTTGAAGGTGTTGTGCACTTGATATTCCGGTGGCAGATCAATCTTGTAGGCGTTGTCATTGATTCTCTCAAGTACTTGGAAAGGGCCATCACCCCTCGGCAGCAATTTGGACATCCTTTGAGCTGGAAACCGATATTTTCGAAGATGCACCCACACCCAATCTCCAGGTTCAAGCACAAGCTTCCTTCTCCCTTTGTTTGCCCTTTTTGCAATCTCTTGATTCTTCTTTTAAGCTTGATCCGCACCGTCTCATGCATTTTCTTCATGGCCTCGGCTCTTTTATTTCCATCTAAGCTGGTCATGAGATCACTAGACAAAGGAGTGAGATCTAAAGGGGTAAGGGGATTTAGGCCGTAAACACATTCAAAGGGAGTCATTCCCGTGCTCGAATGTATTACCCGGTTGTATGCAAATATCACCAAGGGTAGGTGTTCTTCCCATGAAGTCAGTTTACCCTTAACCATAGAACGTAGCATAGACCCTATGGTTCTATTTACTACCTCCGTTTGGCCGTCGGTTTGTGGGTGGCAAGACGTGGAGAAAAGTAACTTCGTCCCAAGCCTACCCCACATGGACTTCCAAAAGAGACTTAGGAACTTGGAGTCCCTATCACTCACAATGGTCCTTGGTACCCCGTGAAGCTTTACAACATGTTCAACAAATAATGAAGCTACACTAGGAGCGTCCTCGGTTTTAGCACATGGAATAAAGTGAGCCATTTTAGAGAATCTATCAACAACCACAAAAATGCTATCTCGGCCCTTTCTAGTCCTCGGCAGCCCCAAAACGAAATCCATCGAGATGTCCAGCCAAGGTCTAAGGGGAGTAGGGAGTGGGGTGTACAATCCTTGAGGTTGGAGGCGAGATTTAGCACTCCGGCAGGCCGCACATTGATTACAAATTTTTGTGACATCTTTGCGCATTTTGGGCAAATAGAAGTTCTCCTCTAGGATTCCGAGGGTCTTGTCTACCCCAAAGTGACCCATGAGGCCTCCGTCATGGGCCTCCCTCACAAGTAATTCCCTCCAAGAACTAGAAGGAACACACAACCTCCTCCCTTTGAACAAATACCCTTCGAACCGAGAGTAGGAGGAATGGTTATTTTCCTTAAGCCAACGGTCCCTTCCCCACTCTTCGCATTCCCTAAAAATAGGAGCAAAGGTAGGATCCTCGGGATACAACATCCGCAAGCTCTCAAAACCCATTAACATCGAAGACAAGGTAGCAACAAGCACATGCTTCCGAGACAAGGCATCGGCAACAACATTTTCCTTTCCCCTTTTGTAATGAATTACATAAGGGAAAGTCTCGATGAACTCAATCCACTTAGCATGACGCCTATTCAGCTTGTCTTGTCTCTTAAGGTGTTTCAACGACTCATGATCCGTTCGTATCACAAACTCCTTAGGCCACAATTAGTGTTGCCAATTTCCCATGGCTCTAACAAGGGCGTACAACTCCAAATCATAAGTCGAGTAATTAAGAGATGCCCCTTTGAGCTTTTCACTGAAATAGGCAACGGGCTTACCTTCTTGCATCAAAACAGCCCCAATGCCAACCTTACTAGCATCACACTCTACTTCAAACATCTTATCAAAATCGGGGAATTGCAATAAAGGCGCCGAGATGAGCGTAGCTTTCAAGGCCCCAAAAGCCCTAGCTTGCTCTTCACCCCATTTAAAGGGTCCGTCCTTTCTAATTACCTCGGTCAAGGGGGCTGCTATGGAGCTAAATCCTTTGACAAACCTCCTATAAAAGCTTGCCAACCCGTGGAAACTTCGGATTTCTCCAATAGTTTTAGGGGTCGGCCAACTTCGTATAGAGTCTATCTTGGAGTCGTCCACTTCCACACCCCTTGAGCTCACAACAAAACCCAAGAATACAACTTTATCAACACCAAAAGAACACTTCTCCATGTTGGCATACAACTTCTCCTTTCGGAGTACATCAAACACACATCTCAAATGCATTACATGATCATCAATAGACTTACTATACACCAACACATCATCAAAGTAAACCACCACAAACTTTCCAATATAAGGCTTCATTACATGATTCATTAGCCTCATAAATGTGCTAGGAGCATTGGTAAGGCCGAAGAGCATGACCAGCCACTCATATAGACCAAATTTGGTCTTGAATGCGGTCTTCCACTCATCACCGGGTTCCATGCGAATTTGGTGATAGCCGTTCCTAAGGTCCACTTTAGAAAACACACAAGATCTGTGGAGCTCATCTAGCATATCACCTAGTCTAGGGATCGGATGACGATAACTTATAGTGATTTTGTTGATGGCTCTACAATCGACGCACATGCGCCAAGTTCCGTCCTTCTTTGGCACCAAAAGCACCGGGACAGCACACGGACTCAAGCTTTACTTGATATATCCCTTGTTGAGAAGCTCCGCAACTTTCCTTTCAAGCTCCTTAGTGTCCACGGGGTTGCTCCTATAGGCCGGTTTGTTCGGAAGTTGTGATCCCGGCACCAAATCGATTTGGTGTTCAATGCCCCGAAGTGGGGGCAATCCTTGCGGAAGTTCTTGAGGAAACACATCTTCATACTCCTGCAACACACAAGAAATCAAAGGGGAAATGGAAGGATTAGTGGGGTTAGTATTAAAGCAGTGGGCCAAAAGTAGCATCGACTTGTTTTCATCATGGTCCACGAAGAGTTCTTTCCTCCTAGCCAACATCACTACATTTTCCATCTCCCTTTGTGTGGGGACAGCCTCGGATGCCCCTACCTCCTTACCTACGGCATCCCCCCCTTCTCTCCCTTCTCGGGTTCCTTCCCCTTTCCCTTTAACTCTCGCATCTTTTGATGCCACTCATTTACTTGGGAGGGTGAAAGAGGGTAAAGTGTGACCTTTCGGCCATCCTTCTCAAGCGTATACCGGTTGGTCCTCCCATCGTGTTTAGTAGACCTATCATATTGCCATGGTCTACCTAACAACAAGTGACATGCTTGCATTGGAATCACGTCACAAAGCACTTCGTCGTAGTAGTTTCCCACCTTGAACCGAATCACACATTGCCTTGTGACCCTTAATTCACCACAATCGTTCAACCATTGTAGCTTGTAAGGACTAGTGTGTGGAGTAGTCGGTAGTTTCAAGAAATTGACCATAGCATGGCTCGCGACATTTGTACAACTTCCACTATCAATTACCATGGTGCACACACTCCCCTTTACAAGACACTTAGTATGGAATAGATTTTCCCTTTGACTCGGATCATCTATCGCCTTACTAATCATGACACGTCTAACCACAAAGTTTGGAACCACACACTCCCCTTCTTGTGGATAGACATCTTCACTATCATCCAATCCATCATCATTCGGTCCATTTTCAGCTTCCTCTCCATCTTGAGGCTCGGCCTCGTCTTCCCCCCTTTCAGAAACCACCTCCTCACCAAGGTAGTACACTTTCCCTTCTCGTAGGATCACATTACGCCGGTTCGGACATTCATTGGCATTATGCCCCCAACCTTGGCACTTGAAGCATTGGAACCCCTTTGGATTGGGATATTTGTGGGCCTCCGGTCTTGGAGGAAACTTAGGGACCATTTTGGGATCGGGCAGCTTAGTAGGACCGGTTTGGTCCTTGTTTTTGGGCCAACCCGAGGGGGTTTGTACTATTGCCTTGAAGGTTGATCTGTCCATAAGTTCCCGTTCAATCTCTAGGGCCGCTTGGAATATACCGTCAATGGTTTCAAACCGGTGAAGGGTCAAGTGAGTGGAGATCTCTTTGTTCAATCCACACTTGAACAGGATGATGTCGTGACTGATTTGCTCCCCACGGTGATCAAGTTTCAACATGAGTTGTTGGAACTCGTCAAAATAGGCCATCACACTCTTGCTTCCTTGCCGCAAGCCATATAGCCTAGCAAGTAACTCATGACGATATCTCTCGGGAAGGTATCGTTGCCTCATCAAGTACCTCAACCGATACCAAGGTGGTGGCTGCCCATCAATTACTTCATTACCAAACCGTTTAACATACTCCCACCAAGTGTTAGCATAGCCCTCGAGGTGAGCTATAGCATAGCAACTCTTCTTTTCTTTCGAGATGTCATTAACTTGGAAAACCTTGTCACAAGCCGATTCCCAAGTCAAGTAGGTCTCGGGGTTAATTTCACCCTTAAAGATAGGTAGGCTCAACTTGATGGTGTTGATGCCTACGTCTCTCTCTTGGTGTCGGTTTCCCCTATCTCCATACCCCCGGTATCTCCTAGGTTCTCCTCGACCCCCTCTTAACTCCTCCTCCCTCATATAAGCATCATCAAAGGCTCCCTCTCCATCATACTCCTCTCTACCGTATCCGTCAAAGTGGGCTGGTCGGCCTTGGCCATTTTGATTCGTAGAAATTGGGATTTGTGGTCTTTGGTTTAATGGAGCTTGGAAGGGAGGGTTCGGATTTAGTGGAGGTACTTGGCGCCCAAATCCCTCTTGTGGAATTGGAGGAGCTTGGAAATGTAGTGGTCTAGTAGAGTCTCGGTTTGGAGGAAAGTTGGTAGATTGGTTTGGGGTATTTAGTGGAGCTTGGGGTGCATTTAGCATTTGGTGGACCATTTCGGGAGTGATGGTTGCGGAGGAGGTCTGATCATGACCATTGGTAGAGACATGTAGAGGAGTCGATGGCCGAGAGTTCCTTTGACTCTCCAATTGATCTAGTCTCCCACTAATAGTCGATACTTCCCCCCTTATTGCTGCCAAGTCCCCTCTCACGGCCCCAAATTCTGAATTCATCCTTTCAAGTGTCCGAGTAACGGCCTCGAGAGTGGCCCTCATTGAGTCAAGGGCATTAGTATCCGCATTATGAGATGTTGTTCCTTCCATCGTCAAGGTATTAGCCGCTTTAGTCACCACAAGTTCGTGTTCCACGAGTGTTGTATAATTGGCTAGTAACCGTGAGATTTACAAGGTTTGAGTAAGCTCTTATCCGGAATGGATTCTTGTTTGAAGACTCAAAGAATTCTTGCCGGACTAGAATCAAAATCAGCAACTCATTCAAACGAATAAAAGCACACAAACAACCGTTGACACGAACAAACGGCTCAAGGAACTAGTTAACAACCTAGTAGGAAAGTACTAGTTTGTTAATTAGTTCTAAGACCAAGTAAGGGAAACCAAGAATCAACAATTAGCAACCAAAGAATATCCTAAGTTGAGCTTATAGTGACGTGGTAGCATGCAATGGTCCCACACGTTCTTCTTCTCTCAGATTTTTCTCTTTCTTTCTCCTTTTTTTTTTGTTCGGTTTTGGTTTTAAGATTCACACAACTTGTGAAAATTTGAAAAGTGTTTTGGTGGGAAAACTAAAATCATGAAGTCTTCACTCTTTTTCAAACTCAAGAAAGTGGGTTTGGTTGACAAATTCCACAAAACAAGGATCCTTGATTTAGGGGAAGTGATTGACAAGACTACAAGTGATGGGTGCAAGTCTTTCACAACAACATTATAATTTTACCACTTGAGCACACAACAAGATGAACATTTCAAAAAGATGAACAAGATGACAAGTTCAAAAGATAAACACTTCAACAATCTTCAACAACTTCTTTGTCACATAAACACACAACCACCGAATTTCCTTTGGTTATCAACAACATACAACTTTCGGCCACTACAAGTCACTACACAATATTAAAGTTTCAAGCTCAACTTTCGGATCTAGACACCTTAGTGTTGGTGAGAAAGAAACCAACACTAGAAACTCACTAAACAAGCAAAACAACACCTAGATCTAAACATACAACATCATTCTCGGTTTCAACATTTAGTGGACAGATTTCAGAATTTCTTGTGGTGTAGTTGTTTAAGCCGTGATCTAGCCCAAGATGGGTTATGTTGGAACACAACCGGTCTTGCTTTGATACCAAATGATACAAGATCCAACCAACAACACCAAGAGTTTCGGGTTCAGTCCAACAACACAAGAACAACAAGTTTTAAGTTTGGTTTTTCAGCTTACAACAAGAACTAGTTTCGGTTTTCAATCCACAATCCGAGAACAACAAGATAGAAAACAAATGCTAGTGAATCGAAAGAGCCCCACACGGCTTCACTAGACTTTCAAGATAACAAAACCAACAACAACACAAGATAAAGAAAGATAGATAACTTGACATATAACATTCAAGAAACTAAGAACCCTAACATCAAGAGAGGACCCTAAGTCTAATGAATATAAACACCAAGTTCTTACGAGGACCAAGAGGCACTCAACGACCTCAAAACCCTTGTTTCTAGCCAAAGATACAACCCAAGTATCCCTCTACTTGTGAGGAGATAGTGGCGGCTCCTATGAGTGAAATAGAGAGGAAGTGTTTGTGATTTTAGGTTACAACTTTTCAGATTTCAAAAACTAAGTCTAACTCACTATGATGTTCTATTTATACTACAACAAAAAGGAGTAAAAAGACCCATCCGCCCTTGCTTTCTTGTGGCAACCATGGGGATTAGTTTATTACACTTTAGGACCCCTCTTCACACATAAAAACGTTTATGTCCTTGGTTGGTTCGACCAACAACTCACACACGGCTATTTGCATCCACAAAGCTTGGAGTGTTTGTAATTCCCGAGCTTGGCTTCGTGTGAAAGGCCGTGTACCTGTGGAGGATGCCTTAACCGTATCAAGAGGGGGTCGGGGAGAACCTAGGGGATACCGGGGGTATGGAGATAGGGGAAACCAACACCACGAGAGAGACGTAGGCATCAACACCATCAAGTTGAGCCTACCTGTCTTTAAGGGTGAAAGTGACCCCGAGACCTACTTGACTTGGGAATCGGCTTGTGACAAAGTTTTCCAAGTTAATGACATCTCGGAGGAAAAGAAGAGTTGCTACGCAATATCTCACCTCGAGGGCTATGCTAACACTTGGTGGGAGTATGTTAAACGGTTTTGTAATGAAGTAGTTGATGGGCAGCCACCACCTTGGTATCGGTTGAGGTACTTGATGAGGCAACGATACCTTCCCGAGAGGTATCATCATGAATTGCTTGCTAGATTATATGGCTTGCGGCAAAGAGGCAAGAGTGTGATGGCCTACTTTGACGAGTTCCAACAACTCATGTTGAAACTTGATCACCGTGGGGAGCAAATCAGTCACGACATCATCCGGTTCAAGTGTGGATTGAACAAAGACATCTCCACTCACTTGACCCTTCATCGGTTTGAAACTATTGACGGTATCTTCCAAGCGGCCCTAGAGATTGAAAGGGAACTTAAGGAGAGATCCACCTTCAAGGCAAGGGTACAAACCCCCTCGGGTTAGCCCAAAAACAAGGACCAACCCGGTCCTACGAAGCTGCCCGAATCCAAAACAGTCCCTAAGTTTCCTCCGAAACCGGAGGCTCATAAATATCCCAACCCAAAGGGTTTCCAATGCTTCAAGTGCCAAGGTTGGGGGCATAAGTCCAATGAATGTCCGAATCGGCGTAATGTGATCCTACGGGAAGGGAAAGTGTACTACCTTGGTGAGGAGGTGGTTTCCGAAAGGGGGAAGGTTGAGGCCGAGCCTCAAGATGGAGAGGAAGCTGAAAATGAACCGAACGATGAAGGATTGGATGATACTGAAGATGTCTATCCACAAGAAGGGGAGTGTGTGGTTCCAAACTTTGTGGTTAGACGTGTCATGATTAGTAAGGCGATAGATGACCCGAGTCAAAGGGAAAACCTATTCCATGCTAAGTGCCTTGTAAAGGGGAACGTGTGCACCTTGGTGATCGATAGTGGTAGTTGTACAAATGTTGCGAGCCATGCAATGGTAAATTTCTTGAAGCTACCAACTACACCACACACTAGTCCTTACAAGCTACAATGGTTGAACGATTGTGGTGAATTGAGGGTCACACGGCAATGTGTGATTCGGTTTAAGGTGGGAAACTACCACGATGAAGTGCTTTGTGACGTGATCCCAATGCAAGCATGTCACTTGTTGTTGGGTAGACCATGGCAATATGATAGGTCTACTAAACACGATGGGAGGTCCAACTGGTATACGCTTGAGAAGGATGGCCGAAAGGTCACACTTCACCCTCTTTCACCCTCCCAAGTAAATGAGTGGCATCAAAAGATGAGGGAGTTAAAGGGAAAGGGAAAGGGACCCGAAAAGGGAGAAAAAGGGGGGGATGCCGTAGGTGAGGAAGTAGGGACATCCGAGGCTGTCCCAACGCCAAGGGAGATGGAAAACGTAGTGATGTTGGCTAGGAGGAAAGAACTCTTCGTGGACCATGATGAAAACAAGCCGATGCTACTTTTGGCCCATTGTTTAAATGCTAACCCCACTAATTCTTTCATTTCCCCTTTGATTTCTTGTGTGTTGCAGGAGTATGAAGATGTGTTTCCTCAAGAACTTCCGCAAGGATTGCCCCCACTTCGGGGAATTGAACACCAAATTGATTTGGTGCCGGGTTCACAACTTCCAAACAAACCGGCCTATAGGAGCAATCCCATGGACACTAAGGAGCTTGAAAGGCAAGTTGAGGAACTTCTCAACAAGGGATACATCAAGGAAAGCTTGAGTCCGTGTGCTGTCCCGGTGCTTTTGGTGCCAAAGAAGGACGGAACTTGGCGCATGTGCGTCGATTGTAGAGCCATCAACAAAATCACTATAAGGTATCGTCATCCAATCCCTAGACTAGATGATATGTTAGATGAGCTCCACGGATCTTGTGTGTTTTCTAAAGTGGACCTTAGGAGCGGCTATCACCAAATTCGCATGCAACCCGGTGATGAGTGGAAGACCGCATTCAAGACCAAATTCGGTCTATATGAGTGGATGGTCATGCCCTTCGGCCTTACCAATGCTCCTAGAACATTTATGAGGCTAATGAATCATGTAATGAAGCCTTATATTGGAATGTTTGTGGTGGTTTACTTTGATGATGTGTTGGTTTATAGTAAGTCTATTGATGATCATGTGATGCATTTGAGATGTGTGTTTGATGTACTCCGAAAGGAAAAACTGTATGCCAACATGGAGAAGTGTTCTTTTGGTGTTGATAAAGTTGTATTCTTGGGTTTTGTCGTGAGCTCAAGGGGTGTGGAAATGGACGACTCCAAGATAGACTCTATATGAAGTTGGCCGACCCCTAAAACTATTGGAGAAATCCGAAGTTTCCACGGGTTGGCAAGCTTTTATAGGAGGTTTGTCAAAGGATTTAGCTCCATAGCAGCCCCCTTGACCGAGGTAATTAGAAAGGACGGACCCTTTAAATGGGGTGAAGAGCAAGCTAGGGCTTTTGAGGCCTTGAAAGCTACGCTCATCTCGGCGCCTTTATTGCAATTGCCCGATTTTGATAAGATGTTTGAAATATAGTGTGATGCTAGTAAGGTTGGCATCGGGGCTGTTTTGATGCAAGAAGGTAAGCCCGTTGCTTATTTCAGTGAAAAGCTCAAAGGGGCAACTCTTAATTACTCGACTTATGATTTGGAGTTGTACGCCCTTGTTAGAGCCTTGGGAAATTGGCAATATTATTTGTGGCCTAAGGAGTTTGTGATACGAACGGATCATGAGTCGTTGAAACACCTTAAGAGCCAAGACAAGCTGAATAGGCGTCATGCTAAGTGGATTGAGTTCATCGAGACTTTCCCTTATGTAATTCATTACAAAAGGGGGAAGGAAAATGTTGTTGCCGATGCCTTGTCTCGGAAGCATGTGCTTGTTGCTACCTTGTCTTCGAAGTTGATGGGTTTTGAGAGCTTGCGGATGTTGTATCCCGAGGATCCTACCTTTGCTCCAATTTTTAGGGAATGCGAAGAGTGGGGAAGGGACCGTTGGCTTAAGGAGAATAACCATTCCTCCTACTCTCGGTTCGATGGGTATTTGTTCAAAGGGAGGAGGTTGTGTGTTCCTTCTAGTTCTTGTAGGGAATTATTTGTGAGGGAGGCCCATGACGAAGGCCTCATGGGTCACTTTGGGGTAGACAAGACCCTCGGCATCTTATAGGAGAACTTCTATTGGCCCAAAATGCGCAAAGACGTTACTAGAATTTGTAGTCAATGCGTGGCCTGCCGGAGTGCGAAATCTCGTCTCCAACCTCAAGGGTTATACACCCCACTCCCTACTCCCCTTAGACCTTGGCTGGACATCTCGATGGATTTTGTCTTGGGGCTGCCAAGGACTAGAAAGGGCCGAGATAGCATCTTTGTTGTTGTTGATAGATTCTCTAAAATGGCTCATTTTATTCCATGTGCTAAAACCGAGGATGCTCCTAGTGTAGCTTCATTATTTGTTGAACATGTTGTAAAGCTTCACGGGGTACCAAGGACCATTGTGAGTGATAGGGACTCCAAGTTCCTAAGTCTCTTTTGGAAGTCCATGTGGGGTAGGCTTGGCACGAAGTTACTTTTCTCCACGTCTTGCCACCCACAAACCGATGGCCAAACGGAGGTAGTAAATAGAACCTTAGGGTCTATGCTACGTTCTATGGTTAAAGGTAAACTGACTTCATGGGAAGAACACCTACCCTTGGTGGAATTTGCATACAACCGGGTAATACATTCGAGCATGGGAATGACTCAATTTGAATGTGTTTACGGCCTAAATCCCCTTACCCCTTTAGATCTCACTCCTTTGTCTAGTGATCTCCTGACCAGCTTAGATGGAAATAAAAGAGCCGAGTCCATGAAGAAAATGCATGAGACGGTGCGGATCAAGCTTGAAAAGAAGAACCAAGAGATTGCAAAAAGGGTAAACAAAGGGAGAAGGAGGCTTGTGCTTGAACCCGGAGATTGGGTGTGGGTGCATCTTCGGAAGGATCGGTTTCCAGCTCAAAGGAAGTCCAAATTGCTGCCGAGGGGTGATGGTCCTTTCCAAGTACTTGAGAGAATCAATGACAACGCCTACAAGATTGACCTTCCACCGGAATATCAAGTGCACAACACTTTCAACGTTGGTGATCTCTCCCTCGTGGATGCGGTTGAAGATGACCAAATGCCGAATTTGAGGTCAAATTCCTCTCAAGATGGAGAGGATGATACGGTTAGGGCAGCCTCCACAGGTACACGGCCTTTCAAACGAAGCCAAGCTCGGGAATTACTAGCACTCCAAGCTTTGTTCATGCAAATGGCCGTGTGTGAGTTGGTGATCGAACCAACCAAGGACCTAAACGTTTTTATGTGTGAAGAGAGGTCCTAAAGTGTAATAAACTACTCTCCAAGGTTGGCACAAGAAAGCAAGGGCGGATGGGTCATTTTACTCCTTTTGTTGTAGTATAAATAGAACATGATAGTGAGATATCCCTTAGTTTTTGAAATCTGAAAGTTGTAACCTAAAATCACAAAACATTTCTTCTCTCTTCTTCTCCAAGAAGCTGCCCCTAGAATCTCACAAGTAGAGGGATACTTGTGTTGTCTCTTTGGCTAGAAACAAGGGTTTTGAGGTTGTTGAGTGCCTCTTGGTCCTCGTAAGAACTTGGTGTTTATATTCATTAGACTTAGGGTCCTCTCTTGATGTTAGGGTTCTTAGTTTCTTGAATGTTATATGTCAAGTTATCTATATTTCTTTATCTTGTTGTTGTTGTGTTGATTTTGTTATCTTGAAAGTCTAGTGAAGCCGTGAGGGGCTCTTTTCGATTCACTAGCATTTGTTATCCATCTTGTTATTCTTGTGTTGTAAGTTGAAAACCGAAAAACTAGTTCTTGTATTGTAAGCTGAAAAACCGAAACTAAAAACTTGTTGACTTGTGTTGTTGGACTGAAATCCGAAGCTCTTGGTGTTGTTGGCTTGATCTTGTATCAATAATATATGGGATTAAATAGCTTCTCTTTCTTATGACCAAGAATAGACCTAAGTGCCACCCCGCTCGTATCACATATTATTCTTCAGGGCTTAGACTAATTCGTAGCAACAATGATAGGAGCAACGACCAACTTCTCCTAAAGTCATTGGAATGCCTCCATACAATTATCATCGAAAAAAACTTGGTCTCCTTCACCAATAATTTTCAAAGTGGATTTGCAATTTTGTAGAAGTCCTTTATAAACCTCCGATAGAATTCTGTATCGCCTAGAAAACTATGAACTCCTTTCACCGAGATAGGAGGAGGTAGTTTTTACTAACTTTTACCTTTGCTCTATCAACTTCAATCCCCTTAGCTGAAATTTGATGTCCAAGCACTATGCCTTCCTTTACCATGAAGAGGAATTTCTCCCAATTTAGTATAAGATCATATTCTACATATCTCTATAGTGCTCTACTTAAATTTACCATGCATAATTCAAATAATTTGCCCACTATGGAGAAGTCATCCATGAATGCTTCTAAAGAGTCTCGAACTATATCTGAGAAAATTGACATCATGTACCTTTGGAACGTGGCTGGTGCATTGCATAATTTGAACGGCATTCGCTGGAATGCGAAAGCTCTATATGGGCCTGTGAAGGTCATTTTCTCTTGATCCTCAAGAGCAGTCGAGATTTGATGGTATCCCGAATACCCATCGAAGAATAAATTTTAACCCCTTCTTGCCAATAGATCATGAATTTTATCCATGAAGGGCATTGGGAAGTGATCTTTCAACGTCCACAAATTCAACTTCCTGTAGTCTATACACACTCGCCACCCAGTTATTGGCCTAAGAGAAATCAACTAATTTTTTTCATTTGCTACATGGTCATGCCTCCTTTCTTAGGCACGCAATGTACTGGACTAACACATTTTTTTTTGAGATTGGGTACACTACCCCATATCAATCCACTTTATGATCTCTTTTTTCACCACTCTTGTATTGATGGGTTTACCCTATGCTGATGCTTAATTGTAGGTATACATTATTCCTCCAGTGGGATCTTATTTATGCAAATACCCATTGGAATGCCTATAATGTCGGCAATCATCCACCCAATATCCCTCTTGTATTGCCTCAACATGGAAATAAGAGCCTGAACTTACTGCTCCGCCAAATATGTTGCAATAATAACTGGTAAGGTGTTTTCATTGCCTATAAATGCATACCATAAATGGCTTGGAAGCTCCTTCAGTTCCAACACCGGTGGTTCCTAGATAGAAGGCTTGGCTAGTGGTGTTGGATGATTTTTTAAGGGATGATTTTTTAAGTCCAAGTCCAGCTTCTTGGAGGCATAAGAATATGGACAAATCCATGTTAATGCACACACAGTCTCGTCATACTCTTTGATTCCCTTACTATGAAAGTTCATTAATACTGCAGCCAATGTCTTAACTAAAAATCTCTCTTCAACTGGTACTTCTTATTCATAATCATAGAATACATAAATAATTGAGAAAGCACTAATATTCTTATACTGCTTCATCAATTGACAGACATCAAAACTTACCTCTTCATCATTAAGCCTAAATTTTAGGTCATTAGTGTAACATCCCGTATCTTGCTTGTACTTATTCTAATTATATGGAACCTGGTATGGTCATATGGTATAGGTAACGGATGAGATTTGTTATGCAATTATTAACGCTATAGATGGAAATATAGAGGTTGCCCGTGTAGTTTAGTGTGATGTGACTAAGTTAACGTTAAGTTAATTATTTAAACTTGGAATCGCAAGCTAGTATTTGAATCTAAAGTTTAAAGTGACCAAGTGTGTATAAGTTGAAGGTTAGACTAAAGGGATTAGAAGCTGAAAATGGAGCAAAATATTGAGGTGCTTGCTTGACTTATTTAAGCTAGTAGGTGAGTCACCTGCTTAAGTTGTTTGAACCAAATTAATGGACCCATGGCTATGGATCAGATTTGGGTCTATGCTAATATACTCATTTGGGCCAAATTGAACAAAAAAAAAAGAAAGAAAATGGCTAAGTGACCCAACACACCAATCTGCCAAGGCCCAAATATAATTGAGCTCAACAAGAAATTATGCAAGTAGGTGCATCACCTACTTTGAAGTTTTAGCAGCTTGGATCCTTAAGTAGATGCATCACCTACTTGGACCAATTTGACCAATTTTATGGTCCAAAATGCAGATAAGGAGGTGGACAAGATAGAGCCTTTAAAAGGCCAAGTTGCTGGTCATTTTACTTCACTTTTAAGTCACAAAAAAGGAGTATTCAACAAATCTCTCTACTCTCTTAAAAACAACAAGAGCAGCAACCCTATTTTTCCTTCTAGGGTTCTTGAAGAAACCCTCCCCTTTGCAGCCCAAGGTAAGTGAAAAACACTTAAGGTTTTGTTTAATTATCTCATGGGAGATTAGGGAAACAAGTTATAAGTGTTTGACTATAAGTATATGGCTGATTATAGAACAAGCTGTTTGTTCATGTTTCCTTGTTATTGAGGAACTTTTTTTCTTCTTCTTTGGTTTAAGTGTGAAGGAAAGTTCAAGCTCTTGAAGAGTTCAATTAAAAGAATAAGTTGCTGAATTGAGGTAAGGTGACTGCCCCATTTTATTTTTCTTATATATGAATTTGAGAGGGGATTATGGATGTCTTGTTATTGAGAACTCAAGAGATGATGAGACCAATAATTGATTGCTACAATAAAAGGGGTTTGGGACTGTTTTGTGGACTGTTTTGTATGTATATGTTATGGGCTGCCAGGTTGAAGTTGGATAAAGGTGTGATGAGTTTGTAATGACTTATAGAAGAAAGATGTGGTGATACACCACCGAACTAATGCTTGCTGTCCAATCTATTTTGCTTATTGTTTGGAATGTGTAATGAAGTCGAGATGGTTTTGGTGAACCTTATAAGAACCTATCTGGTATGTGGGTGTAATTGGAGGGAAAAAAAGGGTTAAAATAACACCCTTGTTTAATGGAGTAATAGTTGCTGCCCGGTTACTGTTTTGGGTGAAATTAAGTACCTCAAATGTGTTGATTGGTTACTAATACTAGTTTACCATATATCCTATTGTAGATAAGTAATCTAAAAGGCAAGAAGTCAAGTCGGGTTAGTTTCGGAGTCAAATAACCAGGTATGTAAGGGATACTCTATTTCACACTCTTTGGCATGAAATCGTACAATTGTTCCATCAAGCAAGTTTCTGAGGTTATCCTATAACAAAGTGATACATAATGGCAGCACATTATCCTCCATGTATCTAATGACCTTGTTCCCACACTCTAACGCATTAGAACACCTCAATACGTGCTTATTATTAAATCTGCGTGTGCATCTTCACTAGAAAATTTCAGGAGTCCTCCGTTTGTTCAAATAAGACCCATGTGTTATTTCAGCTCCTAAACACTTTATTTGTGTGCCAACAGCTCCCTAGCTCGTTGTTATTGCGTTAAGTGTATATTTACATGTCTCTTATTAGCGTATTATTGGTTCAAGGTACCATAATGTGATGACCACCAAGGTAACAATCTCAAAGGCTAATAAACTAAGTATTGCAATCTGTAATATGATGAGTGGCAGCTCAGGGGCACTTGCCTAGCATGGGACGATCTCGATACCTTTATTTGTGGGTGGCAGCTCAGGGGCATAAGCCTAGCATGGGCCGATCCTAATCTTTTTATAGGTGGCAGCTCAGGGGCATAAGCCTAGCATGGGCCGATCCTAATTTATCCTTTTTTTTTACCACTGATCAGCTGGTCATTTGCATTATATGGATTACAAAGATTATGAAGTAAGAAGGTAAAATGAAGAAAGAATGTAATGTACATTGTCCCACAAGTATTTATAAAGGTGGTCTACTAGTACTCCTTATACACTTGTATCGGATTTCTATTGAGCTTTTGTATCAAGTGTGTTGCTACTTTCTGCCTTTCATATTCAGTACATATTTTCGTATTGACGTCCCTCAAGGGGGACTTGCATTTCATGCTGCAGGCAGAGGCACTTCAGCAAATACAACTCACTAGTAGGAGCGTAGGTTGTTCAAGGACTATTGGTGAGCTCCAGGTTAATTTAGGGCTTTCCGAGTCTGCTCTATATATTTTGGTATTGTACAGTAAGTCTAGAGTAGGGCGGGGGTTTGTCCCGACCTTGACTAAGTCTATGTATCTTTTAGAGGCTTTGTAGACTAATGTAAAGTTATGGTAGTGTCCTGATTTTAGACATGGTGACCCCACCAGCCAAGTGTTGTACATATCAATTTTGGAAGTGTATGTGTAGTAAATTTCATCGATGCATAATATATGTCGTCAAAACATTTGGTTGTTATAGTTACATGCATGGGAAGTATAAGGTTATGAATTGGTTCTCTCGGGCCTTTACGGCTACGGGTGCCTGTCCGCCCCAATAGGATTTGAGGCGTGACAATTAGTCTACAAGTCAATTAATATTCTTATGGTTGATAAGAATGGTCTACCCAAGATTATGGGCACCTCAAAATCCACCTCATAATCCAAGATTACAAAGTCTGCTAGGAAAATAAAGTTGGTCACCTAACTAACAACATCATAAAGAATCTCAATCGGCCTTTTCATCGATCTATCTACCATTGGAAGCTTTATATTGGTGGGTGTAGGATCTCCCAAACCTAGCTTCCTGAAAACCAGCAATGGCATAAGATTTATAATTTCCCCAAGATCACAAAAGGCCTTTGCAAAATTTAACGATTTGATGGCACATAAAATAGTGAATGCTCCCAAATCTGCCTTCTTTTGCACTAAAGATCTTGTAGAATTAGTGCTACAACGGTGAAGATTATTCACTGGTTTATAGCACATAGTCCTCTTCTTTTTTAAAAGATCTTTCATAAACTTAGCATAGCCTGGCATTTGTTCTAACACCTTAACCAAAGGCACGTCTATTGTCAACTATTTAAGCATGGCCATAAATTTTCTAAATTTAGTGTCATCTACCTTGCTCTATAATTGGTGCATGAATAAAAAAGGTAAAGTTAGTATACTTGTCATAGCCTTCTCTCCTTCCTTCACTTTGTCTTTCTCTAACTCATCACCTATTTTTATTTAGACAGATCCCTCACCTTTTTAGCTTTTCAAACTCTACTGGATATTTTTCATCTACTTATGCTTCTAAGTCCATGACATCATTTAACATAGTTTTGACAAAATAAAGGTCTGGTAACACTTTACAACTTTTAATGGTAATAGCAATGCATGAGTTATTGTTTCTCGAGTTTTGCACAGTATCACTAGGCAATGATCCTCTCTCCCTATGATTGAACATTGTCGACAACTAATTCATCTGTTTCTCTAATTATTTAATAGATGTGTAATGTGAGTCAACTAATTGACTCATCATCAATAAGTCACCTTTCATCCCCCTGACTCTAGCATTTATTGATTTTATTTCTTTTAAAAATTTATCCATCATATCCTACATAAACTTTCCCAGAAATAGTCACAGTAGTGTTATGAATCCCAGGTGGTATATACAAACCACTCATATCGGTCTTGTTCTTCTAGATGCCATGGTTACGGTCTTTATAACTAGCCTTGGCATAGTAAGTTCGACCTTGATTTCTTTGGGTATTTCCTCAAGAACCCCTCTGATTATTCAAATAGTTTGATTTTTCCTCAAAATCTAATTTTGCTCTTCTACTATGTGACCCTACAACTTTTACCTTTTCTACCTTCCTTGATAGCAGATATTTTGTAAGTAAATCTATATGTGTCTTCATGTAATCTATGTCCTGATCACATACCTCTTCTCTCCTACACTCTTCTACTGACATTACACTAGACCCAGTATTATTGGCTACCTCAAAATACCTGGTATGCCAAGTTCTACATGTCTTACTCATTCTTTCTAATATCTCCAAAACCTTAATAAATGTGAGCTCCATAAAAACTCCTCCGACATCACTATTTACAGTTGACTTTGTTAGTGAATTCAAAGCTCTGTAGAATGTTTCCATCAAGTGTTCATCAGTCATCTTGTGGTTTGGGCATATAGTCAACTTCTTTTTAAACCTCACCTAAGTTTTATGCTGATCTTTATTAGGCAGTTACCTAAAGTTTCTAATCGCATCCCTCAATTATAATATTCTGAAAGGCAGAAAGAATCTTTCTTGGAAAGTTATTTTTAGTTGCCTCCTATTTAATATATAATCAGGTGCCAACCTATTCATCCACCAAGTTGCCTCCCGAGATAGAGACAATGGAAATAATCTTATGAGAATGACATTCTTCCCTACTCCAAGATTATTAAATGGCTTACAAATGTTGATGAAATTCACCAAATATAGATTTAGATCATCAATAGGTAATCCATCAAAGAGTCCTCTTAAGTCAAGTAGTTGGATCATTGTATTGGTGATATTAAATTTCACCTTAGGAGCTAGTGGTGGTGAAATGCTAGCCCCTGTAGCTCCAGCTCAACAAAATCAACATCATCCTTATCATCTAGGGTAAAATGCACTGTAGGCTATTGGTGCATCCTACCTCTAGATTATCAATTCCTATTTGTTGGTACAACATTGTGATACCCCAAAGTTTCCTAACTAAATTTTTTGTCCCAAGAATGTCAAGTGTTAGATTCTAAACTAAATGATGTTTATTCCATGAGGAATTTTCAACATTTTCATATTTTATCATATGGAAAATTCAATAATCTTTCCATCAATATAAAATTTGCCAAAATCCAATAACTAGGTAAGAAGTTATAACTATTTCACGTTCTCATCATAAAATAGCGCCATATTAGTCAGTGGCGCGCCGCGCCATAGGAGAAAATGGCAATTCTAAAATTTAAGTAGTGTTCCACAATAGTGGTGCATCGCGCCAAACTTTCAGGTCGCAAATGAAGTGGCAGCGGGATGGCTCTGTGTCGCTCCATCCCTTAATTTCCCAGTTGTCAAATTTCAGTGACACGACGCAATAGCGTCACGTCGTGCCAGGAGTCCGATTCAGAAAAATTTCACTGAAATTAAAAGATGCATCCATTGTTAAAAGGTTCAATTTTCCACCCCTATTTAAGCCCTTTAACACGAGATTTAGCTAGTTGGAACCCAAAATATACTAGTTTCTCTTAATTTTCTCTCAAGAACAAGCTACGATTTTAATTGGGGATTCAATTTCATGAAAGTCTCTCCATCAATCTTTGCTAAATCAAGAACTAAGTTATGTCATGTGTTGATTCATAGGTCTCTCTCACCCATGAAGGTCAAGAATCTCTTTGCAAAATCTAAGATTTGGGTATTTATTAATGTTTATGATTCAAATTGAATTGAAATTCATGTTCATGATGTTGTTTGGTTTTGATTCATATTTTAAATTATATATTCCAATGATTGACCCTAGCATGTGATGATTTGTGAAATAATCATGATAAACCTCCTTCAATTTATAAGTTGATTGATGTATCCTTGATTATTACATATGTTGATGATTGTATAACCAAAGCATGCTCCCCACATGTTTGATTAAATGCCAATATAAAGGAAAAATGTCATACTAGTATGATATTATGAAATCACCATTCATGTATAAGTTATGTATGTCAAGAGTTTGATGAAATATCTTAGTAAATGGATTATATATCATTGATTTTAGTCATGTATTCAAGAATGTCATTCTTTTTTAGTTTTCTTCTATCGAGTCCCGGGGGTACTTGTACCCAAAAAATATAGTTGTCCCTAGAGTCCGTGTCATATTTTAACGATATCCTTAGTGAAGCCATGATCCATAAAACTCAGTCAGTCATGTTACTCAGGAAAGCTCAGTAATATAGTAATATCATTACTATTCCATCAGTCAACGGAACTTAGTTAATTTAGTCTAGTTCAGTTCAGTAATCTATGATCAGTGTCTATTTAGATAGGAGTAGAAATTAGCACCGAGTGAACCCAAGGATGGGAACACACACTGTCAGATGAGGGTGTGATTCTTTGAATTCATCCTTGCATTTAATAACTATATAGCCAGCATAGGTTGAGATATCAACACTGTCAGATGAGGGTTGATGAGGTGGATAAGAACTTTTAGATGAGGGACTCACCAATCTCTTTTGGGGACATAATCAGATGAGGGTCACTCACAGCTTGTCCTTAACAGTGGCGCAATATTGACATCCTTCTAATTAGGGTTACAGATTAAACCCCAACTCATCCATAATAGCATATTAGGGGCATGTCAGTTAGATAACTACTTCCCATAGTTTCAGTTATAGAATCAAGACTATCAGATACAACCATTTAGTCTCAGTAACAAAATTCAAATAGTTCTATAGAATTCAGGACAGTCAGATACAGTACAAAATTTATCTAGTTCCATCAGATTTAGGGCAGTCAAATATAGTCACTCATGTCATCAGTTATATCAGTCATCAGAATTTAGTTATCAGTAAATTTAAGCTATCACGATCTCAGATATAGTTACTATGTATTCATGCATATATTCTCACATTCATATTTGTCAGTTAGCTAGTATTGTTCATGCATATGAACCCCATGCATTCATCCTACCTTCCATGCATACCAGTACATTCAAAGTACTGACACATTTGTGCTATGGTGTCTTATACCATAGGTTCAGAAGCGCAAACACCAGAGCATCAGTAGCATTCTAGTCTCAGTAGTCAGAGTTAGTAGTGAGTCTTCATCTCTTGAGGACATAATAATTTTTTATTATCTATTAAGTAATTTATTAGTTGGAGTTGGTTGGGAACATATCCCATCAACTCCTCATTCAGACAGTTCAGTCAGTTAGAGGCTTTCCAAACTATCATGTTCTGACTATCCTGTCCAGACTATCATGTTCAGACTATCAGTTATTTCTATTTTGTTTTGGGTATTTCATACCCCATTCAAATGTTATATCTTTATCAGTTATTTTACAGTTTTGAACCTTATGGATTTTTAGTTCATGTTTCCATAATCATACAGTATATTATGTTGTATGTAGGTATAGATATTAGTCATGGGTTAGCTTGTGGTCATGAGCACCATGTAGCATTCCGGGTACCAGACCCAAGGCATTACAAACTTGATATCAGAGCCTAAGGTTCAATAGAGTCCTTGGATGTTTGAAAGCCACATCTAGTAGAGTCTTCTACATGCGTGTGTTGCGTGCCATATTTATGTGCAACAGACTATAAGATGTTTTAGGAATATTTTCCCTTCTTTTAGTATTCATGTCATGCCAATGAGCGTAATCTCATGTCAATATCTCAGTCTAATCTATTTCTCCCTGTCTTCTACAGAACATGCCTCCTAAAAGAAGAGATGGGAATCAGTCAGCCCCTCAGCCTAAAGAAACTTTGGGCCATTATGTTTCTCATGCAGATTTCAGAGCTACATTCACTACTGTTGCTCAGTCAGTTGCTGCTCAAAATACATGACCAACTATTGTTTCAGCAACCCCAGTGGCCAATTCAACTGCAGTAAGGATTTGGGACTTTACTCGAATGAATTCTCTATCCTTTCTCAGGTCTAAGTCAGATGAGGACCCTCCGGAATTCATCAATCAGGTTTAAAAGGTTATAGACTTTTTGAGGGTGTCGGCTGTGAGAGTGTAGAGCTAGCTGTATATGAGTTACGGAATATTGCTCACACTTGGCACAAATAGTGGAAGTTAGAAAGGTCAATTGATGTAGGGCCTATAGAGTGGTTGTAGTTTCTCACCGTATTCTTAGAGAGGTTCTTTCCCCTAGAGTTTATAGAATCCAAGGTATTAGAATTCATCAACCTTAGGTAGGGAAACATGATGGTGAAAGAGTATTCTCTTAAGTTTACTCAATTGGACAAATATTCCCCTCATGTAGTTGCAAACAATAGGGCCAAGATGAGTAAGTTTGTTTCTAGGGTGAATAATAGCATGATCAATGAGTATAGATCTGCGATGTTGAATAGTGACATGAGGTAATCCAGGCTTATGACTCATGCTCAACAGATAGAAGATCAAAATATTAAGATTGGGGAGAAAAGAATAAGATAGCAAAGATCGGTAGTTTCAACTTAACTCAGCCTAAATCAAAAGGAGGAAATCATTCTCAGTTTCGTCCTAAGCCGTTAGTTCTAGCTCCTTTGTCAGCTAATGCTCCATCTCCTAATTTAAGGGATGGTAATAAAGTTTTGGCGCCAGGCTCTAAGTCTCAGGGTAGTGTCAGCAATGCCTGAACTAATCCCCTTTGTCAGACTTGTGGTAAGAACCACTAGGGTGCTTGTAGAGCTAGTAGTGATGTTTGTTGGGGATGTGGCAAGCCAGGCCATATAGTAAGAGATTGTCCCCAGTCAGGTTATCAAGGTTAGTAAAACTGTTCCTTAGCTCAGTCCGGTCACCCAACTCAGCAGGGTGCCACTTCTAGTGCTACTAGTAGGCAACGCCGAAACTGACTCTATACTCTCCAGTCCATGCAAGATTAGGAAAATTCTCCTGATGTGGTTACTGGTACGTTACAGATCTTTCAGGTACATATTTACGCGTAGTTAGATCAAGGATCTTCTTTGTCTTTTGTTACTCTTTATATAGCAGTTAATTTCAGACTCAGTCCAAAAATTCTAGAAGAGCCGTCTCATTCTCTACCCCAATGGGTAAAACCATCATAGCCTAACGGGTATGCAAGAACTGCCCGATTATGATATTTCAAAAAGTCAATTTAGCAGACTTAGTTAAACTAGGGATGGTTGATTTTGATGTAATTCTCGACATGGATTGGCTTCATTCCTGCAATGCCACAGTCGGCTACAGAAATAGAATAGTCCAATTTTAATTTCTGAATAAACCCATCCTAAAGTGGAAGGGTAGTGTATCCTCTTTTAGAGGTCAACTTATTGCCTACCTTCTGGCATGAAAAATAATATCTAAAGAAGGTGTCTATCATCTTGTTCAAGTTAAGGACACTAGTTTTGAAACTCCCAGTCTTGATTCAGTCCTAGTCATGAATTAATATTCAGATATCTTTCTCGAGGATCTTCCAGGGATTCCTTTAGAAAGGGAAATAGACTTTGGCATCGATCTTCTACCAGATACTCAGCCTATATTTATTCCACCATACAGAATAGAACTTGCATAATTTAGAGAACCTAAAAGAACAGTTAAAGGATCTCTTAGATAAGGGATTCATTAGACCCAGTATGTCCCCATGAGGTGCACCAGTCTTATTCATGCAAAAGAAAGACGGTTCTCTCAGAATGTGCATAGACTATACCGTCAACTCAATAAAGTCACAGTCAATAATAAGTATCCACTTCCCAGAATCGATGACTTATTTGACCAACTTCAGGGTGCTAGTTATTTCTCTAAGATAGAACTCAGATCCGTCTATCATCTTCTCAGAGTCGGAGAATGTGACATTTCAAAAGTAGCCTTTCGTACTCAGTAGGGTCACTTCAAATTCCTAGTCATGTCCATTGGTCTTAACAATGCCCCAGCAACTTTCATGGACTTGATAAACCGTGTGTTCAAGCATTACTTGGACATGTTCATCATAGTCTTTATAGATGATATTCTAGTTTATTTCTGCAGTGAGCGTGATCATATAGACCATCTCAAAATTGTAGTTCAGACTCTCAGAGATCATTAGTTTTTTGCCAAATTCTGTAAGTGTGAATTTTGGCTATGGTCAGTATCATTCTCTGGTAATATCTTTTCTTTTGAAGGCATTAGAGTAGATTCTTTAAAGACCGAAATAGTACAAAACTGGCCCAGACTTATCTCTCCATCAATATTAGGATTTTCTTGGGTTTGGCTATCTATTACAGATGGTTTGTTAAGGGATTTTCTTCTATTGCATCCCTTATGTCCAGATTGACTCAGAAGAAAGTCAAGTTTTACTGGTCAGATCCTTATGAGAAGAGCTTTTAGGAGTTAAAGACTCAACCCACCTCAACTTTAGTTTTAGCTCTTCAACATGGTTCAGATGGTTTTTTGGTGTATTGTGATACATCCAGAGAGTTTTAGGTTGTTTCCTCATGCAACATGGTAAGTTCAAAGCCTATGCCTCTAGACAGCTTAAACCTCATAAG
Organism: Capsicum baccatum var. pendulum; assembly: GCA_030864225.1. Lineage (NCBI taxonomy): Eukaryota > Viridiplantae > Streptophyta > Magnoliopsida > Solanales > Solanaceae > Capsicum > Capsicum baccatum. The sequence goes on along the minus strand of CM061552.1, from coordinate 164,444,377 downwards.
AAGAATTATCCTACTTATAATCTTGAGTTAGCATCCATAGTTTTTGCCTTATAGATTTGGATGCATTACTTGTACGGTGTTTATGTAGATATGCGCACAGATCATAAGAGCCTTTAGTATGTATTTTCTCAGAAAGATCTTAATTTTCATCAGAGAAGATGGTTAGATCTCTTGAACGATAATGACATGAGTGTCTTTTATCATCCGGGCAAGGACAATATTGTGGTCGATGCTCTTAGTAGACTGTCTATGGGTAGTGTTGCTTATTTTGAAGATAGTAATAAGAAGATAGCTCAGCAAATCCACTAGCTTTCCAGACTAGTTTTTCGCTTAGTCGATTCAGAGGAGAGTGACATATTAGTTTAGAGTAGTTCAGAATCTTTTCTAGTTTCTGAGGTGAAAGAAAAGAAAGAAAGAGATCCCAGTTTAGTCAAGTTGAAAGAGTTAGTTAAAGATCAGAAAGTGGAGATTTTCTCCTAAGGAGAATATAGTGTTCTGCATTGTCAAGGTCTTTGTGTGTTCCAGTTGTAGATGACGTAAGGCAACAAATTCTTGAAGAAGTGCATGGTGCGCGCTACTCTATTCATCCGGGAGCCACAAAGATATACCACAACTTATGGTAGATCTATTGTAGCTAAGTGCTCTATATATCAGCTGGTTAAAATAAAGCATTGGAAGCCTAGTGGGTCCATGCAGGAGTTTAATATTCCTACTTGGAAGTGGGAAAAAGTAAACATGGACTTTGTGATAGGTTTTTCTCGTACTCATCATCAACATGATTCAGTTTGGGTCATTGTAGACAGGATGACTAAATCAGCTTATTTTCTTCCAGTCCATACCTCTTATTCAGCCGAGGATTACTCCAAACTATAAATAAGAGAGTTGGTCGATTGCACGGTGTTTTGTTATCTATTATCTCAGACATAGGTACCCAGTTCACCTCTTATTTCTGGAAAGTGTTCCAAAAGGGTCATGGTACCCAAATTCATCTTAGTACAACCTTTCATCCTCAAATAGATGGTCAAGTAGAAAGGACCATTCAGACCCTACAATATATTCTAAGGGTGTGTGCAATTAATTTCAAGGGTAGTTAGGATGACCACTTGCCTTTGATTGAGTTTACATATAATAATAGCTATCATTCCAGTATTCAGATGGATCCATTCGAAGATCTCTATGAAAGGAGATGCATATCTCTAATCGGTTTGTTTGAAGTTAGTGAGGCCTCAATTATAGGGCCTAACTTAGTATTCGTTGCCTTAGAGAAAGTCTAGTCAATCAGATAAAGACTCCAGGCCACTCAGAGTCGACAGAAGTCTTATGCAGATGTCTGTAGAAAGGATCTCGAGCTCGAGATTAGTGACTATGTCTATCTAAACTCTCTCCCATAAAGGGAGTAAAGACGTTCGACAAGATAGGAAAGCTCAATCCCCGATATGTCGGTCCCTTCAAAATCCTCAGTCGCTTCGACAAGGTAGCTTATGACCTCGAATTGCCTTCACATCTAGCCTCAGTTCATCCATTCTTCTATGTCTCTTAGCTCAAGAAGTGCATAGGTGACCCAGCTGCTGTAGTCCCTATTCAATGCATAGATATTCAGCAAAGCTTCTCTTATTAAGAGATTTCAATTGAAATTCAAAACTATCGGACTCGTAGACTAAGGAACAAGAAAGTCCCTCTAGTCAAAGTTCTTTGCCGGAATCAGTCTGTTGAGGGAGCTACTTGGGAAGCAAAAGTAAACATGAGTACAAGTATCCTCACCTCTTCTCTACTAACTCAGAACTATATCAAGGTAACAATTCTCCTTATGCTTTTCCATTTTCATGTCCAGATTTTAGTTACAACTTGATTTAAGCCTCATTCTCAGGATTCTATTTTTAAACTGGGTACGAAATACCATTGCATATTCATTTATTTGTTCAGGCATCAGATTGGTCATGTAATATGCATCAAACATACATTCTCCTTGTGAGAAGACTCAGTTATTAAAAATATCTATCATGTAAGAAGTTTTGTCATGTATTCACGCATTACATATGTGTAATCAGCTTATCAGTACTCTTAGTCATGCATTCATGTGTCAGCGCAGTCATGAAATCATACATCAGATATGCATGCTCAGTATGAATCTCTGAAAAGTTATTTATGTCAATCTTGTTTCATTGTTCATGTTTAGTATGTACTTCGGCTTATGATTTCTTCCTAACTAATTTTTTTTTGTCCAAAGAATGTCAAGTGTTATCTTCCAAATTAAATGATATTTATTTCATGAAGAATTTTTTAGATTTTAACATTTTTTTCATATGGGAAATTCAATAAGCTTTCCATAGATATAAAATTTGTCTATATCGGATAATCGGGTAAGAAGTTATGACTATTTAAAGTTTCCATCATAAAACAACGCCATATTACTTAGTGGCACGCCGCGCCACAAGAAAAAATGGCAATTGTCAAATTCTAGTAAGGGTCTACGATAGTGGTGTGTTGCACCAAACTTCTAGGTCGCAAATGAAGTTGTAACTTGATGGCTCCGCATCGCGCCATCCATCAATTTCCCAATTGTCAAATTCCAGTGACACGGCGTGGTAGCGCCGCGTTGCACCAGGGGTCCAATTCAGGAAAATTTTACTGAAATTAAAAGACACCTCCAGGGTTAAAAGGATCAATTTTTCACCCTATTTAAGTCCTCTAACATGAGATTCAGCTATTTGGAACCCAAAATAAACAAGTTTCTCTCAATTTTCCCTCAAGAAAAAGCTAGGGTTAAAATTAGGGATTCAATTTCATGAAAGTCTCTCCGTCAATCTTCACTAAATAAAGAACTAAGGTATGTCATGTGTTGATTCATGGGTCTCTCTCACCAATGAAACTCAAGAATCTCTTTTCAAAATCTAAGATTTGGGTATTTATGAATGTTCATGGTTCAAATTGAATTGAAATTCATGTTTATGATGTTGTGTGGTTTTGAATTGAATAGTATTGACCCTAGTATGTGATGATTTACATAATAATCATGATAAACCCCCTTCAATTTTAAAATTGATTGATATATCATTGATTAATACATGTGTTGATGATTGTATAACCAAAGCATGCTCCTCACATGTTTGATTAAATGCCTATGTGAAGGAAAAATACCATACTAGTATGATATTATTAAATCACCACTCATGTATAAATTATGTATGTCAAGTGTTTGATGAAATGTCTTAGTCAATGAATTATATATTGTTGATTTAGTCATGTATTTAAGAATGTCATGCTTTGTTTATTTCTTTCTATCGAGTCCTGGGGGTACTTGTAACTAAAAAATATAGTTGTGTGACTAGATTCCGTGTTATGTTTTCACGATACCCTCAGTCAGCCCATAATCCACAGAACTCAGTCAGTCATGTGACTCAGGAAAGCTCAGTAATACAGTAATCTAATAATATTTTGCCAGTCAACAGATTTGAGTTAATTCAATTCAGTTTATTTTAGTAATCCATGATCACTGTCTATTCAGAGAGGAGTAAAAATTGGCGCCGAGTGAACCCAAAGATGGGAACACACACTGTTAGATGAGGGTGTGATTGTTAAAATTCATCCTTGCATTCTAGAATATGTAGCCAGTATAGGTTGAGATATCAACACTGTTAGATGAAGGTTGATAAGCACTGTGAGATGAGGCGGACACACCAGTCTCTTTTTGGGACACTGTCAGATGAGGGTCACTCATAGCTTGTCCTTACTAGTGGTGTAGTATTGACACCCTTCCAATTATGGTTACAGATTGGACCCCTACTCATCCATAATGGCGTATTAGGAGCATATCGATTAGATAACTACTTCTCATAGTTTCTGTTATAGGATCAGGAGTAAATGATACAATCATTCAGTGTCTGTAATAGAACTCGAATAGTTCTACAGAATTCAGGACTGTCAGATACGGTCAACTCAGATACAGTACGAAACTCAGCTAGTTCCATCAGATTCAGGACTTTTAGATACAATCACTCATGTTATCAGTTATATTAGTCATCAGAATTCAGTTATCAGTGAATTCATGTTATCATGATCTCAGATATAGTTACTATGTATTCATGTATGTATTCTCACGTTTATATTAGTCAGTTAGCCAGTACTGTTCATGCATATGAACCCCATGCATTCAGCCTATCTTTCATGCATACCAGTACATTCAAAGTACTAATGCATTTGCACTATAGTGTCTTATACCATAGGTTCATAAGCACGAGCTACAGAGCATCAGTAGTATTCAAGTCTCAGCAGTCAAACTTAGCAATGAGTCCTCATAACTAGAGGACATGATCATTTATTTATTATCTCATTAAGTAATTTATTAGATAGAGTTAGTTGGAGACATATCCTATCAACTCCTCATTCAGACAGTTCAGTCAGCTAGAGGCTTTCCAAACTATCATGTTCAAACTATCATGTCCAGTTTATCATGTTCAGACTATCATGTTATTTCACTTTTGTTTGGCGTATTTCATACTCCATTCATATGTTATATATTTATCAGTTATGTTACAGTCTTGAATCTTATGGCCTTTTAGTTCATGTTTCCACAATCATACAATATATTATACAGTAAATAGGTACAAATATCAGCATGGGTAAGCTTGTGGTCCATCGGAGTTATGACCACCGTGTAGCATTTTGGGTACCAGATCTGAGGCATTACAAACATACTCTAAACACCACCGATTTACGTTATCAACCAACTCATCATCACCGAAATCTTCATCATTAGCATTGGGTGCATGCCTGGGTAATCCATTATTTTATTGGTTGATTTGACCATTAGCCAAAGTGGCTAATCTTTCAGCTTCTTATTGAGCATCCATTCTCCCAATTAGTTAAGGTTCTAGGTTGACAGGTAATAAAGGTTCTCTTAACTTTCTGGTTCATGAATTTTATAACAAAGAGGGTGTAATTATTAAAAACAACAAATAAATGTAAAATTAGGAATCATGATCAAGATTCAATTAACACATATATACTTAATTGACAATTGTATTCCCCGTCAATGGTGGCAAGATTTGATACACCCAAATTAAAACTCTCTAACAAGAGTGTAAGTTGTAATTGTCAAATATATAACCCAACTAGGTTGGGGTCAAATCCCACAGGGAATATGGTGTTAATTAAGTTGTATGCAGATTAGTTGACTTTTAATCATTTATTTTCCTAAAACAAAAAGGAGGTTTTATTCAATTCACAAATATAAAGTTTTAGTTTAAAAATAATGAGATATGTCTAGTAGTATTTCAATTCAGAGAAATAGCAAGCTAGGGTTATGTCCATCTTGTAGTTTTAAATACTTTCTAACTATGGGTATTAAGAATTTATACATGTATTATACTTATAAAGAAACATATTAAATATCTTAATCCAATCATTCCTCAACCATCAAGGACTAATTCACTTTAGTTCTCTCAAGTCAAAAGTGTTTACACAATTATAAGAAATCTCTAAGTTGTTACTCCTATTAGGGCATTAAAGTTTGAAATAGAGGTCCAAAACCCTATTATCTTATCACTACTCTTTTTTTTGAACATAAACCTTTCTATCAAACAAGTTGTGTTTTAATGGCATATTCTCTATATTTGCAACCATAAGAATTCAAGATAAACGAAAAGAATATGACATAAGTAAATCAATGCATAATGAATTCAAAACCCATAGTAATAGATTGTATATTACAAGGCTTCTATAACCCTAACTATTAAAATTAGCTACCCATGAACAAAATGGAAATCACAATAGTAGTATTTATCATACCAAAAGGTAAAAAAGATCTTGGTGTAGATGTATGTGAATAAGATGAAGTAGTTTCCTTTTTTGTGCTAAGTTGCCAATCTCAGTTCAAAAAAATACAGAATAATATGTGAATCGTCAACTTGGGATATTTTTAGTAACTTTTCTCTCAAATTTCCTTCTAAATCCCTAGACAAAATTTAAGTGACTAAATAGTCTTGGACATAGTTTTTAGGTGGCACATTTCATCCCACATGCCACTTTTGCATGTGTTCAATTCCATCTGTAATCCATGGTCCTTTTATGTCTCCCTCTACTTTATTTACACCTAAAATTATGCTAATCATATAGGTTATCTCAATTACATAAAAAGAAGAATGGAAACATAAGAAAATAAGCATTTTATTCTCAAAACTCACCTAAAATATGGGTAAATTATGGTGCTTAGGCATATAAATACACCAAAGATCACTCCTATGAAGGGAGTGATGCATTTTTCTAAAAAGGGGAAGCTTAGTCCCCGGTATCTCCAAAAGTCTAAGGAAGCTACTTGGGAATCAGAAGAGGACATGAAGTCCAACTATCAACATTTGTTTCCCATTTCAGAAACTTGGGATGGGGGTACGTGTAAATATCCTTACCTTGATTTTTGTGTTTGATAGACAATAGGCTAAAGTCCTCAATGTTTTGAGTTAAGTTATTCCTTGTTTAGATAATAGGTTAAAGTCCCCAAGCTTTGAATTAATTTAGGTCTTGTTAGACCATGGGTTAAAGTCCCTAATTCCTTGAAATTATGTGTGTCCTTCTTGTAATAGGTTTAAGTCCCTAGTACTTTGTGTTTATTCATGCCTTTGATAGATAATGGGTCTAAATCCCTAGTCCTTGAATTAAGTAAATATCCTTGATAAGTCAATTGCTTAAAGTCCCTAAGTTGTGAAATGAGTAAGTGTTTATAAGTAAGGGGTTTAAGTCCCTATACTTGGAAATAAGCAATTGTCATTGATAAGTAGTGGGTTTGAGTCATAAAGTCAATGAAATGAATGATTGATTTATAACGAGCATGATATTTGTTTCATTTGTATGGTGTGCTTTGTTCTATTTTTTTTTTTAAATATGGTTTCATGTGTTATAATGTGTCAACTTATGCTTATGCTTGCCTTATCTGTCATTCGTTGTTGAATGATAAAAATGGGAGGAAATCAAAACACCTAGGCTTTGAACCATGAGTAGAATTTCTTCATTGGATGTCACTGAGCAAGGTACGACTAGGGGTATGAGTTGTACACTTTAGATATGAGTCGTATTATTCTCTCTCTCCCCTCTCATACCCTAGGCAGTATGGTGATAGTCACTCACTTTCCTAGATGTGAGTGACCCTCTAACAAATCATACCATAAGGAACGAGTCGTACCAAAACCAATTATATAGAGTAAAGTCTTAGTTTAGAGTTGACTATTTCTGTATGGTTCATGGATATGATTTAGGTCATGAGTCATACCCTTTGGATATTACTCAATTATATGTAGTAGTACCTTAACCAGTGTAGGTGACCTAGGAGGAGCCTAAGGTATGAGTTACGGTACCACTCTTATCCTAGGGTATGGTTCCTTAAGTAAGTCGTACCATTATCAAGCTCATTTTCTAGCTTTAAGTTCACCTTATGGTTATTTGCTACACCAACAACCTTAAGTACTCTAACTAAATATGTGTTTGTAGCCTCCTAAAATATATTTTTAATGGATCAAACACCCTAAATACTCTCCTAAACATCTATTTTGATGGATCAAACACCCTAAATACTCTCTCAAACTCATTTGTGAAGAATCGGAGGCTAGGGTTTCAAGGGTGATCTTCAAGAGTCAAAGTTAAGTCAAGACTCTTGGTAAATCAAGTTGTCCAAGGCATGTAACTCTTTCACTTGATAAATAACTAAACTGATGTATTTTACACTTGAATTAGTAAGTGTACAGGGTTATTTTGAAATCAAAAGAAAAGGGTTTTGTTGCCTAATGATGAATAAAGTTGACATTTGATTAGACTTATGTTTTTACATGTTATGGATGATGATTTAGACATGTGGGTGCTTGTTTTATTTGTTATAATAAGTGGTTCTTGAGTAACTCTAATCTTGATGATTTATACTATGAAAATGGCCTTGGTAAAGGCATGCAAACAAGGTATTTGTGAAAATGACTAAGTGAATTGTCTAGTCTTATGTTTATGATATTTTGAACTAGGGCAATGGCCCATTATGTATGAATAGTTGTTAAATGATATTGTAAAGGTATTATAAGCCATATACTGTGAAATCGATGATTGTGTTGCTTGATGGTTAATGAGGGGTTAAAGTCTCTATACAAGAATATGAACTTGAATTTTGTATTGAACTAAAGTGTGGTGAGAATGTGATATAAGATTGTTAATGATATGTCAATAGTTTGTGAAGATCTTGATGACCCTAAATTGGATTGTATGATTACTTGAGTTAAGGCATTGGCCTATTGAAATAGTTGAGCAATGAAGGCTCCCATGAGGACCATATGGTTATGTATAGTGTTGAATTTTATAAATGGGCTAAAGTCCTTAAGTTTAAATTGAATAGATAATGATATATGTACAAAGATTTGGAGTCCTAATGCTGATTAGTTATATTTGTAATGGCTTGAGGTTAAAATCCCTTACCTAATGATAGCGCTTGGTTAAAGTCCTTTTGTTTAATGAAATTGTTTGTGGTTAAATTCCCTTGAAGAATGAGATCTCTTGAGGTTGAAGTGCCTCACCAAATGAAATAGCTTAGGTTAGATTACCCTATCTAATACAATATGAGGTTAGAGTTCCTTACCAAATATGTGGGACATATGGTTAGAGTCCCTTGACTAAATGATTTTGTATATGTCGTTAGAGTTTCTTGCTTAAGTAGATATGTATGTAGTTAGATTCCCTTGATTAATGAGTGTATATTTGGTCAAAATCCTGCATCTAATTAATATATGAATATGGTTAAAGTCCCATACTTAATAAGAATTTTTTAAATCTAAGTATAGAAGGTCAGAGTCCTGCACTTTATGTCTCATGATTGAGTTCATTGAGAATGTTGTTAAGACTTGTTTACTTGTTTCGCCTATGATGTACCTATATTTATGGATAAGATCATGAAGATGGGTGAATATTATATATTGACTTGTTCTTGATTGATGATGCTATTTTATCCCTATCCTTTAGTTACATGCTAGTGCTCCAACTGCTAACCATCTCTGGATGCTATATCCCCAAGAGACATAGGATCCAGAGCATTATCTTCTCTTCATGTGCAGTGATTAGGTGATCAAGGTAGTTTGTGAATTGACTTTGGAGTAGCGAGCTTCCTTACTTTGAGACGTATGATGATCTTATTATTTTGGATATGGTAGTTTTGATGTGATTTTGGGCATGGACTGATTACCCCACTATCATGCAGTCATGGACTATTTTACCTATACTATTACCTTAGCCATGCCTAGCATACCCTCATTCGTGTTGTAGAGAGAGGTTAGTCATTAGCAAGTAAAAATTATCTCATATATTCATTCTAGAAGACTTAGCTCTAGAGGCTGTTAGTCTTATCTTATTTATTTTTATGACGCTAGTGTTGAGAGTCTATTGCTTGACTCTATTCTTATTGTTTGTGAGTTTCCTGATGTGTTCCCGACCAACCTACTCGGTATTCCACCTATCCATGTGAATGAGTTTGTAATTGTCCTCGAGATTAGCACTCGACCTATTTCTATGGCACCTTACCATATGGCTCCTACCGAGCTTACAGAGCTGAATTCTCAACTTTAGGCTGCATATATATTTTTTAACTTTGATTTGTGGCTTTTTCTAGTAGGAGATGTCATTCTCTGGTGGGATAGTTTGAGACTTTAGAGTTTAGACCCCGTGGTTCAGATTTGCTTCCGGTGTTATCGGATAGAGTCAGGGTGATTCAGGATTGACTAAGAGAGTCATAGAGTAGGAAGAAGGCCTATCCAGAGTATCAGCTTCATGCCTTGAGATTTGGAGTTGGTGTCATGTATTCCTCCATGTTTAGTCCATGGAGGGTATGATGAGGTTTGATAGAAAAGGTAAACATAGTTATGTTAGACCATTTGAGATTCTCCGCGTAGTTGGTGAGGTAGCTTATCAGTTAGCTTTATCTCTAGATTTTACTGTTGTTTATCAAGTGTTCCATGTCTCTATGTTATTGTGATTTAGACTTGATCCTTTTTATGTGTTTAGATGGGACTACCTCCAGTTTAATGAGCATTTGATATTTGTTGAGGAGCCAGTGCTTATTTTTGCTAATAATGTGAGATAATTGTGCCCCAGGGAAATTTTAGTGGTTAAGGTTCAGTGGAGGCACCGCCAGTAGAGAAGTCCACTTTGGAGATTGAGAGTGAGATGCGGTCCCCGTATCCTCACATATTCAAAACATCGGGTACATCTTAGTTCTTAACTTTTTTTTGGGGGGGGGGGGGATTCCTTAGTAGTAGATATTGTAATAACCCTCTAGGTCATTTTTCATAATTCTTCTTATTTTTTTCATTAGATATTATCAATAGCTGCCTTAAGTCATTCATGACTTTTTGAAACTGATAGTTTGATTATCGAGTAGTTCCTTTGTTTTTTAGAGCAATTTCCTTATTTAGAAGTCTTCCCATTTTCCAAATGGCCACCAAGAAAAAACTTCAACAAAATAATCTTGGATGCAAATTTCGATTGTGCCAGTAGATCCAAAATATCAATTTTTGACTAGGTAGACCTTTGGTTCAGGTCCCAATGCACCCAAACTTAGTTTGACCTATTGGTTGAAAGGCGAGAAAAATAGTTAGTATGGTGTGGTCACACATTTGGTCTAAATGACCTACAATGGAAAATACAACTTCACTAATACGTCTGGAAAATCAAATTTAGTGACTTTACATAGTTCATTTGCAAATATCAGAGTTCAAATGAGTTTTGAAGGTGAAAAACAAAATTTAGACTATGTTGGCACTAGAGCATGGCAATCACGTTCCATACCATGGTGATTGCAGAATCTATGGTGGCGATCGCGGTACCTCCATACCTGGATAGACTTTAAATAGGACCCTTAGTTGTGAATTTGGCTGTTTTCACTTCTCCTTGAGACATAAGAACCCTAAAATGATATGTTAACTTCTAATTGAGTCTTGGGTATGTGTTGGAAACTTATTTAACATATGTTTTTTTTATTAACAATGGATTAAAGGTATAAATCCTTCATTTTTATTCTTGAATTTCTTTAATTTTTGACCCAAACCTCTATTAGCTTAAGGGCTTGACTTTATCCCAAATAAGCTTGGTTTTAACTTCTTTCTTGAGGGTTATGATTCCCAAATGGTGTATGAATACTGGGTTGGTCTTGAAAATGTGTTTTCCATATGCGGGACCCATATGTGGAGTTTTGGTGTCATTTTTGGACACTAAGAACAATGGTGCAATATGGGTATTATCTATATATTATTTCATGCTTTAGCCATCATTCATACTAATGATAAATCATCTTTAGGCCAATAGTGGGGAAACGAATACGCTAGTAATGGGCCATTTTTCATGATAACGCTTATTGTTATGCCCATGGTCTAAATGCCTAGTTTATGAATTATGGTGATTGCAATAGAAGTGATGTATATGATTGTTTACCAAATTATCGTTAATGTAATGTGTAGCTATAGATTATGCTATTAATTAATCCCAAGGCCAGGTTATCATGTGGACCATTGACTAGGATACTATTTTTGGATTTGGGCTATGATATTACCCATTTTTATACTTTTGTCTAGTGACCAAACTAGTATTTTTGCTAGAAGGCCCTCTTGTTGCTAATATTGTGAGTTATAATACTAAGGCTCTAGAAGGTATATTTATTGAGTACATGAGAAACAATGCTACTGACCATGTTGAACCCATTAATCCTTTGTAATATTCATGTTATATATATTCATATATTTATGGATAAATAGTCATTGAAGACGAATTATGAAATATTAAGGTGTGATTCTCCTTATTCTCTTTTACTAAAGATCTTGTGGTGCTTGTTATTTACTTTTGCCCTCATGGGGCTTGTATTTTACTTTACTTGTAGTTTATTTTAGCCCTCGTAGTGCTTTTCATTTACTTTACTCATCATTTACTTTAGCCCTTGTGCTGCTTATTCTTTATTATTAATGTATTGATTAAATGATAATGTCTTACAATGTCGAAGGATATATTGATGATATAAAGATGCCCAAAAAGGCCGGATATTACGATAATTTGCTGATACTCGACATAGTCGAAGGATATTATAATGATATGTTGATACCCGTCAAGTCCATAAGATATTATGATGATTTGTTGATACCTGGCAAAGATGCATGACATTATGATGATATATTGATACCCGATAAGGCCAGATTTTATTATGATGATTTATTGATAACCAGCAAGGCTATAGGATATCAGGATGATATATTGAAACACGACAAGGCTGAAGGATATCATAATGATATATTGATACCTAGTACGGCCACATATTTTAATAATATGATGACACCCGGTGCATTCAGAGGATATTATGAATTTACATTAATACCTGGCAAAGTTAGAGGATACTATGATGTTATGATGATGCCCGACAAGGTCGGAAGATGATTATTGATGTGCCTATATGTTTATCTACTGGATTGAACTCGACTAGCCCTATGTATAGAAATTATATGTTATTTATTCCCTTGTGTATTTGGGTAAAATATTTGTAATAGAGATGTTGGTTATAGTCTTCTAATGAGTTAAGGTATTAAATGGTCTAGTTGGTTATTTAAGGATGAAAGATGCTTAGTGGTGGATAATAGTGACTAGTTAATTCATGAACCTCAGTGATAAAGAGGAATAACGGTATTGATGGCTATTAATAGGGATGATTAACTCTCTATAGAGGTTATTGATAATGCACTTAGTGATGCTGATAATTAGTTGTTATTGATGATTAAGTTTATGATGTTGATTAGTTTCTAAATGAGCATTTGTTGATTAATGATGCTAATTAACAAAGATTTTGTTCATAGAGGAATAGTAAGTAAAGGGTGATTAGTGGTCGTATGTTGAATTATGACTATTGGGATTATAAAGGCTAGAAATCAATATTGTTTAATTATAAAATATGGTCTAGTGATGAATCGTGATGAGATACTTGACATTGTGATACAAGATCAAACCAACAACACCAAGAACAACAAGAAGGCTCGGATTTCAGAACAACAACACAAGCACAACAAGTTTTAGTTTTCGGTTTTTCAGCTTACAACACAAGAACAACAAGATAGAAAATAATGCTAGTGAATCGAAATGAGCCCCACACGGCTTCACTAGTCTTTAAGATAACAAAATCAACAACAACAACAAGATAAAGAAAGATAGATAACTTGACATATAACATTCAAGAAACTAAGAACCCTAACATCAAGAGAGGACCCTAAGTCTAATGAATATAAACACCAAGTTCTTACGAGGACCAAGAGGCACTCAACGACCTCAAAACCCTTGTTTCTAGCCAAAGAGACAACACAAGTATCCCTCTACTTGTGAGATACTAGGGGCGGCTCCAAAGAGTGGAAGAGAGAGGAAAATGTTTTGTGTTTTAGGTTACAAATTTCAGCCTTCAAAAAGTCCCTCTAACTCTCTCTAACATGTTCTATTTATATTACAAACAAAGGGGTAAAATGACCCATCCGCCCTTGCTTCTTGTGCCAACCTTGGAGAGTAGTTTATTACACATTAGGACCTCTCTTCACAAATAAAAACGTTTAGGTCCTTGGCTGGTTCGATCACCAACTCACACGCGGTCATTTGCATGAACCAAGCTTGGAGTTTTTGTAATTCCCGAGCTTGGCTTCGTGTGAAAGGCCGTGTACCTGTGGAGGCTGCCCTAACCGTATCATCCTCTCCATCTTGAGAGGAATTTGACCTCAAATTCGGCATTTGGTCATCTTCAACCGCATCCACGAGGGAGAGATCACCAACGTTGAAAGTGTTGTGCACTTGATATTCCGGTGGAAGGTCAATCTTGTATGCGTTGTCATTGATTCTCTCAAGTACTTGGAAAGGACCATCACCCCTTGGCATCAATTAAGACTTCCTTTGAGCTGAAAACCGATCCTTTCGAAGATGCACCCACACCCAATCTCCGGGTTTGAGCACAAGCCTCCTTCTCCCTTTGTTTACCCTTTTTGCAATCTCTTGGTTCTTCTTTTCAAGCTTGATCCGCACCGTCTCATGCATTTTCTTCATAGCCTCGGCTCTTTTATTTCCATCTAAGCTGGTCATGAGATCACTAGACAAAGGAGTGAGATCTAAAGGGGTAAGGGGATTCAGGCCGTAAACACATTCAAAGGGAGTCATTCCCGTGCTCGAATGTATTACCCGGTTGTATGCAAATTCCACCAAGGGAAGGTGATCTTCCCATGATGTCAGTTTACCTTTAACCATAGAACGTAGCATAGACCCTAAGGTTCTATTTAATACCTCCGTTTGGCCATCGGTTTGTGGGTGACAAGACGTGGAGAAAAGCAACTTCGTTCCAAGCCTACCCCACATGGACTTCCAAAAAAGACTTAGGAACTTGGAGTCCCTATCGCTCACAATAGTCCTCGGTACCCCGTGAAGCTTTACAACATGTTCAACAAATAATAAATCTACACTAGGAGCATCCTCGGTTTAAGCACATGGAATAAAATGAGCCATTTTAGAGAATCTATCAACAATAACAAAAATGCTATCTCGGCCCTTTCTAGACCTTGGCAGCCCCAAAACAAAATCCATCGAAATGTCCAACCAAGGCCTAAGGGGAGTAGGGAGTGGGGTGTATAACCCTTGAGGTTGGAGACGAGAATTCGCACTCCGTCAGGCCACGCATTGACTACAAATTTTAGTGACGTCTTTGCGCATTTTGGGCCAATAGAAGTTCTCCTCTAAGATGCCGAGGGTCTTGTCTACCCCAAAGTGACCCATGAGGCCTCTGTCATGGGCCTCCCTCACAAATAATTCCCTCCAAGAACTAGAAGGAACACACAACCTCCTTCCTTTAAACAAATACCCATCGAACCGAGAGTAGGAGGAATGGTCATTCTCCTTCAGCCAAAACCCATCAACTTCGAAGACAAGGTAGCAACAAGCACATGCTTCCTAGACAAGGCATCGGCAACAACATTTTCTTTCCCCTTTTTGTAATGAATTACATAAGGGAAAGTCTCGATGAACTCAATCCACTTAGCATGACTCCTATTCAGCTTGTCTTGGCTCTTAAGGTGTTTAAACGACTCATGATCCGTTCATATCACAAACTCCTTAGGCCACAAATAATGTTGCCAATTTCCCAAGGCTCTAACAAGGGCGTACAACTCCAAATCATAAGTCGAGTAATTAAGAGTTGCCCCTTTGAGCTTTTCACTGAAATAAGCAACGGGCTTACCTTCTTGCATCAAAACAGCCCCGATGCCAACCTTACTAGCATCACACTCTACTTCAAACATGTTATCAATATCGGGCAATTGCAATAGAGGCGCCGAGATGAGGGTAGCTTTCAAGGCCTCAAAAGCCCTAGCTTGCTCATCACCCCATTTAAAGGGTCCGTCCTTTCTAATTACCTCGGTCAAGGGGGCTGCTATGGAGCTAAATCCTTTGACAAACCTCCTATAAAAGCTTGCCAACCCGTGGAAACTTCGAATTTCTCCAATCGTTTTAGGGGTCGGCCAACTTCGAATAGAGTCTATCTTGGAATCGTCCACTTCCACACCCCTTGAGCTCACAACAAAATCCAAGAATATAACTTTATCAACACCAAAAGAACACTTCTCCATGTAGGAATACAGCTTCTCCTTTCGTAGCACATCAAGCACACATCTCAAATGCATTACATGATCATGAATAGACTTACTATACACCAACGCATCATCAAAGTAAACCACCACAAACTTTCCAATATAAGGCTTCATTACATGATTCATTAGCCTCATAAACATGCTAGGAGCATTGGTAAGGCCGAAGGGCATGACCAGCCACTCATATAGACCGAATTTGGTCTTGAATGCGGTCTTCCACTCATCACCGGGTTGCATGCGAATTTGGTGATAGCCGCTCCTAAGGTCCACTTTAGAAAACAAACAAGATCCATGGAGCTCATCTAATATATCATCTAGTCTAGGGATTGAATGACGATACCTTATAGTGATTTTGTTGATGGCTCTACAATCGACTCACATGCGCCAAGTTCCGTCCTTCTTTGGTACCAAAATCACCGGAACAGCACACGGACTCATGCTTTCCTTGATGCATCCCTTGTTGAGAAGCTCCTCAACTTATCTTTCAAGCTCCTTAGTGTCCATAGGATTGCTCCTATAGGCCGGTTTGTTTAGAAGTTGTGAACCCGGCAACAAATCAATTTCGTGCTCAATTCCCCGAAGTGGGGGCAATCCTTGCGGAAGTTCTTGAGGAAATACATCTTCATACTCCTGCAACACACAAGAAATCAAAGGGGAAATGGAAGAATTAGTGGGGTTAGTATTAAAACAATGGGCCAAAAGTAGCATCGACTTGTTTTCATCATGGTCCACGAAGAGTTCTTTTCTCCTAGCCAACATCACTACGTTTTCCATCTCTCTTGGCGTGGGGACAGCCTCGGATGTCCCTACCTCCTCACCTACGGCATCCCCCCTTTTCTCCCTTCTTGGGTTCCTTCCCCTTTCCCTTTAACTCTCTCATCTTTTGATGCCACTCATTTACTTGGGAGGGTGAAAGAGGGTGAAGTGTGACCTTTCGGCCATCCTTCTCAAGCGTATACCGGTTGGACCTCCCATCGTGTTTAGTAGACCTATCATATTGCCATGGTCTACCTAACAACAAGTGACATGCTTGCATTGGGATCACGTCACAAAGCACTTCATCATGGTAGTTTCCCACCTTAAACCGAATCAGACATTGCCTTGTGACCTTCAATTCACCACAATCGTTCAACCATTGTAGCTTGTAAGGACTAGTGTGTAGTGTAGTTGGTAGCTTCAAGAAATTTACCATAGCATGGCTCGCAACATTTGTACAACTACCACTATCAATCACCAAAGTGCACACACTCCCCATTACGAGACACTTAGTATGGAATAGATTTTCCCTTTGACTCGGGTCATCCACCGCCTTACTAATCATGACACGTCTAACCACAAAGTTTGGTACCACACACTCCCCTTCTTGTGGATAGACATCTTCACTACCCTCTAATTCATCATCATTCGGCCCATTTTCAGCCCCCTATCCATCTTGAGGCTCGGCCTCATCCTCCCCCCTTTCGGAAACCACCTCCTCACCAAGGTAGTACACTTTCCCTTCTCGTAGGATCACATTACGCCGGTTCGGACATTGATTGGCCTTATACCCCCAACCTTGGCACTTGAAGCATTGGAACCCCTTTGGGTTGGGATATTTGTGAGCCTCCGGTTTCGGAGGAAACTTAGGGACTGTTTTGGACTCGGGCAGCTTCGTAGGGCCGAGTTGGTCCTTGTTTTTGGGCCAACCCGAGGGGGTTTGTACCCTTGCCTTGAAGGTTGACCTCTCCTTAAGTTCCCTTTCAATCTCTAGGGCCGCTTGGAATATACCTTCAATGGTTTCAAACCGGTGAAGGGTCAAGTGAGTGGAGATCTCTTTGTTCAATCCACACTTGAACCGGATGATGTCGTGACTGATTTGCTCCCCACGGTGATCAAGTTTCAACATGAGTTGTTGGAAATCGTCAAAATAGGCCATCACACTCTTGCCTCCTTGCCGCAAGCCATATAGTCTAGCAAGTAACTCATGACGATATCTCTCGGGGAGGTATCGTTGTCTCATCAAATACCTCAATTGATACCAAGGGGGTGGCTTCCCGTCAACTAATTCATTACCAAATTGTTTAACATACTCCCACCAAGTGTTAGCATAGCCCTCGAGGTGAGCTATAGTGTAGCAACTCTTCTTTTCTTCCGAGATGTCATTAACTTGGAAAACTTTGTCACAAGCCGATTCCCAAGTTAAGTAGGTCTCGGGGTCACTTTCACCCTTAAAGATAGGTAGGCTCAACTTGATGGTGTTGATGCCTACGTGTCTCTCTTGGTGTCGGTTTCCCCTATCTCCATACCCCCGGTATCTCCTAGGTTCTCCTCGACCCGCTCTTAACTCCTCCTCCCTCATATAAGCATCATCAAAGGCTCTCTCTCCTTCATAATCCTCTCTACCGTATCCTTCAAAGTGGGCTGGTCGGCCTTGGCCGTTTTGATTCGGAGGATTTGGAATTTGCGGTCTTTGGTTTAATGGAGCTTGGAATGGAGGGTTCGGATTTAGTGGAGGTACTTGGCGCCCAAATCCCTCTTGTGGAATTGGAGGGGCTTAGAAATGTAGTGGTCTAGTGGAGTCTCGGTTTGGAGGAAAATAGGTAGTTTGGCTCGCGGTATTTAGTGGAACTTGGGGTGCATTTAGCATTTGGTGGACTGTTTCGGGGGTGATGGTTGCGGAGGAGGTCCTATCATGACCATTGGTAGATACATGTAGAGGAGTAGATGGACGAGAGTTCCTTTGGCCCTCCACTTGATCTAATCTCCCACTAATAGTCGATACTTCCCCCCTTATTGCTGCCAAGTCCCCTCTCACGGCCCCAAATTCCGAATTCAACCTTTCAAGTGTCTGGGTAACGGCCTCAAGAGTGACCCTCATAGAATCAAGGACATTAGTATCCGCATTTTGAGATGTAGCCCCTTCCATTGTCAAGGTGTTATCCGCTTTAGTTTGCCACAAGTTCGTGTTCCACAAGTGTTGTATATAATTGGCTAGTAACCGTGAGATTTTAAGGTATGAGTAAGCTCTTATCCGGAATGGATTCTTGTTTGAAGACTCAAATAATTCTTGCCGGACTAGAATCAAAAATCAGCAATTCGTTCAAACGAATAAAAGCACTCAAATAATCGTTGACACGAACAAAGTGTTCAAGGAACTAGTTGACAACCTAGTAGGAAAGTACTAGTTTGTTAATTAGTTCTAGGACCAAGTAAGGGAAACCAAGGATCAACAATTAGCAACCAAAGAATATCCTAAGTTGAGCTTATAGTGACGTGGTAGCATGCAATGGTCCCACACGTTCTTCTTCTCTCGGTTTTTTTTTTCTTTCTCTTTTTTTTTTGTTTTGAGTTAATATTCACACAACTTGTTATAATTTGAAATGTGTTTTGGTGGGAAAACTAAAATTTTGTAGGCTTTCACCCTTTTTCAAACTCAAGAAAGTGGGGGTTGGTTGACAAATCCCACAAAACAAGGCTCCTTGAATTAGGGAAAGTGATTGACAAGACTACAAAGTGATGGGTGCAAGTCTTTCACAACAACTTTATAGCTTTACCACTTGAGCACACAACAAGATGAACAAGTTCAAAAGATGAACACTTCAACAAACTTCATCAATTCCTTTAGCACATAAACACACAACTACCGATTTTTTTTTTGTTATCAACAACATACAACTTTCGGCCACTTCAAGTCCTACACAATGTTCAAGTTTTCAAGCTCAACTTTCAGATCTGGACACTTTAGTGTTGGTGAGAAAGAAACCAACACTAGAAACTCACCGAACAAGCAAAATAACACCTAGATCTAGACACACAAAATCATTCTCGGTTTTTCAACTTTTAATGGACAGATTTTCAGAATTTTCTTTTGGTGTAGTTTGTTTAAGCCGTGAACTAGCCCAAGATGGGTTATGTTGGAACACAACCGGTCTTGCTTTGATACCAAATGATACAAGATCAAACCAACAACACCAAGAACAACAAGAAGGCTCGGATTTCAGAACAACAACACAAGCACAACAAGTTTTAGTTTTCGGTTTTTCAGCTTACAACACAAGAACAACAAGATAGAAAATAATGCTAGTGAATCGAAATGAGCCCCACACGGCTTCACTAGTCTTTAAGATAACAAAATCAACAACAACAACAAGATAAAGAAAGATAGATAACTTGACATATAACATTCAAGAAACTAAGAACCCTAACATCAGGAGAGGACCCTAAATCTAATGAATATAAACACCAAGTTCTTACGAGGACCAAGAGGCACTCAACGACCTCAAAACCCTTGTTTCTAGCCAAAGAGACAACACAAGTATCCCTCTACTTGTGAGATACTAGGGGCGGCTCCAAAGAGTGGAAGAGAGAGGAAAATGTTTTGTGTTTTAGGTTACAAATTTCAGCCTTCAAAAAGTCCCTCTAACTCTCTCTAACATGTTCTATTTATATTACAAACAAAGGGGTAAAATGACCCATCCGCCCTTGCTTCTTGTGCCAACCTTGGAGAGTAGTTTATTACACATTAGGACCTCTCTTCACACATAAAAACGTTTAGGTCCTTGGCTGGTTCGATCACCAACTCACACGCGGCCATTTGCATGAACAAAGCTTGGAGTTTTTGTAATTCCCGAGCTTGGCTTCGTGTGAAAGGCCGTGTACCTGTGGAGGCTGCCCTAACCGTATCACATTGGCTAGTTAGTGAATAATTGTTAGTTGTTGAACATTGAATAGTGATTATGTGATGAATAATGGATAAAAAATAATTAGGGGTTACATGATAACTAGTGTGTAATTGGTTAAGTAATAAGCGTTGGCTAACTAATAATGAGTGAATAGGGTGTATTGATGAGATAGGTGCCTATGTGATGGTACTATTACGATTATGAGTATATTGGTATATGTTACACCATTATGATTATTGATTATAATTATGTATGATGGAAAATGTCCATTTGATGAAAATTGAGGAAAACTATGGATAATAAGGAGGATTGGATATATGGTTATTTGTTTCCTTTATATTTCTCTTATGTCTGCTCTCTGGTGGTATGGGACACCGTTATTTCTTTACTTTATGCACTAGTTGGTGTATGGCCACCATCTTTGAACTTGTGTTTGCTTGTGATTGCACTTGTGTTGCTTTATAACTTCGAATCTCTTATTTCTTATGCATAATGGTATTGGCATACGTTGATGCCTTATGTTATATTCTTATTCCAATATTTAACACTTGTGATATACTTTGATAATTGTATGCGTTGATACCTTATGTTATATTCTGATTTCGATAATTCATGCTTGTTATGTACAGTGATATTGACATATATTGATATTGTATGTTACATTGTTATTCTAAATGTTTTACTTATTATATACAGTGACGATAGAGATAATTCAGGTTCGATTTTGTACTTTGACTTACTTATAATTATCTTGCATTTAATGATTCATATATCATGATTTATCCCAGTCGACCTATAATGCCTACTGAGTACCCATCGTTAAGGTACTCATACTACACTTTTGTACCTTTTTGGTTCAGATCTGAGTGTTAGATGTCGTCGTTAATCGTGATTCCTGATGCAATTGATTCTCGGCTATAGGGTGAACTCTTGGAGTTTGAGTTACCCGATTTTCTTCCATCTCCGTATTCAGTCTTTGGTATTAAAGACAGATGTATTAAGTATTCTAGACTTGAAGTTGTATTAAAACTACTAGTTCTATTATACTAGCTCTACCAGGTTTTTGGATTGGTATCTTGTATAATTATTTATCCTATCTAGAACCCTTATTTTTATAATTGATTTTCTTGAAAAATTTTCCTATACTAGGACTTCTTTACTGGATTAACCCATTAAGTTATATCTGGGCTTGGTATTGTCTTACCTACTAGTGGGAATTGGTAGGTGCCATCATGAATCGCAAATCGGGTCATGAACTACTCTTCAACAAAGGTTTAGAAACCTTCTAGGCAAAAATATGTGCTTGTTATTCAAAGTCCACCATAAACATTTTGGATCTTCAAGTCTTCCATAAAAGTCCTCAACTAGTCTTCATTAACTTTCTTTTTCAATGCATTTCTATTCTATCAGGAAAATTGGTCATGGACTTGAGAACCGCTAAAATGAAAAGATGGATAGCGGAGTTAGCCTAACTAGAGGAAATGCTAAATTCATAGACTGAAAGAGTGATTAGGAAGATACAATTAATTTGACAAGGAAGTTACTAAAGTCTAATAATAGATCGTGCAAGAAATAAAGAATTTTGAGCGTAAAACTAAAGATCCAAATGAAGGCTATGAGAAAGAAAGTATGGTACAAGCCTCACCTTCAAATGCGAGAGAAGGTCCGTAATTGAAATTTCCACCAATCCACCCATAGAAGATTAAGATATGGAAGAAGCAGGAATGCCTGTACATATTTAGGATCTAGTCATTAGTCCTGTCTTTTCTATTGCCCTTTTACTTTCATGTTTTCCCAAATGTAATGAACTCTAATGAGATTGAAATGAAATGAAGTTTTATCCTTACTTATTTGAACTATGTATGAACTGATTTCTACTTTATGAGATATGTAGGTAGCCTTTTGGCTCGACCACTATCCTTTAAAATCATCATCTCCCATTTTTTCCAGGAAAGTCACATGAATTCAAGGTCATCAGATAGAGATATCCAAAGACTTAGACTTGACAAATATCATGTTAAAGACCTAATTATCTACAATCAATAGACAAATTTTTTTCTGTTAATTCTTTTCGAGCCGATACCCACCCGTGGATAAATTTACCTAATATGAAAACAACTTTACGTATTTACTTTATGTCAGATATTTTGCATTACTTACAACTAATGGGATCCAACATATTTTCTTTTTGAGTTGTTTTTAGTTTATATGGTAATCAAATAAGTAGAAATATATGTGATGAAAAAATTTGGTTGAATATCAATACTTCCAAGGAAAATAAAAATTCCTTCCTTGACCGTTGCGTAGCTGCTTAAGAGGAAAGAGTGAATGGTAGCAGTGTGAAAATGCGAAGAAATTACCTCTACTTTACCAGTCATTTCCTATATCTATAAAGCTTACAAGCGATGGTTTTAAAGATGTAATAGGAAACTTATTCAATGGGTGTGATTCTATTATAAAAGATTTCCTTGAGAAGACCAAGATTAAGAAAAATAAATTAGGGGAGAAGCTGTCGAACTGGACTTCCACTTAAATCATGACTCCCCGATTGATGTGGTAGATGAATGGATGAAATTTAACTTTTGAAAAATCGGTGGTAGTCCTAATGAGGCCCAAGACCTACCATTTATGTTTTATTTACCTTATTTTCACTTTTTAAGCTTTCCAAAAGGCTGAGACCCACACTAGTGTGGATCATAGCCAATGTGTACGATTTTTAAAAATTCAAGGAAAGCCTCTCTTATTGCGAACATATTTGCCATCTATTTTTGTTGCATTATTTGAACACTATAATCTAACTTATGTTATTTATAATTTCTATAATAATAAATTAAAACCTGCTAATGTCATGTCATGATAAAAGCTAAATGAACAAATAGAGGCAACTGACGATCAATGGGAAATGTATAAGGAAGAAACAATGGCCCCAAACAAATTAGCAGAGGAGCTAAAAGATTTTAAGGATCATAAAAGACCCAACCTAGAGGAGACTGAGGTAATTAATCTAGGTGATGATGGTGAAATCAAATAAATAGAAAGAAACACTCATTTGACAGAGGCACATAAAAGAGAACTCATCAGGTTCCTTACAGAATACATTAATATATTTGCTTGGTCTTATGATTATATGGCAGGACTAAATACTTATATCATGTTACACAAATTTCTAATTGAGCCGGGGTTTAATTTTGTGAAGCAAAAGTCACGAAAATAAAAGCCAAACCTGAGTCTATGAATCAAGGATGAAGTAACTAAGCAAATCCAAGTGAACGTACTTAAAGTCACTAAGTATCCAACATGGCTAGCCAATATTGTTCCAGTACTAAATAAGGATGAAAAGATTTGAATTTTGTCGATAATAGAGATTCAAAAAGAGTCGATGCTAAAGATAACTTTCCATTACCCAACATCCACATTCTCATTGAAAACTACTCAAGGCATAAAATGCAGTTATTCGTAGATGGTTTTGTTGAGTATCATCACATACTAATGGATGAAGATGTACAGAAAACGTCTTTCATCACACCTTGGGGTGTTTATAACTATAGGGTCATGCCCTTTGGCCTTAAGAATGTTGGTTCTACGTATATGAGAGCCATGATAGCCATATTTCATGATATGATCCATAAGGAGATTTAAGTGAACATGGATGATGTGATCATCAAATCTTGCAAGAGTTTGGATGACTTGGCCCATCTGGGAATGTTTTTTGATCGGTAACGGAAGTATAATTTGAAGTTGAATCCCACCAAGTGTGCTACCGGTTGGGAAGTTATTAGGTTTTATGCTTAGTATAAGGGGCATTGAGCTCGACCCTTCAAAAAGTAAGGAGATCTAAGAAATCCCTCCTTCTAAGACAAAGATGGAAACCACGAGTTTCTTAGGAAGATTGAATTGCATCAGCAGGTTCTTGGAAAGATTGAATTGCATCAGCAAGAAAATATGTTCATAGAACTAGGAGACTCTGTTTTTTTTAGTTACCAAATAAGTAGGGGTATATTTTTGTCTTAACTGGTGATTTACTTTGTGTCGGTGTTTTTCCTAGTTAATGGTGTTTATTTCAGCTACCAGATTAGACAACATTTTCTTAGTCTTTTTATTAAGTTATTGTGTTTATCGGCCAAAGAGATTCACTTTTATGGCTTGTTCGATTTCTGTATCTTTGTTGCCTTATTCCATAATAATATGACATGTTAAGAATTAGTTGGTTGAATAATTCATATTAAATATTAAAGAACCATTCTAGTTGATTTCTTTGTTTGAGATATTTAGTAAAAGTTTTACCTTAAATTTAGATGGCATTATCCTTATATATAATCTGCCTAAATCCTCTTAAAACATATAGCACAAGGTATTTCTTTTCTTTTTATTAAAATAAGCGTGAAGGAGTGATACAAGATCAAACCAACAACACCAAGAACTTCAAGAAGGCTCGGATTTCAGAACAACAACACAAGCACAACAAGTTTTAGTTTTCGGTTTTTCAGCTTACAACACAAGAACAACAAGATAGAAAATAATGCTAGTGAATCGAAATGAGCCCCACACGGCTTCACTAGTCTTTAAGATAACAAAATCAACAACAACAACAAGATAAAGAAAGATAGATAACTTGACATATAACATTCAAGAAACTAAGAACCCTAACATCAAGAGAGGACCCTAAGTCTAATGAATATAAACACCAAGTTCTTACGAGGACCAAGAGGCACTCAACGACCTCAAAACCCTTGTTTCTAGCCAAAGAGACAACACAAGTATCCCTCTAATTGTGAGATACTAGGGGCGGCTCCAAAGAGTGGAAGAGAGAGGAAAATGTTTTGTGTTTTAGGTTACAAATTTCAGCATTCAAAAACTACCTCTAACTCTCTCTAACATGTTCTATTTATATTACAAACAAAGGGGTAAAATGACCCATCCGCCCTTGCTTCTTGTGCCAACCTTGGAGAGTAGTTTATTACACATTAGGACCTCTCTTCACACATAAAAACGTTTATGTCCTTGGCTGGTTCGATCACCAACTCACACGCGGCCATTTGCATGAACAAAGCTTGGAGTTTTTGTAATTCCCGAGCTTGGCTTCGTGTGAAAGGCCGTGTACCTGTGGAGGCTGCCCTAACCGTATCATCCTCTCCATCTTGAGAGGAATTTGAACTCAAATTCGGGATTTGGTCATCTTCAACCGCATCCACGAGGGAGAGATCACCAACGATGAAAGTGTTGTGCACTTGATATTTCGGTGGAAGGTCAATCTTGTAGGCGTTGTCATTGATTCTCTCAAGTACTTGGAAAGGACCATCACCCCTTGGCAGCAATTTGGACTTCCTTTGAGCTGGAAACCGATCCTTTCGAAGATGCACCCACACCCAATCTCTGGGTTCAAGCACAAGCCTCCATCTCCCTTGTTTACCCTTTTTGCAATCTCTTGGTTCTTCTTTTCAAGCTTGATCCGCACCGTCTCATGCATTTTCTTCATTGCCTCGGCTCTTTTATTTCCATCTAAGCTTATAGTGATTTTGTTGATGGCTATACAATCGACGCACATGCGCCAAGTTCTGTCCTTCTTTGGTACCAAAAGCACCGGAACAGCACACAGACTCATGCTTTCCTTGATGTATCCCTTGTTGAGAAGCTCCTCAACTTGTCTTTCAAGCTCCTTAGTGTCCATAGGATTGCTCCTATAGGCTGGTTTGTTTGGAAGTTGTGAACCCGGCACCAAATCAATTTGGTGCTCAATTCCCCGAAGTGCGGGCAATCCTTGCGGTAGTTCTTGAGGAAATACATCTTCATACTCCTGCAACACACAAGAAATCAAAGGGGAAATGGAAGAATTAGTGGGGTTAGTATTAAAACAATGGGCCAAAAGTAGCATCGGCTTGTTTTCATCATGGTCCACGAAGAGTTCTTTTCTCCTAGCCAACATCACTACGTTTTCCATCTCTCTTGGCGTGGGGACAGCCTCGGATGTCCCTACCTCCTCACCTACGGCATCCCCCCCCTTTTCTCCCTTCTCGGGTTCCTTCCCCTTTCCCTTTAACTCTCTCATCTTTTGATGCCACTCATTTACTTGGGAGGGTGAAAGAGGGTGAAGTGTGACCTTTCGGCCATCCTTCTCAAGCGTATACCGGTTGGACCTCCTATCGTGTTTAGTAGACCTATCATATTGCCATGGTCTACCTAACAACAAGTGACATGCTTGCATTGGGATCACGTCACAAAGCACTTCATCATGGTAGTTTCCCACCTTAAACCGAATCACACTTTGCCTTGTGACCTTCTATTCACCACAATCGTTCAACCATTGTAGCTTGTAAGGACTAGTGTGTAGTGTAGTTGGTAGCTTCAAGAAATTTACCATAGCATGGCTCGCAACATTTGTACAACTACCACTATCAATCACCAAAGTGCACACACTCCCCTTTACGAGACACTTAGTATGGAATAGATTTTCCCTTTGACTCGGGTCATCCACCGCCATACTAATCATGACACGTCTAACCACAAAGTTTGGTACCACACACTCCCCTTCTTGTGGATAGACATCTTCACTACCCTCTAATTCATCATCATTCGGTCCATTTTCAGCCCCCTCTCCATCTTGAGGCTCGGCCTCATCCTCCCCCTTTCGGAAACCACCTCCTCACCAAGGTAGTACACTTTCCCTTCTCGTAGGATCACATTACGCCGGTTCGGACATTCATTGGCCTTATGCCCCCAACCTTGGCACTTGAAGCATTGGAACCCCTTTGGGTTGGGATATTTGTGAGCCTCCGATTTCGGAGGAAACTTAGGGACTGTTTTGGACTCGGGTAGCTTCGTAGGGCCGGGTTGGTCCTTGTTTTTGGGCCAAACCGAGGGGGTTTGTACCCTTGCCTTGAAGGTTGATCTCTCTTTATGTTCCCTTTCAATCTCTAGGGCTGCTTGGAATATACCGTCAATGGTTTCAAACCGGTGAAGGGTCAAGTGAGTGGAGATCTCTTTGTTCAATCCACACTTGAACCGGATGATGTCGTGACTGATTTGCTCCCCACGGTGATCAAGTTTCAACATGAGTTGTTGGAACTCGTCAAAATAGGCCATCACACTCTTGCCTCCTTGCCGCAAGCCATATAGTCTAGCAAGTAACTCATGACGATATCTCTCGGGGAGGTATCATTGTCTCATCAAATACCTCAACCGATACAAAGGTGGTGGCTGCCCATCAACTAATTCATTACCAAATCGTTTAACATACTCCCACCAAGTGTTAGCATAGCCCTCGAGGTGAGCTATAGCGTAGCAACTCTTCTTTTCTTCCGAGATGTCATTAACTTGGAAAACTTTGTCACAAGCCGATTCCCAAGTTAAGTAGGTCTCGGGGTCACTTTCACCCTTAAAGATAGGTAGGCTCAACTTGATGGTGTTGATGCCTACGTCTCTCTCTTGGTGTCGGTTTCCCCTATCTCCATACCCCCGGTATCTCCTAGGTTCTCCTCGACCCCCTCTTAACTCCTCCTCCCTCATATAAGCATCATCAAAGGCTCCCTCTCCTTCATACTCCTCTCTACCGTATCCTTCAAAGTGGGCTGGTCGGCCTTGGCCGTTTTGATTCGGAGGATTTGGAATTAGCGGTCTTTGGTTTAATGGAGCTTGGAATGGAGGGTTCGAATTTAGTGGAGGTACTTGGCGCCCAAATCCCTCTTGTGGAATCGGATGGGCTTGGAAATGTAGTGGTCTAGTGGAGTCCCAGTTTGGACGAAAATAGGTAGTTTGGCTTGCGGTATTTAGTGGAGCTTGGGGTGCATTTAGCATTTGGTGGACTGTTTCGGGGGTGATGGTTGCGGAGGAGGTCCTATCATGACCATTGGTAGATACATGTAGAGGAGTAGATGGACGAGAGTTCGTTTAACTCTCCACTTGATCTAATCTCCCACTAATAGTCGATACTTCCCCCCTTATTGCTGCCAAGTCCCCTCTCACGGCCCCAAATTCCAAATTCAACCTTTCAAGTGTCCGGGTAACGGCCTCAAGAGTTACCCTCATAGAATCAAGGACATTAGTATCCGCATTTTGAGATGTAGCCCCTTCCATTGTCAAGGTGTTATCCGCTTTAGTTCACCAAAAGTTCGTGTTCCACAAGTGTTGTATAATTGGCTAGTAACCGTGAGATTTTAAGGTATGAGTAAGCTCTTATCCGGAATGGATTCTTGTTTGAAGACTCAAATAATTCTTGCCGGACTAGAATCAAAAATCAGCAATTCGTTCAAACGAATAAAAGCACTCAAATAATCGTTGACACGAACAAAGGGTTCAAGGAACTAGTTGACAACCTAGTAGGAAAGTACTAGTTTGTTAATTAGTTCTAGGACCAAGTAAGGGAAACCAAGGATCAACAATTAGCAACCAAAGAATATCCTAAGTTGAGCTTATAGTGACGTGGTAGCATGCAACGGTCCCACACGTTCTTCTTCTCTCGGTTTTTCTCTTTCTCTTCTCTTTTTTTTTTTGTTTTGAGTTAATATTCACACAACTTGTTATAATTTGAAAAGTGTTTTGGTGGGAAAACTAAAATTTTGTAGTCTTTCACCCTTTTTCAAACTCAAGAAAGTGGGGGTTGGTTGACAAATCCCATAAAACAAGGCTCCTTGAATTAGGGAAAGTGATTGACAAGACTACAAGTGATGGGTGCAAGTCTTTCACAACAACTTTATAGCTTTACCACTTGAGCACACAACAAGATGAACAAGTTCAAAAGATGAACACTTGAACAAACTTCATCAACTTTTTTAGCACATAAACACACAACCACCGATTTTTTTGTTTTTGTTATCAACAACATACAACTTTCGGTCACTTCAAGTCACTACACAATGTTCAAGTTTTCAAGCTCAACTTTCGGATCTAGACACTTTAGTGTTGGTGAGAAAGAAACCAACTCTAAAAACTCACTAAACAAG
Source organism: Capsicum baccatum var. pendulum (assembly GCA_030864225.1). NCBI lineage: Eukaryota > Viridiplantae > Streptophyta > Magnoliopsida > Solanales > Solanaceae > Capsicum > Capsicum baccatum. Next base: position 164,415,121 of record CM061552.1, on the reverse strand, counting down.
CAAAATAACACCTAGATCTAAACACACAACATCATTCTCGGTTTTCAACTTTTAGTGGACAGATTTTCAGAATTTTCTTTTGGTGTAGTTTGTTTAAGCCGTGAACTAGCCCAAGATGGGTTATGTTGGAACACAACCGGTCTTGCTTTGATACCAAATGATACAAGATCAAACCAAAAACACCAAGAACTTCAAGAAGGCTCGGATTTCAGAACAACAACACAAGCACAACAAGTTTTAGTTTTCGGTTTTTCAGCTTACAACACAAGAACAACAAGATAGAAAATAATGCTAGTGAATCGAAATGAGCCCCACACGGCTTCACTAGTCTTTAAGATAACAAAATCAACAACAATAACAAGATAAAGAAAGATAGATAACTTGACATATAACATTCAAGAAACTAAGAACCCTAACATCAAGAGAGGACCCTAAGTCTAATTAATATAAACACCAAGTTCTTACGAGGACCAAGAGGCACTCAACGACCTTAAAATCCTTGTTTCTAGCCAAAGAGACAATGCAAGTATCCCTCTACTTGTGAGATACTAGGGGCGGCTCCAAAGAGTGGAAGAGAGTGGAAAATATTTTGTGTTTTAGGTTACAAATTTCAGCCTTCAAAAACTCCCTCTAACTCTCTATAACATGTTCTATTTATATTACAAACAAAGGGGTAAAATGACCCATCCGCCCTTGCTTCTTGTGCCAACCTTGGCGAGTAGTTTATTACAAATTAGGACCTCTCTTCACACATAAAAACGTTTAGGTCCTTGGCTGGTTCGATCACCAACTCACACGCGGCCATTTGCATGAACAAAGCTTGGAGTTTTTGTAATTCCCGAGCTTGGCTTCGTGTGAAAGGTCGTGTACCTTTGGAGGCTGCCCTAACCGTATCAAGGAGCGTATTTGATACATCTGAAAGATCAATCTAAGATGATTGAATATCTTAACCGTTCCTTAATATTGGGGAAATGTCACTTGGCCTTTAGTTAATGTCTAAGTTCTAAGATCATGTGAATGTTTTGCTCGCCCTACTTGCTGTGTTGAATTCTTAGTTAAACTAACCTAGTAGTTGTATCTAGTGGGGTGAGTTCATATAATTATTGACGCTCGTTTACTTTCCCATGTGGCTTTGGCAATTCCTTAATTATTTTAAACTGATTGCATTATAAAGATGTTAGAAATACTGATGGTGATTTCCCATCGATAATTTTGTTGTTATGGAAATTTGTTCCTGTACTATCCTTACTTTTTTCTTTCTTGTTCATCACCACATCTTGAACAAGTCCAATCGAACTCCCCATTCCTTCAAATTCAATATTCGTCGAGTCAAACCCCATCAAAGTCAAAAATGGACTAATATATGAAGAAAATGAACCAATACAGTGCTAATATACACAAATATGTTGTAGTATACAGGGGGTAAGCAGTGGAAAACGCGTACGTAAAGTTTCTATACAGCTCAAAGCCTAAAACATATGCATATATGACTATATATGGTCATGTATACACTACATAGTATAATTATTTATCACCTATATCAGATAGTTTTATGAGAGATTATATAGGCATAGGTTCTGGTTGTTGTTTGATGAGTATTTTCTTGTGCCTTCCGGGCTTATGAGGTCCTGATTATGTTATCACATAGCTCATGGTAGGTTAGTTATGGAATAGTACCCAAGGTTCTAGGTACACTTCTGAGTTCCTTTAATCATTTCAATGGTAAGATTTATTACTATTTGATTTTCTTATTCTTATCACAGTTTTATTAGAGGCCCTGATTATGCTAGAGTTAGCTCCCTCATTGTTTATGATCTTAATGATGTTAGGCTAATCACTCAGGGTATACCTTCATGTTGGTTTATCTATATAGTGTAGTTGTATATCTATTTTTCTCCTACCATTATTTGTATATTATTTCCTTCTTTCGCACTCTTATTGTACATTGTATATACCCTTTTCATTATACTATGTATATGGACTAGCTACTCGTGGAGATACACTTCATCCCCGGTTACTAGTAGTATCCGATTATGTACTTTTACTTTTCCATTATCAGTATTATGTTTCATTTTCTAAATAGTTGCCAATATCTTATATTACTACTTTACATATTATTTATACTTACATTATCTATGGAGCTCATTATTGAGCCCAAACACATATTTAATTATACGTGGCCTCACCAAGTAATATAGTGGCCTTTTACAAGCCAAATATAGATCCCTTGGAGACTAGTGTTGACAACTATCCAATTCTAGTCCACTAATTTGATTAACCAAGTGTTATCATAATCAAAAGAGTTTGAAAGTTAAAATTATGAGTAGATTAAAAAGTGTGATAAAATAAAGGTTTGAACAATTATGGGGAGAAGCCCAGGGTTAAGGCTCTGCGAACAATCACACTATGCTATAGAACTTCATTAGTTAGATTCTAAAGCCTAGGGTTAAGGTTCTATGAAAAATCATACTATGTTATAGAACTTCATTGGTTAGGTTAAGTATCTTGGTTGTTGATTCACAAGGTTGATTTTATGATCATGGTTTTTCAAGCCTCTAATCAACTATCTAACTTAGCCCCATAGCTACATCGTTGAGCGGGGATATGAGAACTAAGTTAAATGCATTAATATTTCATCCCGTAAGTGAACCAAATAGGGACCTTAGGATTATTCCTATCCAAAATGCAAATTATAACTTCATTCAATTCGAAGATTACAATCTAATTATATCTATCCCATATTTTATCATCTTGTTCCTCCTCTCGGGTCCATAATATGATTATACTTGTATTATAATGTTTTAGAATCCTTAAAATAGTGATAAAAAGGCTAAATAAACAATCAAATATGATAAGTAATAAAAACCAAGTCAATTCCTAACAAGTGTAATCATGTTCCTGGCCTTAATCCTAAAAAATGGTGTTTAGCCAATCATGGAAGTAATTGAAATCACAACAAATGTATACATGTTAAAATCCATAAAAAATCAAAATAATGCAATAAAAATCAAATTGAAGTCTTGATTTAAATGAAAATAAATTTTAATCAAGTATTATCTCAAAAATTAATTCAAATTTGCAAAGTCTTGATTTAAATATAATCTGCTCTCAAAAATAGTTTATTTGAAAAATTATATTTCTGATTTTATCAAGCCAAGAAACTCGGGACTAAATTCGATATTAATTTGTACTGAATTGAGATTTAATTTAGTCAATTTATTGGACATGGCCATGATTGAAATCAAAACGACTATAAGTGCATTGTATTTGTGGATTAATTTCAAACTATGACTAAGATTTAAATAAAATTAACTAAATGAATTTATATGGGCTATTTAGTAAATATCCATTCCTAATTAAAATGTAACCTCTTCTCCTTAAATTAGACACCAACCCAATTTCTTCAAGACCAGGACCAATAACCCCTTTACCCAGCCCAACACCCCTATAATTCCCTTCCTAATCTGAATACAACCGACAACAACATTAAAATCAAAACAACAACAACACTAATAGAGAAACAATAACAACGTTATCAACAACGACAATAATGTGACAATAACAACAACAACCAATAGCAATGGCAAAACCAGCAAAATCAGTAAACCCTAGTCAACCTAGTTGTCCCTCTTTAATTACCCTTTTACCCCAGTTATACAATTATTTTTGGCAATGATTTCACTTTCTTCATCATCATACCACATCCATCTCATTTACGAAAGAAACATGTCAAATCTCACCACAATCAAGGTTGCATTAACGGTAGCAAATAATTTTGAGTTCTTTGTCACTTCCTTCATCTTCCTATTTAGAATTTTCTACTAATTTGGTGGAAATTCCTGCTTCCATGCTAATTGAGTATTTCAAATCTATTTTTACAGATAGTTTAAAATAGAAAGCCCTAATTTTTCCACCAAAATAAACCGCAAGTTTCTTTATAAATAGATGCTAAGGGGAAGAGGTGAAAGGAGAGGATTTTTGGGGGGAGATTGAGGGTTTTTGAGACGCAAGCTTCTAACCTCACACAACAAAAATTCTCTAAGAAAATCACTTGGAAAATCAATTTTGATGAAAAAAAGGTAAAACTCCAACAATTCAAAAGTAAAAATTTTGGTAGAATCACGTTTGTTTAAAGCTCGTTGTCTCAGTTCATTGCCCTTAAAAAGGTAAATACCCCTTTAATATTTAAAATCATATATCATTAGTTATTTTATTGTGTTAGAAGGATGAATTTTTCATCTATTGCAGTGTAAAAAGGGATTTTGTATAGTAGAAGGCTTTGACAGTCGTAAAATTTTCATGTGATAATATTATGTTGTGATAATCCTCTAGTCGGATGCATAGTTGTTGTGTAAGATTCTTTTAGTTAGTTTAGTTCTTTTTCTTTCCTTATCCATTGTATCCTACTAAAGGTTATCATTTGAATTTGACTATTTGGAAAATATGTTGCTAGAACTAGGAGACTTTGTTTATTTTTAGTTACCAAATAAGCAGGGGTATATTTTTGGATTAACTGGTGATTTACTCTTTGTGGGTGTTTTCCCTTGTTAATATTGTTTATTTTAGCTACCATATTAAATCAATTTATCTTACTCTTTTTATTAAGTTATTATGTTTAGCAGCCAAAGAATTATTCACTTGTATGGAAGGTTTGATTTTCACATATTTGCTACCTTGTTCCATAATAATATAATATGTTAAGTATTAGTTGGCTAATTAATTAGTATTGAATATTCAAGAACCATCCCATTTGGTTTCTTTGATTGAGATATTTTGTAAAAAAATTTCCTTAAATTTTGATGGTGTTATCCCTTAATATAATCTCTCTAAATCCTCCTAAAACATGTATTAAAAGGTATTTCTTTTATTTTTAATAAATTAAGAATGGAGGAGTATATTTGATACATGTGAAAGATCAAGATTAAAAGGATTGAATCTCTTAACTGTTCCTAGTATAGGGGGAATATCACTTGGCCTTTGGCTAATGTCTAAGTTCTAGGATCATGTGAATGTTTTGCTCGCCCTACTTGTTGTGTTAAATTCTTAGTTAAACTAACCTAGTAGTTTTATCTAGTGGGGTGAGTTCATAGAATTATTGATGTTCGTTTCCTTTCCCATGTAGCTTTGGCATTTCCTTAAGTATTTTAAACCGATTTCATTATAAAGATGTTAGAAATACTGATGGTGATTTCCCATCGATAATTCTATTTTTATGGAAAGTTGTAGTCAAGTACTAATCCTTACTTTTTTCTTTATTTTTTATGAACCCATCTTGAATGAGTGCAATCAGTCTCCCCCTTCCTTCAAATTCAATATTCATCAATTCAAGCACCATCAAAGACCAAAATGGACTAATACATAAAGAAAATGGACTAGTACAGTGCTGGTATACATCACTTATACACCAATATACTATAGTATATAGGGAATACATAGTGGAAAATGAGGAATTGATGTTGGTATAAAAGTGGAAGACTAAAACATATGCATATAAGACTGATATATAGTCATGTCTACACCAGATATACAAAAAATGCATGGATGAATGATTGTGATATACAGTCAATATACATGGCTAGAAGAGCTGAAAAAATCATGAAAAGGGGGCCCAAAATTGAGCAGATTCCAATGGTCCAATTTAGGGGCCCAAATCTTAAACTTTTTCTCTTTTTTTATTTGTATATTCCTATTTGATTACTTGTTTGTAATGAACATTGTTTAAATCAAATAAAATCCCTTTTTGAATTATCATTTACCTTTATATTCTTCTTTCTTTATATTTCGTCACGTAATCTATATTCATGGGTTAGTACTAATTGTATTTTTCTTGAGAATAAGTCTTTGAGAATAAAAATGATACTTTATTTTAATTGATTTAAAATAAAATTCTTGTTAACTAAAAATCAATTTTCTTTGCAAAAAATCAAGATATTTTCACTAGTTTGTCAAATTTCATTGAAGTTTGTAAAGATGAAAATTTGTGTTATCAATAACGATATTTAAAATTACTTTTTTTTAATTATTATTATTATTATTTGAAAATATTTTTCCTTAAATCGATAAATGAATTAGGTTTAGTCAACCTTTTTCAGAGAAAATTTCTTTAAGATAAATAGGACCAATTTTTACTTGAATAAACAAATGTCATCTTAAGTTTTCAAATAAATAAATAAATAATATATTGAATTAAAGTCAATATTTTTTTCATGAAATCAAGTCATTGTGAAAATTAACCACTTTTTAGTTAGTCAAATTATCATTTGGTAAAACGTTTTAAACAGACACTTTTAAGTGACTTAAAAACCTTCTTAAGGCATTAATTGAACCCTTTCTTAGTTTCTCTCATTTCAAAGAGTTATTTTTGTTTTTGAGTCTTTGAAATTTGTTAAAGTTTTCTTGATATTTTCTATAAAAATCAAGTGCGACTCTGTAATTTTTGTAAAATTATTTTGATGTTTTTTAAGATGTTACAAAAAATATCTAAATCATTTTCTTTAAAATGAAATCTGAAAGGGGATAAAACAATGTGGTTTTACAGATTGTGAATTTCATTTTGATACTCTATTTTTAAGACGGTGAAATTGTGTTTCGAGAGTCAATTTTGTGAAAATAATATTTTTTTTTAAAATCTGATATTTTCATTGAGTTTGGAGCATCAAATTTGATAGGGTAGTATAGTTCATTCGCTTTCTCGAATTTCGGATGAATCTTGAGGGATCAGCGGAGATATGGAATTTTACAAGTCTTCAGCTGATACACCACTCAGCTGGTGCATCCACTTAAGCATTATTTTGGTCTCTTAAGCGGAGTTCAGGATTGAGTCAAGCTAATCTCTTAAGTGACCGACTTCCAGCCAGGGGTATCACATAAGCGATCCCCCCATCTCGTAAAAGATTGTTGCTTAAGCGGCATCTCGGTTACTTATGCGGCACTCGCGGACCAGGAGGACATTGTAAAAGAGACACTTCCTTGCTTAAGCGATGGCCACTTAAGTGACCCAGTGTTCGCTTAAGCGATGTCTGGGTGGTTTAAAATTTTTTTCTTTATGCTTCATTATTTTTAACACTTAGAGCTGTGGGTTTTATAATTTTTGGGCAACTTCTTCTATTTTCAATCTTGTATAAGCTCAAAATCCTATTTCAATTATTTTTCTTCAATTCTTGTTATTTATTGCCATATAAAACTCAATTACAAATATGGAATTTAGGGATTTTCACTTGGAAGGCCTAAATAAGTAATTCTTTGATTCAAACCCCAATTTCAACCTATTTTTTGCATGGGTTTTCTTATTTGGGTTACTTTAATCATGGGGAATATATTTATGAACTAAAATTTTAGTTTTACCCTTTCTTTTCAAAAATTTAATTTTGGAGTATTTTGACCCCTATTCAGAAATGAGAAATATGGGTATCATTTGCTTTCTTTTGACACATAGATTCTATATTTTTATATTTTTGTTGATTTTTAGTTCGTTCATGAGGTAAAAGATCCATGTTGAAGGTTTTCAAACCTTTTATTATTCAAGATAGGCTATGGCACACGTTTTTTGACTGGTATATGGTTTATATTGGGTCATGGATGGTTGGCGTGTTGAGTGGATTTTAGCTCACTTGATGGCATATTGGTTGGTTTTTAAAATTCTCATTCATGTTGGTTGGGAGCATTTTATCCTCATATCATATACATTCAGGAAGCATTGGTTTAACTGTAGAAATACTAGTTTTCTGGTAGAAAATATGACATTTTTAAGAAAAGCCTTTACTGATGTATGCGGCGGAGGGGAGTTATAGATATTAGATTACTATTGGTTATTGGATTGTCAATGCGTTGATGAACACCCCATGGGTCCTACCTCAGGAGCATAACTCAGTACGTGTATACAGAGTTTGTGCGACAACCTCGTGCATCACATCATCATCATCATCATCTTAATTATATTTCATATTTTGTACATATTCTTTATTTTATTTTCGTTCTTGACTTGATAACTATCTTTTCATGCTTTTTTCTCATACTTGTATGTAGGCTACTATGTGGGACATTTTCTTATTGTACATGACATGCTTATAGTTTGTGTTTATATACTTTATTTTCCTGCTAAGCATAAGTGGACTGTACTCACCCCTACTATGTAGTTTTAGTGCAAATTTAGGTAAAAACGCATTGTATGGTAGAAAATTTTGGTGGTGTTTTGAGTATTTCAAGGTAGCACTTCGTTTATACTTACAGAGTTGATCTACTACCTCTTTTTATTTAGTTTATATCATGTTTCTGTATTCGGAGACAAATTAATTTATTTTTGACTATTAGTTGTATATTCTGACTTTGAGATATATTTAGTTTGTTCTTACACCAAGACACCAGATTTTTGAAAGATTTATGGTATCATTCTTATGCATTTTCCGCTATTATTTTATATGTGTGGTTCGTATTCGTTCTAGAAGACTTACTTGGATTTTGTTGTTGTTCTCCTTTTTCATATTAGTTTGGGTAATAGACATGCATGTCAAGAATTGTCGTGATAAGTGTCATCATAACGCTTGGTTTTTGGCTCTTGACACGATCGTACCCTTCTTTTATCTGAAATGACCGACTCAGCAGAACATGTTCTGTTTAGGATAGATTTTATTTTGTCTATAAATACTCCTATTGAGTCTTTTACACTAGTTTGTGTTTTATTACTGTATTGTAAGGTTCTAATGCATATTCTTTGTCTTGGACCTAAAATCATTAGTTTTTAGGATTTAAGTTCAAAGTGAGCTTTGGAGTTTTTCACCTTATTTTTGTCTGTTCATAATTATGTTGTCCTATCAGAATTCTTCTTTTATTCTTGCAATTATGAGTAGCTAAACACTAAAACTAGGGTTGAGCATATCTTGATAGATTAACAAAATTATGTTTTAGTGTGAGGTGATTCTTACGCTGGTGTTTACGCATGTATTGTTAATTCTCTTTGGATTGATTATTTTCTAACTATGTACAATGTTAGATATTGCCTTATGTTTACTCTCAAATTTAAAAAGGGTAATTAGATGGGAAGAGAGAATCAACAACAAGACTTAGAGCTACCAACCTTTATTTTATTACGCTTGAACTGATAAACGGGATAGACTAAATTGGGATCATAGATTGGGGTTAGTAATGCAAAACCCATGATGCTTGGAATTTTATTCTTGGGGATAGTCATCTACCAGATGTGTAACATAATCGATTAGATGATACATAACCTATTGAATTTATATGCTAAGTACCACAAGAGATCACAAAGTACAAGAACTTGTGGATTTGTGAAATTAGTGGAGTCCTAGTACCTCTCATATTGATTACAAATCCAACAAATCAACAATTGTTACCACCATATTCTTTATTTACAAAACCCTCCTCTTATACTGAAGTTTGTTATAGATTGTCTCGACATACATCTGGATTGATATTTTAACCTTTTCATTGTGGGATCAACCCCAATCTTGTTGGGTTCTATATTTGATTAATGACCTCTTTATGCTTTGCCTAGAGGTGTAATTTGGGTTACATCAATGTTTTAGTTCAAGGAAAATTTGGAAAAATGTTTTATTTGCCCCAACACTTTAAAGACAATAGTTGGTAATGATCGAATAAATACAATAGGAGTTAGCATATGTCTTTGCCTTTAATTTTATTCATGACAAAATTTGTAAAATAAGATTACCCAGTCAAATCAAATTGGCTACAAATGGATAAGGTCCCAAAGGTTGAAACCCTAGCTCGTATCGAGCCACAAGGGGGAGACTCTAAAGGTAATCTCTATGAAAGAAAAAGTAGGCTAAGAATTCAGGCCCACATAATGGGTCACAATAAAAAGATCAAGTTTAAAAAACCTCATACTAAGATTCAGGGCTAGATTCTGCAAGCAAATGCGGCCGGTACACATACTTTCTCAAAATCATACAACGAAATTAACACAGACTAATCATTGGATAGCGTCAAAAATTGTAACCCTTATGCAATAGGGGCAATAAATTCCAAAAAAGATGAACTATTAAATTTTCATTCATGAAATATTATATTGAAACTCGAATTCTAGTCTATGAAAGTTGATTATGACTAAAATGATAAGAAACAACTTCTTTCACACTACATGTTAAAGTACCTAGAAAATGTTCAAACATAGATAAATCAACACGATAAATAAAAGGGTCCCACTTTAATATGTTTAGTTGGATACGGTTGAAATGCCTGATAATTAAATTAAGAACTATTATAAGGATGTGTTATGCTAGCTAAATTAAAAACTAGTCAGCAAGTAGCCTCAATATCAAATACAAACTAATCATTTGTAAACTCAATATTAAACGCATACGAAACAAAGAGGATAACAATCCTTAAGAGACTCCTTCAGGTAAATACTCTTTGCAAAAAGCATCTTTGATGAAATTTTTTAAGATAAACATTTGTGTAATACAAATTATGTTTTAGAGTCACGTATATAGTTATTATGGAATATAAAATCATTCTAAACAAAGAATCCAAACATGTGGATAAAAAAGCACCTAAAATAACATAAACCCCTACTCCTAGGGGATAAGGTATGATTCCTTCTTATGTATCAAGTTGCCAAACAAATGATTTTTATCAATGAACTCATATTTGGTTTGAACCACTACCCCTTGTGAAGTAATCAATCTTAACAGATGGCCAATGATCCTACTAACAAGGTGGAAACTCTGGCTTTAAATGGTTATATTTTAATGCTAGGGGAGGAGGTATGGCCCCTCTATTCAAAAATGGCTGGAATTAAACAGGTTTTAGGAACTTTGGTTGGAAGGCTTTATCAGGCAATGTCTCATGAGTACTAAGGATAACCTAAATTTGCATAGAGACACCCATAAATAACATACACATGGCCAACAAAGCATGTCACTTTTGTTGATGCCTCCAGCAACTGCTACATCCAAGACTTCCAAAGCTCAAAGATGAGGGTAAGAGAATGATCATACCCATTGTGATCCTTTCTTTTCTCTATCCTCACCCATAATTTTTTACTTGCCCCATCAATAAACTAAGACAAATTATTTCAAGATGATCTCTGGGAACAAAATTAAGTATATAAGGCAAAAACTATTAGGAAACCCAAAAATAAAATTAAAATATCTAAGAAAACTTAGCCCCAGAAAGGAAAAATTAATTTCTTGTAAATGATCTTTACTAATGTAAGAAAATATTTGGGAAAAATTTGATGCTAGAGGTAGTAATTTATGACCAACATTTCCCCAATTGAAGGAAGGAGGAGGATCACGAATGATTTCTACATGTTTGGCCTTATCAAGAGGAACTAAACCAAAAAGAACAGTACTGAAGAATCAATACATATACATTATCCCATCAAGGATATCTAATAGTTCATATCTTGAGGAACTAAGAGGTCAGGAAAAGGTAAACAACTTGAGTCAGTTGAATTAATGATCTAAGCAAAAGATATCAAGCAAAAATCTAGATAAAGATACATGAAACAAGAAGGGTTATCTTAATGATATCGATATCATTCGAAATTTCCTTGACCTTAAGGAGGATTGATGATGAATGAGAAAAGAATAAAGCATACCCTCGGGGGGGGGAGGGAATTCTACAGTATCACCTAAAGGTTGGTAATTAGTAAACTACAAATAGCCCCCCTAAGTAGCGCAGACAGGACTCTCTTAGAAGGCCCAAGTGAATATGTGTTTCTAATAAGGAGTTTGAGAAGATCTTACCCCTCCATAAAAATTTGTTGATGGATCCTTTTAGCAAAAGCATCAAAAGGGTAAGGTAGAATAACAATATTATTGGGAAATAAAAGCATTGAACCAATAAAGTAATTATTGGGAAATAAAAGCATTGAACCAATAAAGTAATTCTAAGTATATCATTAGCCCAAAGAAGATATTACCCCGATAACAGGTTATTCGAAAGAAATGACGATCAACAATAAAATAAGCATTGAGCAAAATTGAGAAGATAAATTAGTTTATTATTATTATTATCATTTCCATCGATCATCAGAAGAAGTTATGTTATATGAGATCTTAAAATCTAGTGTACGATAGTGTCTTGAAGACTAGGAATCCACGAATGAAATTTGTCAAAGTTGTTTTACACTCTGATTGGATAGAGAAACTTCTTCAGCTTGGTCCTTTCCTTGGAAGCAGAGAAGAGTGACTTAGATTATAGTATAAGGGGCAACTCTATATCCTCCAAACATAGCATGTCAGGTAATGTGGAACTCTTGTTAGAGAAATTTATCCAATCCTCATGATAGAGATAGAAACTATATAGCAACCTTTTAATAATGTGGAAGAGTCCCTAAAGGAAGTAGAAACCTAGGTTAGATTCCTTCTCCTCCCATCTTCCTAATATTAATGTATCCTCATCAACTTAGGAGGACTTTATTAGTGTAACTTAGATTCTCTAATCAAAGATTGAAGATAACCCCTTAAACTATGGAGATTCCCATAGCAAAGGTACCTTAGATGTAATGCAAAAGCATTAACATTAAATAAAAATGTCATGGAAGTTATGATGTAAGGTAGCCTGCCAAATATCATTTACCACCCTCGCCTTAGGATTTTACTTTAGTCATTACCCAAATTTCCTCAATAATCCAAGAGGAATATTTATAGATAACTCATTAGGATCAAAGGCAAGAATGAGAAATGACTATAGTGAATACAAAGGGCATATTCTTCGAACATAGAGTGACTTGAAATTTTCATAATTCAAGGTCATTTAAAGTGAAAAATTACAGAGAATGAAAGTGGTATAGGATGAAATATATAGGCTAGGATCCTCTGGAAAGTGAGAACGGATGTGCGACAGATGTATGGAACATTCATTAAAGGAACAATAGTGCATAGGATTCGAGGCATAAGGAGCTAACCATTTTGTAATTACATAGGCAATAATCTGTAATGCCCAAATTTTCTGGAACCAGAATGCCACACGGTGCTTATGATCCCGAAGGTTTACAAGATAACCCTTTTCTGATATCTGTACGTGAGCACTATATAATATACTAAAATAAATGTGGAAAACTAGAAAAAACTTGCTATAAGGTTCAAATATCTAAAAATACTCAATACTGAAAACTGAATTCTAATATATCTGTCCAAAAAGCCTCTAAACTTATCTGAATTGTGGAGTTGATGGGATATATCCCCAACTAACTTTGTCTACTAAAAATAAACTGAGTCTAATGCCATAATAAAATAATGATCATCCTTAAATGATGAGGAATCACTAGTACATCTACTACTGGTGATTGAATCAGGAGTGCTAAGGGTGCTCTGGATCTCGCACTTTAGAACCTATGGTATAAGACACTATAACACAAGAGAAATGTATGCATAAGTACTTTGAATGTAATGGTATACTAGATGAGGTAAGTCTAAATGCAAGGGCTTATGCATGAACATAGTGTAACTGGATAACATAAGAGTACTGGATGAGGATATATGCGTGAATGAACAAACCAAAACTGGAATCACAGTAACACTGAATACGAACCCTAAATCTGGTTTTTGAATACTAACTTACTAATGACTAAGTCTACTAGTACTAATGTCTGAGTTTAATAATATTGAAAGATAGAATAACTGAGTCTATTGAGATTGATGTCTAATTTTTCTTATACTGATACTAATTTATTACATCTAAGATCAATCCTATATAATTGGTAACCTTTGAGTTTACTGGTAATGATGCTTGATACTGGCTAAACTGAGTCTAAGATCAAGCCTATATAATGGGTGACCTCTGAGTCTACTGATAATGAATATGATTGTCTGAATCTGAGATCAAGCCTATATAACGGGTGACCTTTGATTCTACTGATAATGAAAATAATTGTCTGAATTTGAGATCAAGCCGATATAATGGGTGACTTCCGAGTCTTTTGATAATGAATATGATTGTCTGAATCTGAGATCAAGCCTATATATGGGTGATCTCTAAGTCGACTAATAATGAATATGATTGCCTGAATCTAGATCAAGCCTATATAATGGGTGATCTCTGAGTGTACTAATAATGAATATTAAGGCTAAATCTGATATCAACCCTTTATAACAGGTGATCTATGAGAGGTATTCATCTAACCGACATGCCCCTTCTAGGTTCTTTGGGGTCCAACCTGTAACCCCAATTGGAAGGGTGTCAGTACCATGCCATGGGTAAAGATACTTCTTTCTGAACCCAGGATGCCATGCCTAATTTAATTGGTGACACCTATTCGGAGTGAAGCCTAATATAACGAGTGACTCTGGGGATGTAGTCAAGCCTAATATGACTGGTGACTCCTCATCTTACGTTGGCTACGCAGTTTAGGAGTGTAGGGATTGTTATGAATTACTCTACCTAAAATAATGAGGAAGCCATCATCCTTGCCCTCACTCGGTGCTGAATCCTACTACCAACTGAATAGACACTAAACTGACTCCTAGACTATTCTATATTAAGCTAAATCTGTTACTAGTCATCTTGCTTGAATGGGCTGATTGAATTTACTTGGTTCCATTATCTTACGAAATGCTACTGAATTCTTGTTGGATTACTGAGTTTCAGTGAAGTCTGAACTGAATACTAGATACTACTGAATACTATTAAATCAGGACTGAATACTGAGTTGGATTAAACTGATACTGAGAATGAATTGAACAAGTACTAAGATAACTAAGTTTTCTTAAGTTTTGTACTGGCTGAATTCTACTGATCATAGGACTACAGAAATTATCTTGAGACTGACTCAGCTCTAGGCTTGCAGCTAAATTTTCGAGTATAAATACCCCCAGGACTCGATAGCATAAATAAATAAGATAGGACCACACTTAAGTTTCATCACAATGGACTTTCATTCATAACACAATCAATACGATATCTCGTCAATCACTTAAATGTAATAAACATGTAAATATATAGGGAATGCATACTAATACCTCATAGTTGTTAAATAAGGAATACACATGGATAAGAATGCATGCAACTTATCATAATACATTTACAAAGTCATTTCAACAAACGCTTGGCATGCACTAGTTATCACAAAATTGGGGATTTCATGCTTAACATACTAAATAAGCACTATTATCTTTACTTAAGCATTCTATCAAACATATGGGGAGCATACTTTGGTCAAACCATATATTATATACTTAATTATCATGAATACATCAATATCATGCAACTTGAAGAGGATTTATTATGAACATCATACAATTCATCACATACTAGAATCAAATATTGAAATTGGTAGTCTAAATCATGAATTAAAACTCAATAATAACAAAATCATGAACTCTAAAACACATAAATCATGAAATCTCATAAATACATAAACCTCAAAATTTTTAAAAGGATTCTTGAGCTTCTTGGTTGGAAAGAACCTAAGAATCAACATCTAACATACCTTACCAGTTGATCCTCGGAAGATTAATGGTGCAACCTTGATGATTGGGTCTTGATTTTGGAACCCTAGCTCTTGTTCTTGAGAAAAATTGAGAGAAAACAACAATATTTGGGTTTAATATGGCTGAATCTCATGCTAAGGAGTATATATATGGGTAACAAAATTACTATTTTGCCCTTGGAATTAAAATTCGAAACTGGAATGCCGATAAAAGCTTCACCGCGATGCGGTGGAATCGTAGTGAGCTACTGGAAATTAACAACTCTAAAATTAAACCTTGGAGTGACGTGCCATAATTGCGGAGGCATACTGGTTTTGATGATTGGCCTTTTGGCTAGGTGTGCGATGCGCTTATGTACCAGGTGGTATACTATCTTACTAAAATGGCTCTAACTCTTTGCCCGAGTGTCCAATCTTGGAGAATTTGATATCGATGAAAAGCTTATTCTATTTCTCATATGATAAAAAGTCAAAATCTTAAAAATTTCACATGGAATAAAATATATTTATCTTTTAAGCAAGATCTTTGATGTTTTAGAGAAAATTTTGGACTAGAAGAAGGGTGGGGTTTTACAATATCCCCCCTTGGGAATATTCATCCTCAAATGAGATTTATTAAGCTAAGAATGCTAGTAGGATGAACTTACTTACTGTACAAGAGCATGATAAACACGACTATATAACTAGAACTACTGATATACTAAGATTTCATACTGAACATACTTATCTGATACATAGAATACACTATTGAAGCTACTACTATCATCTTTTCAAAGCCGCTAGACTAATTTGGCCCACCAAATGGCACAACCACAGTAGCTGGCTTGGCTCCCTATTGCCTTGTAATACCCGTGCTTATTCCCATTTAGAAATTATCTCAAGGATGCTAATACTTTCTTTGAAATACAAATCTATTTTTTACCCATGGTATTTGTGAGATTTCTACTTTCAATGACGTAGGAAATTGATTTTCTAATGACACTAATTTTGTCCAAATCCGACACCAGACGAGGAAGTTATGGATGTTTTACTTAGAGCTGATCGAAACACCCAGGGGCGAAGTATATGTTGATGGACCGCCAAACAAGTGATGGACCGCCACTTTGACCATCACAGCCAAGGCAGTAGGGCCATGTTCTGGATAAGGATTGATGGACGAGTTGATGGACCATTAGATTTTTGATGGACCGTCATCCAGACCGTCAACTCTTATCTAGTGAACCCCATTTCTAGTCCACGTATGATGGTTGAAATGAAGGACCATTTGGTTTTGGATCGACCATCAGTCGGGTCGTCATATGCTATGTTTAGTTTATTTCCAGGCCATTTTAACAGGGGTATTTTGGTCACTTAACACTCGCCTATATATACCCAGATGAGTTCGAATTCAACCATTTTGCGCATAATTATTTCACAAACAAAAAAAACTAGGGTTTCTTTTTAAATTTAATCTCCAAGAACAAAACCTAATCTTCTTAAAAAAATTAAATGATTTCAAATCCTTCAAGTTCAAAAACATCAAGAACCTTAAGTCAGGCATGCGTAATGTTCATCAATGGATCCATTTCGTTCATAGAGCTCAAGAACCATGTTTTAAATATGATTTTGTGATTGTGTTGTTGTGGTATGAGCATGTACATATTGATGATTATTTTTTAAGTTTCAAGATGATATCTAAAGGTTTTTTCATGAAGTATATGTGTTTGTTAGTGGAAACCCATGATCTTTATGTGGATTACTATGGTGAAATTCATGAACGCACCAAAGCTAAAAGAATGCATGGAAAGTGCTTGGTAATATTCCTAGGATGATAGAATTCATGTCCCATGATTTAATAGTGCTTAAATGACAAGTCCATGCTCTATGCTTTACGATGTCCCATGAATTCCATGTGAGTGACATGCGTTATTGTTGTGTTATGGATTGACCATAATATTGAAGCTATGCAAGTATATACATGTATGAATTTTCCTTCCATGTATAAGATGTTGAGAACTAAGCATAGTGTGAAATCCCCTACTTATGATATTGTAAATTGTGGACTCTACTCTTACGATCAAGTCAGTCATATGTGTTATTTTCCTTCCATTGAGTCCTAGGGGTAGTTGTGCCAGAAAAATATAGTTGTGTGCCTAGATCCATGTCATGTTATCATGATAATCTTAGTCAAGCCATGATCTATAGAACTCAGTTAGTCATGTGACTTAGGAAATCTCAAAAATCTCATGATCTCAGTAAATTCTCAGATAATAGTACTATTCCATCCATCAATGGAAGTCAGTTACTCAGTCCATGTACAGTTAGTTTAATTATGTTCAGTATCTTTAGATGGGAGTAGAAGTTAGCACCGACTGAACCCAAGGATGGGAACTCACCTGCTAGTTTAGGGTGGGATTCTTAGTAGTCATCCTTATGTTCCAGAACTACATATCCAGTGTAGGTTGATACATCTTAACCTGTCAGATTAGGGTTGATGAGGTGACTTAACCTGTCAGTTTAGGGTTCCCACCATTCTCATTTTTGAGTAGCTGCCAAATAAGGGTCATTCACAGCTATCCTTTCCAGTGGTGCGGTATTGACACCCTTCTAGTCGGGGTAGAGATTGGACCCCAACTTAGATATATGCATCATTGGGTAATGTCGGTAAAATAAGTACATCCCATAGTTTTAGTCCCAGTCTCAGTTAAAGAACTCAGATAGTTATTCAGATTTCAGTATATTAGGACTATCAAACACGATCATCTAGGTTATCAGAATTTCAGTATTTGTCATGCTAGATATCAGTAGATCATGTATTAGTATCCAGATCTTTATATCACGTAATCACAATCTCAGTTACTATGTATGTATGATTGCACTCTTACGTTCATATCAGTCAGTCGGTTAACATTGTTCATGCATGTAAAACCTTTTGCATTTAGTCCAAGTCACTTGTATACTCAGTACTCCTAGCTGTACTAACGCATTTCTGCTATAGTGCTTTCTTTCACGTTACACCATAGGTTCACAGATACAAGATCTAGATCAGTAGTAGTAGCATTCCAGTTGTAGAGTGGCAGTGAGTCCTCATCCATTCGAGGATGATATTATTTATTTTGTTTATTATTTTAGTTCAGTTTTGCTAGATAGTGTTTGTTGGAGACATATTCCTTCAACTCCCTGTTCAGACAGTATTTAGAGGCTTTCATATTTGATTCAGATTTCAATTTTTGGGTATTCATTACCCCATATAGATGTTATGATTTGTCAGATATTTTATTCAGTTAAACCTTATGGTCTATTATTCATGTTTTCTGCATTATTACATCATATATTGCAGTATACAGGTACAGATATCAGTCATGGGTTAGCTTGTGGTCCCTCGGGATTATGGGCACCGTGTAGCGATCTGTTTTTAAAAAATAGGGCGTTACAAACTTGGTATCAGAGCCTAAGGTTTAATAGAGTCCTAGGAAGTCTAAAAGCCGCATCTAGTAGTGTCTTGTGAATGGGTGTGTTGAGCGCCATATTTATGTACAAGAGGATATAAGATGTTTTAGGAACAGTTTCTGTATTCATATCGTGTTAGTGAGCATAATCTCAAGTTAAACTCTTAGTCTAATCCATTCTTCTCTTATTTTAGAATATGCCTCCAAAGAGACGAAACTAGTTATCTCCTCAGCCCGAAAATCCTTTGGGCGAACACGTTTCTCATGCGAAGTTTAGTGCCACATTCACCACACATGCTCAGTCTATGGCTGTCCAAAATGAACGACCACCAGTTATTCCAGCAAATCCAGTGGACAACTCAGCCACAACTAGGATTCAAGTCTTCACCCGAATAAACCCTCTATCTTTCTTTGGGTCTAAGTTTGATGTAGACCATCAGGATTTTATTGACCAAGTCCAGAAGGTCATAGACATCATGGGACTTACTTCTTGTCAGAGTGCCGAGTTAGCTGCATACTAGTTATAGGATGTTGCTCACACCTGGTACAAATAGTAAAAGTTTGAGAGGATAGAGGATTCAGGTCCTATAGAGTGGGAGGAATTTGTTACGACTTTCTTAGACAAATTCTTTCCCCAAGAGGTGAGGGAGGCAAATTTTCTAGAGTTCATTAAGCTCAGGTAGGGAAATATGATGGTTAAAGAGTATTCTCTTAAATTTACTCAGCTAGCCAAATATTCCCCTCATATGGTTGCAGAGAATAGGTCTAAAATAAGCAAGTTCGTATTAGGGGTGAATAATAGCATGATTAATAAGTGTAGGTCTATGATGCAGAAGAGTGATATGACTTTAGCCAGGCTCATGACTCATGCTCAACAAAGAGAGGAGCAGAAGATTAGGACTAGAGAGAGGAAGAATAAGAGAGCAAGGTCAGGCAGTTTTAGGTTTGCTCAACCAAAATTAGAAGGAGGAAACCGTTCGCAATTTCATCCTAAGCCAGCAATTCCAGCTATTTCCTCCACCAGTGCCACAGTGCCAAAATTCATAGACAGCAACAGAGATTGAGTACCAGGCTCTAAGTCTCAGGGCAGTGTCAACATTGCCCGAACTAATCCTCTGTGTTATACATGTGGTAAGAACCACAAGGGTACCTGTAGAGCTGGTAGCAATGTTTGTTTTAGTTTTGGAAAGCTAGTCCATAAGGTTAGAGAGTATCCGTATTTAGGTCTGCTGGGCCCAGTCCGATCACCTAAATCAGCAAAGTGCAGCTTTCAGTGCTACTAGTGGGCAACGCCCAAATAGACTCTATGCTCCCAGACCCAATAAGATCAGAAAAATCTTTTGATTTCTTTACTGGTACATTACAGATTTTCCATATTCATGTTTATGCTTTTCTAGATCCAGGTGCATCCTTGTTTTTTATTACTCCTTATATAGCAAGAGATTTTTGAATTAGTCCCAAAATTTTAGCAGAGCCCTTTTCAGTTTCTACCCTAGTGGGTAAAACCATCATAGCTCGGCGGGTATACAAGAACTACCCGGTTATGATATTTTAGAAAGCCACGTCAGTAGATTTAGTTGAGTTAGAGATGACTAATTTTGATGTCATTATTAGTATGGGTTGGATTCATTCTTGCTATGCCACAGTCAACTGTAGAACCATGGTAGTTCAGTTTCAGTTCTCGAAAGAGCCCATCCTAGAGTGGAAGGGTAGTACTTTATCTTTCAGGGGTTAGCTTATTTCTTACCTTTGGGAAAGGAAAATGATTTCTAAGGGGTGTGTGTATCATCTCATGCATGTTAAAGATTCCAATTTTGAATCTCCTAGTTTTGAATCTGTCCTAGTTCTAAATGAGTATTCAGACGTATTTCCTGAAGATCTACTAGGCATTCCTCCCAAAAGGGAAATAGACTTTGACATTGATTTCTTTCAGATACTTAACATATTTTTATTCCGCCATTCATAATGGCACCAATAGACTGAAGAAACTGAAAGATCTGCTGAAGGATCTCTTAGATAAGGGATTCATCAGGTCCGGTGTATCCTCATGGGGTGCACCAGTCTTATTAATGCGTAAGAAAGACGGTTCTCTCAGGATGTGTATTGATTACCGTCAACTCAACAAAGTTACGATCAAGAACAAGTATCCTCTTCCCAGAATAGATGACTTGTTTGACAACCTTTGAGGTGCCAGTTATTTCTCCAAGATAAACCTCATATCAGGCTACTACCATCTCAGAGTTAGAGAATATGACATCCCGAAGATAGTTTTCCATACTCGGTATGGTCACTTTGAGTTTCTAGTTATGTCCATTGGTCTTACTAATGCCCCAACCGCTTTTATAGACTTGATGAACCAGGTTTTCAAGCAGTACTTGGACATGTTTATCATCGTATTCATAGATGATATCCTGGTCTATACCTACATAGAGCGTGATTATTCAGACCATCTCAGAATTGTTCTTCAGACTCTCAAAGATCACCAGCTATTTACTGAATTCAGTAAGTGCAAGTTTTGGCTAAGATCAGTAGCATTCCTTAGCCATATTGTTTTTGATAATGGAATTAGAGTAGATCCTCAGAAGACTGAAGTAGTAAGAAATTGGCATTGCCTTATCTCTCCATCAGATATCAAGAGTTTAGTGGGATTGGCTAGGTATTACAGATGGTTTGTTGAGGGATTTTCTTTAATTGCATCCCCTATGTCCAGTTGGACTCAGAAGAAGGTCAAGTTTCAGTGGTCAAATTCTTGCAAGAAGAGTTTTCAGGAGTTGAAGACTCGACTCACCTCAGCCCCAGTTCTTGCTCTTCTAGATGGTTTAGACGGTTTCATAGTCTGTTGTGATAAACTAGAGTCGGTCTAGGTTGTGTCCTCATTAGCATGGTAAGGTCATAGCCTACGCCTCTAGATAGTTAAAGCCCCATGAGAAGAATTATCCTACTCATGATCTTGAGTTAGAAGCCATAGTATTTTCCTTGAAGATTTGGAGGCATTATCTATATGGAGTTCATGTAGATGTCTTCGCAGATCATAAGAGTCTCTACTATGTTTTTCTTAGAAAGATCTCAATCTTCGTCAAGAAGGTGGTTAAAGCTTTTGAAAGATTATGACATAAGTATCCTTTACCTTTTGGGCAAGGTCAACATTATGGATGACGTTATCAGTAGACTCTCTATGGGTAGTGTTTCTCACTTTGAGTATAGTAAGAAAACGATGGCTGAGGAGATCCATGTTTCTCACGTAGATATGGTGTAGGAGTTCATGGCCTTCATAAGATCCTACGTATTTTTGAAAGGTTTTCCTAATAGCGTTACACCTTCTTACGTACCATACATAACATGGAGGGCGCTTAACGTATACAACTACAAAATAAATGCTCAGTCTTGATTAATCTTTTGGCTAATGTTTCATAACATGTTCCTATGGTTATTAAAGACTACCTTTTATTTGCCACTTATGGCACTTCTTTGGTGGAGCAATGGGTATTTTCTCCACGCAAACACTCTTAAAGAGTTTTTCAAGTACTTGATATGAAAAACTCTTAGCTACATGTTGTCTCTTGACATTTTTCCTAGAATTGTGACTTGATATAAGAATGTGGATAATATTATACAAAACATTAGAAAAGGTTTTGTGATATTAGGTTCTTAGTTTGGCATTTGAGTCTGCATATCAGATAGATGTGTATTGTAAGCAATTTAAATTGTAACAATGTCTAATTTTTTTCAAAAGATCCTACTAAAATGTGTTATTTTTTCTACAAACTACAAATAAAAAAATATGTTACCTCTTGAGCTTAAGATTTTAGATGAGGTGGTACACACAATTTGATAATGTTACATGAGCTGCCAAAGGTTTGGTTTGGGTCTTATCATTATCCATCTATAAAAAATATTCTCATGTGCTTGGCTTGAAAAATAGACCTACATGTGCTGGAGCATATTTCATACCTTTGATAAATAAATGTGTAACTTCTGTAGCATTTTATACTTCACTTTTTTGTTAGGTGGCTCACCCAATTCAACAACTCTTTTTTTGTTTCTCCCAACAGTCAGTACTCTGTCTTACTAATCAGTTTTACGGTCTTATAATTTCAAAAGTTTTTCCAATGTCTCTGGATTAGGTTGTTTGCTTTGCCCTTGGTCACCATATGAGATATAACAGTATCAAAGAATCCCTGTCACCGAAAAAGCAGATACTTTCTATAATTTTTCTAACTCAAAAGCTGGAATTCCCATTCAATCATATGAAATTATTTCCAAGGAGAGATTCATAACCTAAACCCAATCCATCTTTGAAATTGTGATAAGCAAACAAACTAGGAAAAAACATAGTTTTAACTCTTTTTGGCTAATAATGTATGTATAGAGGTGGGGTGGGGTAGGATTAGGGGGTCTTAAGACATCTAAAATAGTCTAGAATTCTCAAGATCAAAGCTTAAGACTCTTTAATTGCTTCTAATTTTCTCATCCTTAAATAAACCAAAGTTAGATATGTACTACTTTTTTTGAACTGTTATGTGTATTTTAGGATATTCTATTAGCTCAAAATGGATTCTAGAAATAGCGTTTTTCATGTTACATGAATACAAACTGGAGGTATATGAAATTTTCAGGATGGTGTTGGTCGCGTGAGGAAGATGCTTTATACATGGCAAAGAAAGAATTTTGATTATGGTCTAAAATAGGTATTCTCTATTGTTCCTCTCTAATTTTTTTATTTTTTTTTGTGTTTTTCTATTGTTTTTATAATTTTTTTTAGTTTAGGTTATGGGATGGGTAAGGGTTGAGCTTCAACTTGTAATTTTTGTTAAACTAGTTCATTTTTCCTTGTAAATTTTTTCTCATTTCCATATAATTCTTATTTTCTTCTCACGCCCTTCAGCTATGATCTGCGGGTGGTTTTCTGATGGAGTTGGGAGCTAGTGTTGAGCTGCGAATGTGGCTAAGGTTTGTCATTGTCCATTTTTTCAAAAAAATTTCAAATTTCATGCACATACAGCTGGCTGATACCAATGGAAAATATTGGGAGAAAATATGGAAGTTGTAGTTACTAGTTCAACAAAAAGGAAGAAAATATAGAAGTTGTATTTAAAAGTGAATGGTGTCAAATAATTTAGAACATTCAATATAGAAAGTGTAAATTAGTGTTCACTTGCATATAAATTGCATACATAAACATGGGCAGCGAAGAACTATGTTCAATTAGAGCCATGTTCTCTTGTACTAATACGAATGTAAATCTTATAAAAAAATTTCTATATGTTATGATTCTGATGCTAAGATTTACTTAATAATAGTTGCATGCTATTGAATCACAACTGATACAAGATCAAACCAACAACACCGAGAGCTTCAAGTAGGCTCGGATTTCAGTCCACCAACACAAGAACAAATTTTAAGTTCTGGTTTTTCAACTTACAACACAAGAACAACAAGATAGATACTGATGCTAGGGAATCGAAAAGAGCCCCACACGGCTTCACTAGACTTTAAGGTAACAAGATCAACAACAACAACAAGATAAAGAAAGATAGATAACTTGACATATAACATTCAAGAAACTAAGAACCCTAACTTCAAGAGAGGACCCTAAGTCTAATGAATATAAACACCAAGTTCTTACGAGGACCAAGAGGCACTCAACGACCTCAAAACCCTTGTTTCTAGCCAAAGAGACAACACAAGTATCCCTCTACTTGTGAGATACTAGGGGCGGCTTCAAAGAGTGAAGAGAGAGGAAAGGTTTTTGTGTTTTTAGGTTACAAGTTTCAGCATTCAAAAACTAACTATAACTCTCTCTAACATGTTCTATTTATACTACAAACAAAGGGGTAAAATGACCCATCGGCCCTTACTTCTTGTGCCAACCTTGGAGAGTAGTTATTTACACATTAGAACCTCTCTTCACACATAAAAACGTTTAGGTCCTTGGTTGGTTTAATCACCAACTCACACACGGCCATTTGCATGAACAAAGCTTGGAGTTTTTGTAATTCCCGAGCTTGGCTTCGTGTGAAAGGCCGTGTACCTGTGGAGGCTGCCCTAACCGTATCATCCTCTCCATCTTGAGAGGAATTTGACCTCAAATTCAGCGTTTGGTCATCTTCAACCGCATCCACGAGGGAGAGATCACCAACATTGAAAGTGTTGTGCACTTGATATTCCGGTGGAAGGTCAATCTTGTAGGCGTTGTCATTGATTCTCTCAAGTACTTGGAAAGGACCATCACCCCTTGGCAGCAATTTGGACTTCCTTTGATCTGAATACCGATCCTTTCGAAGATGCACCCACACCCAATCTCTGGGTTCAAGCACAAGCCTTCTTCTCCCTTTGTTTACCCTTTTTGCAATTTCTTGGTTCTTCTTTTCAAGCTTGATCCGCACCGTCTCATGCATTTTCTTCATGGCCTCGGCTCTTTTATTTCCATCTAAGCTGGTCATGAGATCACTAGACAAAGGAGTGAGATCTAAAGGGGTAAGGGGATTCAGGCCGTAAACACATTCAAAGGGAGTCATTCCCGTGCTCGAATGTATTACCCGGTTGTATGCAAATTCCACCAAGGGTAGGTGATCTTCCCATGAACTCAGTTTACCTTTAACCATAGAACGTAGCATAGACCCCAAGGTTCTATTTACTACCTCCGTTTGGCCATCGGTTTGTGGGTGGCAAGACGTGGAGAAAAGTAACTTCGTTCCAAGCCTACCCCACATGGACTTCCAAAAGAGACTTAGGAACTTGGAGTCCCTATCGCTCACAATAGTCCTCGGTACCCCGTGTAGCTTTACAACATGTGCAACAAATAATGAAGCTACACTATGAGCATCCTCGGTTTTAGCACATGGAATAAAATGAGCCATTTTAGAGAATCTATCAACAATAACAAAAATGCTATCACGGCCCTTTCTAGTCCTTGGCAGCCCCAAAACAAAATCCATCGAAATGTCCAACCAAGGCCTAAGGGGAGTAGGGAGTGGGGTGTATAATCCTTGAGGTAAGAGACGAGATTTCGCACTCCGGCAGGCCACACATTGACTACAAATTTTAGTGACGTCTTTGCGCATTTTGGGCCAATAGAAGTTCTCCTCTAAGATTCCGAGGGTCTTGTCTACCCCAAAGTGACCCATGAGGCCTCCGTCATGGTCTTCCCTCACGAATAATTCCCTCCAAGAACTAGAAGGAACACACAACCTCCTCCCCTTGAACAAATATCCATCGAACCGAGAGTAGGAGGAATGGTCACTCTCATTAAGCCAACGGTCCCTTCCCCACTCTTCGCATTCCCTAAAAATAGGAGCAAAGGTAGGATCCTCGGGATACAACATCCGCAATCTCTCAAAACCCATCAAATTCGAAGACAAGGTAGCAACAAGCACATGCTTCCTAGACAAGGCATCGGCAACAACATTTTTCTTTCCCCTTTTGTAATGAATTACATAAGGGAAAGTCTCGATGAACTCAATCCACTTAGCATGACGCCTATTCAGCTTGTCTTGGCTCTTAAGGTGTTTCAATGACTCATGATCCGTTCGTATCACAAACTCCTTAGGCCACAAATAATCTTGCCAATTTCCCAAGGCTCTAACAAGGGCGTACAACTCCAAATCATAAGTTGAGTAATTAAGAGTTGCCCCTTTGAGCTTTTCATTTAAATAAGCAACGGGCTTAACTTCTTGCATCAAAACAGCCCCGATGCCAACCTTACTGGCATCACACTCTATTTCAAACATCTTATCAAAATCGGGCAATTGCAATAAAGGCGCCGAGATGAGCGTAGCTTTCAAGGCCTCAAAAGCCCTAACCTGCTCATCACCCCATTTAAAGGGTCCGTCCTTTCTAATTACCTCGGTCAAGGGGGCTTCTATGGAACTAAATCCTTTGACAAACCTCCTATAAAAGCTTGCCAACCCGTGGAAACTTCGGATTTTGCCAATAGTTTTAGGGGTCGGCCAACTTCGTATAGAGTCTATCTTGGAATCGTCCACTTCCACACCCCTTGAGCTCACGACAAAACCCAAGAATATAACTTTATCAACACCAAAAGAACACTTCTCCATGTTGGCATACAGCTTCTCCTTTCGGAGCACATAAAACACACATCTCAAATGCATTACATGATCATCAATAGACTTACTATACACCAACACATCATCAAAGTAAACCACGACAAACTTTCCAATATAAGGCTTCATTACATGATTCATTAGCCTCATAAATGTGCTAGGAGCATTGGTAAGGCCGAAGGGCATGACCAGCCACTCATATAGACCGAATTTGGTCTTGAATGCGGTCTTCCACTCATCACCGGGTTGCATGCGAATTTGGTGATAGCCGATCCTAAGGTCCACTTTAGAAAACAAACAAGATTCGTGGAGCTCATCTAACATATCATCTAGTCTAGGGATTTGATGACGATACCTTATAGTGATTTTGTTGATGGCTCTACAATCGACGTACATGCGCCAAGTTCCGTCCTTCTTTGGTACCAAAAGTACCGGAACAGCACACGGACTCATGCTTTCCTTGATGTATCCCTTGTTGAGAAGCTCCTCAACTTGTCTTTCAAGCTCCTTAGTGTCCATGGGATTGCTCCTATAGGCCGGTTTGTTTGGAAGTTCCCGGCACCAAATTAATTTGGTGTTCAATTCCCCGAAGTGGGGGCAATCCTTGCGGAAGTTCTTGAGGAAATACATCTTCATACTCCTGCAACACACAAGAAATCAAAGGGGAAATGGAAGAATTAGTGGGGTTAGTATTAAAACAATGGGCCAAAAGTAACATCGGCTTGTTTTCATCATGGTCCACGAAGAGTTCTTTCTTCCTAGCCAACATCACTACGTTTTCCATCTCCCTTGTCGTTGGGACAGCCTCGGATGTCCCTACTTCCTCACCTACGGCATCCCCCTCCTTTTCTCCCTTCCCGGATTCCCTCCCCTTTCCCTTTAACTCTCTCATCTTTTGATGCCACTCATTTACTTGGGAGGGTGAAAGAGGGTGAAGTGTGACCTTTCGGCCATCCTTCTCAAGCGTATACCGGTTGGACCTCCCATCGTGTTTAGTAGACCTATCATATTGCCATGGCCTACCTAACAACAAGTGACATGCTTGCATTGGGATCACGTCACAAAGCACTTCATCGTGGTAGTTTCCCACCTTAAACCGAATCACACATTGCCTCGTGACCTTTAATTCACCACAATCGTTCAACCATTGTAGCTTGTAAGGACTAGTATGTGGAGTAGTTGGTAGCTTCAAGAAATTGACCATAGCATGGCTCGCAACATTTGTACAACTACCACTATCAATTACCAAGGTGCACACACTCCCCTTTACAAGACACTTAGTATGGAATAGATTTTCCCTTTGACTCGGGTCATCTACCGCCTTACTAATCATGACACGTCTAACCACAAAGTTTGGAACCACACACTCCCCTTGTTGTGGATAGATATCTTCACTATCATCTAATCCATCATCATTCGGTCCATTTTCAGCTTCCTCTCCATCTTGAGGCTCGGCCTCATCCTCCCTCCTTTCGGAAACCACCTCCTCACCAAGGTAGTACACCTTCCCTTCTCGTAGCATCACATTGCGCCGGTTCGAACATTCATTGGCCTTATGCCCCCAACCTTGGCACTTGAAGCATTGGAACCCCTTTGGGTTGGGATATTTGTGAGCCTCCGATTTCGGAGGTAATTTTGGGACTGTTTTGGACTCGGGCAGCTTCGTAGGGGCGGGTTGGTCCTTGTTTTTGGGCCAACCCGAGGGGGTTTGTACCTTGCCTTGAAGGATGATCTCTCCTTAAGTTCCCTTTCAATCTCTAGGGCCACTTGGAATATACCGTCAATGGTTTCAAACCGGTGGAGTGTCAAATGAGTGGCGATCTCTTTGTTCAACCCACACTTGAACCGGATGATGTCGTGACTGATTTGCTCCCCACGATGATCAAGTTTCAACATGAGTTGTTGGAACTCGTCAAAATAGGCCATCACATTCTTGCCTCCTTGCCGCAAGCTATATAATCTAGCGAGCAACTCATGACGATATCTCTCGGGAAGGTATCGTTGTCTCATCAAATACCTCAACCGATACCACGGTGGTGGCTGCCCATCCACTAATTCATTACCAAATCGTTTAACATACTCCCACCAAGTGTTAGCATAGCCCTCGAGGTGAGCTATAGCGTAGCAACTCTTCTTTTCTTCCGAGATGTCATTAACTTGGAAAACTTTGTCACAAGCCGATTCCCAAGTTAAGTAGGTCTCGGGGTCACTTTCACCCTTAGAGATGGGTAGGCTCAACTTGATGGTGTTGATTCCTACGTCTCTCTCTTGGTGTCGGTTTCCCCTATCTCCATACCCCCGGTATCCCCTAGGTTCTCCTCGACCCCCTCTTAACTCCTCCTCCCTCATATAAGCATCATCAAAGGCTCCACATCCTTCATACTCCTCTCTACCGAATCCTTCAAAGTGGGCTGGCCGGCCTTGGCCGTTTTGATTCGGAGGATTTGGAATTTGCGGTCTTTGGTTTAATGGAGCTTGGAATGGAGGGTTCGGATATAGTGGAGGTACTTGGCGTACAAATCCCTCTTGTGGAATTGGAGGGGCTTGGAAATGTATTGGTCTAGTGGAGTCTCGGTTTGGAGGAAAATAGGTAGTTTGGCTTGCGGTATTTAGTGGAGCTTGGGGTGCATTTAGCATTTGGTGGACTGCTTCGGGGGTGATGGTTGCGGAGGAGGCCCTATCATGACCATTGGTAGATACATGTAGAGGAGTAGAAGGACGAGAGTTCCTTTGACTCTCCACTTGTTCTAATCTCCCACTAATAGTCGACACTTCCCCCCTTATTGCTGCCAAGTCCCCTCTCACGGCCCCAAATTCCGTATTCAACCTTTCAAGTGTCCGGGTAACGGCCTCAAGAGTGACCCTCATAGAATCAAGGGCATTAGTATCCACATTATGAGATGTAGCTCCTTCCGATGTCAAGGTATTAGCCGCTTTAGTTCACCACAAGTTCGTGTTCCACAAGTGTTGTATAATTGGCTAGTAACCGTGAGATGTTAAGGTATGAGTAAGCTCTTATCCGGAGTGGATTCTTGTTTGAAGACTCAAAGAATTCTTGC
Organism: Capsicum baccatum var. pendulum; assembly: GCA_030864225.1. NCBI lineage: Eukaryota > Viridiplantae > Streptophyta > Magnoliopsida > Solanales > Solanaceae > Capsicum > Capsicum baccatum. Next base: position 164,385,156 of record CM061552.1, on the reverse strand, counting down.
CGGACTAGAGTCAAAAATCAACAATTCGTTCAAACGAATAAAAGCACTCAAATAATCGTTGACACGAACAAACGGTTCAAGGAACTAGTTGACAACCTAGTAGGAAGGTACTAGTTTGTTAATTAGTTCTAGGACCAAGTAAGGGAAACCAAGGATCAACAATTAGCAACCAAAGAATATCCTAAGTTGAGCTTATAGCGACGTGGTACATGCAATGGTCCCACACGTTCATCTTCTCTCGGTTTTTCTCTTTCTCTTTTTTTTTTTTGTTTTGTGTTAATATTCACACAACTTGTTATAGTTTGAGAAGTGTTTTGTTGGGAAAAATAAAATCTTGTAGTCTTTCACCCTTTTCAAACTCAAGAAAAGTGGGGTTTGGTTGACAAATCCCACAAAACAAGGCTCATTGAATTAGGGAAAGTGATTGACAAGACTAAAGGGTGATGGGTGCAAATCTTTCACAACAACTCTATAGCTTGTCCTTCACTTGAACACACAACAAGATGAACAAGATGAATAAGTTCAAAAGATGAACACTTCAACAAACTTCATCAACTTCTTTAGCACATAAACACACAACCACCGATTTTCCTTTTTTTTTTTTGGTTATTAACAACATACAGATTTCGGCCACTTCAAGTCACTACACAATGTTCAAGTTTTTCAAGATCAACTTTCGGATCTAGACACTGATACGAAAAAAATAAGGGAAACACGAAACAACTCCAAAACAGTCCACCAATCTTACGGATTCGAGGACCAAGATGGAGACCACATTCGGATTCGCTACTAACAACAAGAATACAAGATACAAGAGTGTATATTAACACCAAAACAGCTATGAAACGTGATGAACAATATGAACAACAATAATACAAGTTTTGGATTCAACGAAGACCCCAAAACAGTCCACTACACAACGCATACACGATTTGCAAGAAAATAAAGATAGATAGTGAGACCAAGATTATTACAAGATTAAGAACCAAGTGTATTTAAACACTAACCCCTAATGAATGTAACAATCAAAACCACACTCTTACGGTGACCACCAAGGGAATGAACTAACCTTAAGATCTACCGTTTCCAAGCAAAGATCAATATTGGCTTTTCCAAGCCCTATGCTAAGGATGGCTTTTCCAAGCCCTACAACTAAGGGTGTTACACTCTCAAAAGAGAGAAAATATGTCTTTCAATTCTTCTTCCTTCCAAATCGGTCAAGAAATGAGCTAAAATGACCTATTTATAGTGTAATACAAAAGAATACAAAAAGACCACTTTGCCCTTAATGATAGGTGCGGCCATGGTGTGTAAATACACCATGTGCAATGTCCAAAATGCCCTTAATTAAGGTCCAAAACCGTGAGTCCTCACTCTTAAATGCTTCAAGCAATCTTCCATACGCGAGATTGCTTTAAGTTACGCTCAAAACGGGTCCTCCATGCATGTTCTTGTATTCTCGAGGTGACCAAGTCTTGAGCCTCTATGTGTTGGCCTCCAAAGATGTCATCAAAAGATAAGATGGCCATTTGTCCCGTATCATCCTCCCCTTCTTGAAGAGGATTCGACCTCGAATCCAAACCTTGCAAAACCGAAGAGAAGACAAACAAATACAAACTCCTCATGGCATGAGGGTTAGGTTTAGCATAACAAATCATCTCAACATGCCAAGGTTGCACATATTTGCAATATAACCAAGAATCCTTTGCAAGGAATATTAAAAACTCAATAAAAGATGTACAAAGGATTTGGTTATAGGATACATCAAGAGTGACACTTTGCTTGTCATGTAGACAAAGCAACAAGTTTGGTGCACCAACATCACCATTTCTAAATTTGGCACCGGGTTCAAATGGGAAAAGTGGCCATAGACACGGGTCTCGACAACACTTTCCTTTCCCGTGGTCTACACCCACACTAAATGACATACTCTCTACAATAACATACATATGATCCAAAGCAAATAGAGAGTAGAGAAAAGTATCACTCAAATCGACTTCTACTAAGGTGCTCTCATGTGTGTACTCACTACTAGTTTCCCAATAATCACCATGAGTACTCTCAACAATGAAATCACACAAAGTAGAAGAAGAAGTAGCTTTCGCAACTACACATTCCTTACCCTTAAGAGGACTCTCATCTTCCAAGAAGAGATTTACCTCTTTAGGAGGAATATTGTCACACCATAGTGGGTTAGCATATAGGCTATAGCTCCCAAGGCAAGCTATACCATCATTTTCACCACTAAGTTCATTAGTAGTGTTTAAATCATCTTCAAACAAGACATTGTACCTAAAAAGAGTGTGATCTACCTCACGGACAGATTTGGAACAAGCAAGTTCCTCACTCTCTAAATGATCAATATCAAGTTTCAAGGATGTTTCAAACACAATATTACCCCAAGAAGAGCTCTCGGGTTTATTCACACTTTGATCAATATTTTCAACATCATCACACACTTGAGGTTCATTAATTACATCATACACATCCTCAAGTGGTGGGTAATTTTCACACATAAGTTGATTAACACAAATTTCAGAAGATAATGTACTTTCATTCAACATAATGGTTTCAACACTAGGTGGACATAAATCGATCTTACAAGAAGAGTCTATTCGGTCATCAATAGGATCAACTAGTGTATCCACACTCACAACATGTACATCATCATCAAGTGGCAAAGAAATAATACACTCACATATAGGCAAGCTACAACTCACACTCAATGGGCTACTAGCCACACAATTATCATTCATATGTACAAAAGTGTAAGAGTTTGCCATTTTACCTTTAAGTCCTTGAGTAGATTCTTCTTTGTCATGGTGTGAAGGTCCTCCAAAAGTTTGGGCAGCAACTTTCTTTTGGCATTGTTCTTCTTCGCTTTCCATGTTGCTACCTACACAAATGTCCTTAGAAATAGAAGGACAAACAATGTTAGCATGGTTTGGTGGTAATCCTCTTACTTTGCTCCACACAACCTCTCCTTTTTCCACTCTCGGATTACCACCTTTCACTCCCTTACTCCTCTCAATCTTTTGCCTCTCATAATAATTTGAATTGGAGTAGGTAGGAACTTCTTTTTGCGGCCCGGGCAGAATGTACGTCTTGAGGCAATTTCCCCATCGGTCTCTTATAATATTAGGCCAATTTTGCATATTTGGAACTTTATGTTGTGCAAACCAATAGGCGCCTAAGCTCACATGACCATAGGTTATGGGAAAAACATCACACCACACCTCCTCATGGTAATTAAATTGGGAGAAGACAACTTTTACCCTCTCGGTAACCTTAAACCTGTCCAAGAAGTATGGAACAAGTAAAGGCTCACAAAATAACCCCAAGTAATCAACCATGGATGGAACAATGTAGTTTCTATAGTACCTATCATTTAGCACAACGAGGCTGCCCGGTATCCCACAAATGGTCACCTTTCCGGAGTGTACACTCCTTCTCGGATCAACATTGTAAAGCACATGAGTACCCCTCGGTTTTGGAGATGCATACCCTCTTCTTCCCATTGGACAACCTACACTATAGCTAGTATAACCATTCACACGATATCGACCTTGATAAGAAGTACTACAAGGTGGAGAATATGACTCTTCACACTCCTCACGTGTACTCTCATCATAGCTCTCATAAGGTTTGCGAATGAAAGGGTTATACCTAACACCAAATCTAGGTTCGGAGTGGGGAGTCCAAGACTCCTCACATGTCCCAACTTCATCATAAGATCCATTACGAGGTCCTACATCATCTCCAAAGTCACCATAAGCACTAGGCACTTCATTCACCTTATTTTCTCCCTCAAAACAGTAATTTTCAAATCTGCCTATGTTTTGATCATGGATATTTTCATAGCCTTCGCAATCTCCCTCAACTTCGTAGCCATAAAAACCCTCACTACAATTATAGTCTCCCATATTGTAGTCACAATAATCCCCAGCTATCAAAGTCATGTTCCCCTTATATCACCCTTTAAACCTACAAAATAAACAAACAAGATTAGTAGTAAAGCGCCTCACCAACACTCGTATACACTCACCTTTGTGATTCTCACAATTGGAGCGGCGAATATTGAAAATTGCTTATACTCCGGTAGTCAATAGGATGTCAATTCTACTTGGTGTCCGGTATAGATTCTTGTTTGGTCGACTCAAGACACAAAATAAAATTTCCTTACGAACTTGAAATAAAGAAGTTACAACGAATTAAAAATGAGAAAAGCTCACAAATAACGAAGACAAGAAAGAGAGATTCAACAATTAATCTACAACTAAGTAGGTGATTACTAGTTGTTAATTAATTGGAACCAATAAAATTGAAACTAAGGAACAATAAAAGGAAACTACTAAAATCTGAAATTTGAGCTTATTAATGACGTGAACAGTAGCAAATGGATGATGTGGCAGCATGCAATTGGTTTTGGTCCCACCCATTATAATCACAAATTCTGAAATTTTAAATCTTCACACTATTTGGAAAAGGTAACAATTGTTTTTTTGGTAGGGAAAACATAAGTCTTGAAATAAGGAAAAAGTATTTTGTCCCACAACACAAGGTTCTTGAAAAAAGAAAAAAGTAGTCCCACAAAACAAGGTCCTTGAAATAAGGAAAAGCTGAAAAAGTAGAAGTCTAGTCTAGGAAGTGTTGGGAAATGGTTGATAAAGTCTTTTGTGGTTGTAGGAAAAGTCTTTGAGCCACAAGTCTTACACCTTAAATATTGGATTTATTCCTTGCAAGACTAACATCAATTCACACTCTCTTTGATCAACTTATAAGATCAACAACCACCTTTTCTTCAACAACATATAGAGATGGTGAAGAACACCAAGAACACAAACTTTGAGTCTTGAAGTTCTAAGGTTTAAGTTGGACCCCAAACATCAAAAACACTTTTCCAAGCTTAAAATCCACTACACAATATCCACAATACACGTTCAAACCTTGAACCAACAACACACCACACGTCCAAAACAGTCCAAACTTTAAATCCGCAACAACAATACCAACAACAATCTGTCAAGTTCAAGTTCACAATAACAACATCAACAACAAAGGCTCAAATCAAGATATAGACTCAAAGTGTTAGTGAAGAACAATACTAACACTAGAAACACTTAAGACAAGTAAAAACTTCGGCCAAGATACAACAAGAACACAATTTTCGGCCAAGAACACAAAGTGGACAGATTGCTATTTTTCTGAAAATTTCAGTTTTCAGTTTTTTTTTATTTTTTTTTATTTTCTAACAAGCAAACCCAAGATTGATCTTGTAGGAACAATATCAAGCCATGCTTTGATACCAAATGATACGAAAAAAAATAAGGGAAACACGAAACAACTCCAAAACAGTCCACCAATCTTACGGATTCGAGGACCAAGATGGAGACCACACTCGGATTCGCTACTAACAACAAGAATACAAGATACAAGAGTGCATATTAACACCAAAACAGCTATGAAACGTGATGAAAAATATGAACAACAATAATACAAGTTTTGGATTCAATGAAGACCCCAAAACAGTCCACTACACAACACATACACGATTTACAAGAAAATAAAGATAGATAGTGAGACCAAGATTATTACAAGATTAAGAACCAAGTGTATTTCAACACTAACCCCTAATGAATGTAACAATCAAAACCACACTCTTACGGTGACCACCAAGGGAATGAACTAACCTTAAGATCTACCGTTTCCAAGCAAAGATCAATATTGGCTTTTCCAAGCCCTATGCTAAGGATGGCTTTTCCAAGCCCTACAACTAAGGGTGTTACACTCTCAAAAGAGAGAAAATATGTCTTTCAATTCTTCATCCTTCCAAATCTGTCAAGAAATGAGCTAAAATGACCTATTTATAGTGTAATACAAAAGAATACAAAAAGACCACTTTGCCCTTAATGATAGGTGCGGCCATGGTGTCTAAATAAACCATGTGTAATGTCCAAAATGCCCTTAATTAAGGTCCAAAACCGTGAGTCCTCACTCTTAAATGCTCCAAGCAATCTTCCATACGCGAGATTGCTTTAAGTTACGCTCAAAACGGGTCCTCCATGCATGTTCTTGTATTCTCGAGGTGACCAAGTCTTGAGCCTCTATGTGTTGGCCTCCAAAGATGTCATCAAAAGATAAGATGGCCATTTGTCCCGTATCAGACACCTTAGTGTTGGTGAGAAAGAAACCAACACTAGAAACTCACTAAACAAACAAAATAACACCTAGATCTAAACATGCAACATCATTCTCGGTTTTCAACTTTTAATGGACAGATTTTCAGAATTTCTTTTAGGTGTAGTTTGTTTAAGCCGTAAAATAGCCCAAGATGGGTTATGTTGGAACACAACCGGTCTTGCTTTGATACCAAATGATACAAGATCAAACCAACAACACCGAGAGCTTCAAGTAGGCTCGGATTTCAGTCCAACAACACAAGAACAACAAGTTTTAAGTTCCGGTTTTTCAACTTACAACACAAGAACAACAAGATAGATAATGATGCTAGGGAATCGAAAAGAGCCCCACACGGCTTCACTAGACTTTAAGATAACAAGATCAACAACAACAACAAGATAAAGAAAGATATATAACTTGACATATAACATTCAAGAAACTAAGAACCCTAACTTCAAGAGAGGACCCTAAGTCTAATGAATATAAACACCAAGTTCTTACGAGGACCAAGAGGCACTCAACGACCTCAAAACCCTTGTTTCTAGCCAAAGAGACAACACAAGTATCCCTCAACTTGTGAGATACTAGGGGCGGCTTCAAAGAGTGAAGAGAGAGGAAAGGTTTTTGTGTTTTTAGGTTACAAGTTTCAGCATTCAAAAACTAACTATAACTCTCTCTAACATGTTCTATTTATACTACAAACAAAGGGGTAAAATGACCCATCGGCCCTTACTTCTTGTGCCAACCTTGGAGAGTAGTTTATTACACATTAGGACCTCTCTTCACACATAAAAACGTTTAGGTCCTTGGTTGGTTCAATCACCAACTCACACACGGCCATTTGCATGAACAAAGCTTGGAGTTTTTGTAATTCCCGAGCTTGGCTTCGTGTGAAAGGCCGTGTACCTGTGGAGGCTGCCCTAACCGTATCAACAACCTACAAATGAATCACAAAATTCTATAACACCCCAAAATCGAATCCTGAGATGTCACACGATGCTCAAGTCTATGAGTATCCCAAAGCTAACCCTTTGAGCCTGCTACTAGATCTGAACCTTACTTTAAAATAATCTAATCAAGAAATAATGATGTATTATACAAAAAAAACTAAATGGAATAAACTGTAAATACTATCTGAATAACAAATACTAGAAGTCTATAAATAAATTCGTAGTCAGACAAGCCTCTACTACTAAAGAACTAGAGAACCATTGGGTCAGACCCCCAATTGACTCGGGCTAAACGGAAAATGATAACTCAATTACTATAAAAGATGGAAATCTGAAGATGTAAGCCCTCGAATCATATGGACTCACGAACTGTGGGAGCATAGATAGAGATGTTTGAACTACTCATGCTGATCATACTTAGCACCTAAACCTACATTATCAGACAATGTAGCACATAGACATATATGTGGATCAACACTTTAAGGATGTACTGAGAATATGGTTTTGTAATGCATAAGTAAACATCATCATAATTAGAAAGTAAATGTATGTGGATGTATATGACTCACATAAGCTTGAATATCTAAAATATCAAAATATAAAATCATGTATAACAGATCATACTTGTAAATCTAGTGATTCATAGAACTTAGTCTTATAAAAGCTTTTCTATCATTCTTTTTTTTGAAACTCAGAAGCTTTGGGAACTTTGGAAATATTGGAACTTAGGGACTTAGGGAATTTGGGACTCAGGGAATTTCTTATAACTGACATAAATCATGTTATCTAACATGGAATCCAATGCTTTGCCCACGTTGGGGAGGGTTGTTCTACCCTTTCCATGGGAATAGATCCTTAACTTTAGTGATCACTGTCTTAGCCCACTGTGGGAGTTTAGACCCTATTATGGCTCGTAGTTCTGGGGCATGAGACCTTGGAACAATACCCAACTCAGTGATAAATACTACTCTCATACATATTTCTCAAAAATTTTAGGAAATCCACCTTAAAATAGCACAAGGGTTTTTAATGAAAACCAATTTTGCTTCTCTTTTCTTTACATCATAAATAATGTAGATTCCTATCTTTACTTTGGTTCGGAAGATCAATATCTCTTTAAAATATGAATGCTTTCTTGTTAAATCATGCTAAAAATATACTCTTCATGACATATTAAAATTCATACTTAGGTTTAAATCATATGTACTTAAATGATGACAATTTCATAATGAAGCTTAATTCTCAATAATTATATTGAAAAAACTTAAAAATATTAATTCACAATAGGAATGTGCAATTCATGATATAAATCCTCAATTCAAAGCATAAACAGGCAGGATAAATATGCAATTCAAGGTTTAAATCACTTATATCTTCATAAACATAAAACAAAATGATTTGGGTCTAAACCCCAACTTGCAAATCATGAAATCTTTAATAAAATTCAAGTTTTTTGGGCGCAAAAATGAAAAATTTGTCCTTGTTCAAACACCACATACCTTGGATGATGATTTAGATGAACAACCTTGCTTTTGAGTCTCTATTTGTGCTCTTTAATGATGATTCTTGGAATTCTTATGTTGGGAATCTTGAATCTTGAATTAATTTAGGAAAAGAACGGTGGAATCTTGGAATTCTTGAGGTTGAATATTAAAGCTTAGGGTTTTTGGTTTAGAGAAATCTTGAGAAATATCTCATAAGATGCTTGTAGTAGCCTTAAATCTTGTGTTTAGATGGGTTTAGGGGCAGGGGAAAAGTCCAAAACACCCCTTTTGACTTCTGAACGACCTGAGAAAAAACCGTAATTAGGTACCGATTTAATGGGGAACCATGATGTGCCACTATCGCGGTGGCTCAATAAAACTGATGAATGAAAAATTGGGGTATTCCGCGATGTGGTGCTATCGCATTGTCCCACTGGATTTTGACAATTGGGACCTGGATCTTTAATGTGATGCGCCACCATCGCAGTTCCCTATAGATATGCCATTTTTTTCTTCAGCGTGATGCACCACTATAGCATTGGACTACTAGAATTCAATAATTGGGAAAATAGACCTTTCCGTGATGCACCAATATGGCGGAGGTCCACTAGAAATTGATAAATGGGAATTTGACCCTCCCCGCGATGCGCTAACATCGCAGTAGTCCACAGGAAATTGACAATTGTGAAATTGTCATCCACCGTGATGCGGTGTCTGCCCAGTTGGCACACTGTCAACTTAAAAATGCTCTAACATCTTCACCGAGTGTCGGATTTAGGTGAATTTTGTATCGGTGAAAGCTTACTCAATTTCCCACTCAATAAAAAATTGAAATCTAGAAAATTCTATATGAAACAAATATTATTCATTTTTGAAGACATCCCTTATCATTCTAGGAACAAATTTAAGCTAGAAAAATGGTCGGGGTATTACAATATCTCCTCCTTGGGAACATTCATGCTCAAATGTGTCTAGTGAAACTGAGATGCTGAAAAATTGAGGCCATAGCTAGCATATACTACTGAAAACACGACTCAACTATTTGCAAATGCATGAACCATCAAATAAAAGGCTATATAATGTTGAAACTTAGACTAAATAGAGAAAATCTGAGGAAACTTGGTACCTTAAACTAAATCTGAATGTGCTGCATAAAGATGAGGGTACTTGGTTTGCAATCTGCTTTTGCTTCCTAAGTGGCTCCCTCAACAGATTGATTTCGCCAAAGAACCTTGACTAATGAAACTTCTTTGTTCCTTAATATACAAGTCTGATGGTCAAGGTTCTCAACTAAAATTTCTTCATAAGAGGGACTATCATGAACCTCTTTACGTTCTAAGGGTACTACAACCACTGGATCACTAATACACATCTTTAACAAAGACACACGGAACGCAGGATGTTCGGATGATAAATATGTAGGCAACTCAAGATCATATGCCACCTTCCCAACCCGGCTCTAAATTTTGAAGGGACCTATATAACTGGGACTACGTTTCCCTTTCTTGCCAAATCTCTTTTTCCCCTTCATGGTTGAAAATGTTTAATCGACTAAATTATCAACTTCAAACTCCAGATCTATTTTTCTTACAACCATATATGACTTCTTATCACTCTGAGCTATTTTCAACCTTTCTTGAATCAATTGTACTTTTTCCATAGCTTCTAACAGCATATTTGTCCCTAACAATGCAACCTCACCCACTTTAAACCATCTGATAGGTGATCTATATCTCTACCCATAAAGTGCCTCAAATGGGGCCATCTGGATGCTAGCATGATAACTGTTGTTGTAGGAAAACTCAATCAACGACAAATGCTCATCCCAACTACGCCTGAAATCAAGCACATATGTCTCAACATATCTTCTAGAGTTTGAATGGTCCTCTCTGTCTAACCATCAGTCTAAGGATGGAAAGTAGAACTAAGATGAACTTGGGTACCCAGACCGTTTTGAAAAGCTTTCCAAAATTGAGAGGTGAATTGAGTACCCCTATCTGAGATAATGAAGAAGGGCACTCCATGAAAAATGACAAACTCATAGATATATAACTTAGCATAATCCTCAATTGTATAGAATGTACGACCTGGCAAGAAATGTCTGACTTAGTCAATCTGTCCATAATAACCCAAATCGAATCATGATGACGACGCGAATAGGGTAACCCTATTACAAAATCCATATTCACCTCTTCCCACTTCCAAGTAGGAATACTAAACTCTAGAAAAACTCCACCAGGCCTTTGGTTCTCTACCTTAACCTATTGAAAAGTTGCACACTTGGCTACAAACTCTGCTATATCTCTCTTCATACCGCTCCACCAATAGATTTCTCACAAATTTTAATACATTTTAGTATCACCAGGATGAATGAAGTAATACGCACCATGCGCATCAGCTAAAATCTACTATCTCAACTTGTACACACAGTCTACTATGGTATCTCAGCACACCATCTCTCCCTTGGAAAAACACCTCAATATTTTGTCCATTAACCGACTCCTTCAACTTAACCAAGATAGGATCCTAATATTGTTTCTTATTTACCTCAGAAACTAAGAAAGATTCTGCACTACTCTGCACCCAAATGATACCCTCGGCCTAATCAATAAATCTAACACCCAACCTAGCCAAATGGTGAACTTTCCAAGCTAAATCTTTCTTATCATTATCCATATGAGCAATACTACCATAGACAATCGATTAAGGGTGTCTGCTACTATATTGACCTTTCTCGAATGATACAGCATACTCATGTCATAATTATTCAGTATTTCTAAGCACTTCTCTGATGGAAATTTAAATCCCTCTACGTAAAAATACATTTTAAGCTTTGTGGTCCATGAACACATCAACATACACACTATACAGGCACTGTCTCTAGATTTTCAAAGCAAACACCCCAACAGCTAATTCAAGATTATAGGTTGGGTAATTATTTTTATGAGACTTCAGTTGCCTAGAGGAATAGGCTATGACCTTACCTCTCTACATTAAAACATAACCCAAACCAACTCTAGAGGCATCATAATACACAGCAAAACCACCCATACCATCACGTAATGCTAAGACTGGGGATGAAGTGAGTCAAGTCTTCAACTCCTGCAAACTCTTCTTGCAGGAATATGACAACTGAAACTTAACCTTCTTCTGTGTCAATCGGGTCATAGGAGACACAATGGATGAAAAACCATCAACGAAACATCTGTTATAGCCAGCAAAACTAAAGAGACTCCTAATGTCTGATGAAGGATAGGTCTAGGCCAATTTCTTACGACATCTGTCCTTTGTGGATCAACTCTAATAACCTCCATGGAAATAACATGATCTAGGAAAGCAACTGACCTTAGCCAAAATTCAAATTTGCTAAATTTGGAGAACAACTGGTAATCTCTAAGAGTTTGCAACACAATTTGGAGGTGGTCTGCATTACGAGAGTAGAAAAGAATATCATCGATAAAGACTATGACAAACATGTTCAGATACTGTTTGAACACTCTGTTCATCAAGTCCATGAAAGCTACTAGGGCATTGGTTAGCCCAAAGGACATGAGTAGAAACTCAAAATGACCCTAGCGGATCCTTAAGGTTGTCTTTAGAATATCCCATTCTCTTACTTTAAGTTAATGATAGTTGGATCTAAGGTCTATCTTTAAGAAAAAACTTCCACCTTAGAGTTGGTTAAATAAGTCATCAATTCCATAAAGAGGATATTTGTTCTTGGCTGTGACTTTATTCAACTGACGATAGTCAAGAACATATACAAAGAACGATCTTTCTTTTGGACAAATAGAATGGGAGCACTCCAAGGAGAAATACTAGGTATTATGAAACCTTTTTCTATAAGATCTTTGAGCTAGTCTTTCAACTCCATGAGTTCGCCAGGAGCCATATAATATGGAGGAATGGAAATAGGCTGAGTATCAGGAAGAAGATCAATTCTGAAATCTATTTCCCTATCGGGAGGTACTCTTTGCAGATTTATGGGAAAAATATCTGGAAAATCACTAACTAAACTAACTGACTAAACTGTTGGAGTCTCAAACTTAATGTCTTTAACTCAAACTAGATGATAGATGTACCCTTTAGAGATCATCTTTTTCGTTTTAAGATAGGCTATGAAATGACTCTTGGGAGAAACTTAAATACCTGACAACTCAAAGGATGGCTCATTAGGAAACTGAAACTTCACCACTTAGGTGCGACAATCTGTGGATGCATAACAAGAATGGAGCCAATCCATACCAAAAATAAGGTCAAAATCAACCATTTCTAATTCTATCCAATCTGCTAACATGATTTGATGAAGGACAGTAATGGGACACTTTCTATAAATCCTTTTGGAAACAACTGATTCCCCTACTGGTGTAGAAACCAATAAAGGCTTAGGGATCTTTTTAGAACATATCTCAAAATTCACAACAACCAATGGGGTCACATAAGAAAAATTCAACCCAGGGTCTAAAAAGACATAAACATCGAAATGGAAGACACGAAGCATACTAGTAATTAATCTAGGGAGCTCTCCTGCTCCTGACAGGATGGTAAAACATAAAACCAATTTTGGTACTGACTGCCACAGGTACTGTATGATGCACCTTGAGGAGGGGCTGGGTAAGCTTAGGAGCTGGTGCATTGGTAGCCCCTGTCTAAGGAGCAACATCTTTATTTCCTACTTAGCAAATAGGAAATCTCTAATTCTATGACCTAACTTTTCACAACCAAAACAAACCTTTTGTCCATCTAAGCACTCACCAGGATAAGTTCTACGAAACTTAGCACATAGAGGATAATTGGACTTACCGCCCATACTATCCTAGGACCTAGACATAGAAGACTTACCCTGCTACTTCTGTCTATCTCTGGGAGTAGGATCACTAGCTAAAAATAACGCTGGCAATAGTGAACAACTCTAAAACTGTAAGCAATTTCCCCTACAAACCTTTATTGACCATACTCAAAATGTTCTATTCTAGCCTTCTTATTTGCTCTCTCGTTTTCCTTCCCCTTTTCTACCTTAATCTGCTGAGCGTACATCATCAATCTAGAAAGATACATGTCTCCAATGAGTATAGCAGTCCTACACTCCTTAACTACCAACCCAAACACACTGATCACTAACTTACTCATGCTTGACCTAGGGTCAGCTATCTGTTTAGGGGCATACATAGAAAACTGGTTGAGCGTGAGGCAATACTCCTTCATATTTATTGAGCCCTAACTCAGGTTCATGAACTCTTCTATCTTATCTTCCCTCATTTTGCATGGAAAAAACTTCTCTAAGAACGCATCTTGAAATATCTGCCAAGTTATAGGAGCTACACTCTCTCCTCTGCTTTTCTTCTACATGACAACCCAATCATATATAATATCCTTCAGCCTATAGGATGACAATTATTTACTTTACTCTTCAGAAACATGCATAATTTGGGTGATATTCTTTACCTCATCTAGATAAAGCAGTGGGTCCTCATTTGCTTTTGACCTAAAGAATTCTGCCGAGTTCATCCTTATAAAATCTCTAATTTTGGATGCTTCTAACTCCCCATCTTATTAAGGTGGGTCTTCAGCTTGACGATTGCACTAATATTAGTTTTCACAGCTTGGGCTAGCACCTAAAAGGAAACCCAAAAATCTGCATGTGACATATTCTTGTTCAAAGGATATACAGGCTGAGGTGACTGGTTATCATTCCTTCGAACATTAGCTCTGCGAGGAGGAATATTTTGTCATGAAATAGCATGAGTTAATAGTAGATAGAGATAGTTGTAAGCATGATGGATAATTAAAGAAAGAGAGGATTTTCCTAAAATTCTCCATAGCCTCTTGCTTTTAAATATGGTGCGCTTCAAACCTGTAATACCCCGCATGTTTCTAAGCTAGGAAGTGAATACGTATTCCTACATATGAAATCTCCTATCCTGTGATTCATACTTGAGTACATGACTTACAATGAATATCCTAGTTATAGGATAGCTTATGATGCATTAAGCATGTTCATATGAGTCACCTAAGGTAATACAAGATAAGAGTTTTTGAATCAATCAAGTTTTAGTGTTTGATTTTGCATGGGTCATCTTTGAACTAGTATAACTCGATGTCAATCTGGTATTTTGGCTGATTTAGACCCACTAAATTGTATATAATCAAATTAGCTTTTCAATAATACCAATTTTGCCTTAATCCAATACCTGAGCGAAAAGTTATGCCTATTTTCGTGAGAGACAGTAAGCATAGGCGATTGGTTAGGCGCCGTCCAACCCAGGCATAGGCGATTGGTTGGACGCCACCTAACCTAGCTTAGGCAATCAGTTGGGCAACACCTAAGTCAATTCCAGGTGCCAAAATCACTCTATTTTGAGTTATTTTAAGGGTAACTAAGTCTTTTAACACTCCTTACACGTCATTAAACTTAACCCTACAAAATGTGTAGCTTATAAACATATTACAACCTTATTATCATCTCAAAGCTCATCATCCAAGAGCACTAAAAGTGAAAAATAACTTGGGTTACGTAACTAAGCTTGAAGATCCGATTTCAAGGAAATTCCTCCGTCAAACATCAAGAATCTTCTTTCTTAGTATGCGTGAGTTGATTTATGGATCCCTTTCATCCATAAAGTTCAAAAACCCTCTTTTTCATTATAAAGTATTATATTGTTAGGTGTTGATGATCATGTTGTTGATATTGGGTGATTTCCAAGATGGAATCTTTATATGTTTTTTTTTGAATTTCATGATATCATATGAGTTGGAAATATGTAAATTTGGTTGTTCATGATGTATAATTTGATGATTTCACCTATTCTTAAGATGTGCATGTAAGGTGTTTGATAAAATGCCTAAGAAACTAGAAATCATACAATATAGCTAAATTGTGACTAAGTGAAGGATTCATGATATGCCCTTACGTTCCAGTGACGTCTATGTTGATAATGTGCCTTGTATGTTGTTGGAAATACTCATGAACTATTCTTATGAGGTTGTGCTATGTTTACTTGCAAATCCTACTTATGAACAAGATGTATGATAACCATGCAATCCACATGAACTTCCATGCTATTGGTATGTGTTGCCAATATGATTATGCAATGGACATGATGTTAAGATTGTGCAAGTACTTCCATGTGATATGAAATCCTTTCTATGCAATACATTATTGATAACCTTGCTTAGTATGAGATCCCTCCATATGATATTATAAATTATGGACTCTACTCTTGTGATCAAGTCAATCATATGGGTCAGTTTCCTTCCATCGAGTCCTGGGGGTACTTGTACCCAAAAACTATAGTTGTGTGCCTAGAGCCATGTCATGTTTCACGATATCCAAGATCAAGATATGATTCCATAGACATCAGACAGTCATGTGACTCAAGAAAACCTCATTATCTTAGTCAGTTGTCAGATATCAGTAACATTCCGGCAGTCAATGGAATTCAATAAGGTTAGGTCATGCACAGTTAGTTATTCATGTCCAGTCCCTCCAGATAGGAGTAGAGGTTAGCACCAAGTGAACCCAAGGATGGGAACTCACCCGCCAGTTCAAGGTGTAATTCTTGGTAGTCATCCTTTTGTTCCAGAACTATGTAGCCCGCGTAGGCTAAGACATCTTAACCCGTTAGATTAGGGTTGATAAGGTGGCTTAACCCGTCAGTTTAGGGTTCCCACCGTTCTCATTGAGTACCCGTCAGATAAGGGTCACTCACAGGCTGTCCTTACCCATGGCACGATATTGACACCCCTCCAGTCAGGGCAGAGATTGGACCCCAGCTTAGCCATAACGGCATACATGGGCCATGTCAGTTAAACACTACTTCCCACAGTTTCAGTATTAGTCTCAGTAAAATAACTCAGGGAGTTCTTCAGATTTTTGTATATACAGGACTTTCAGATACAGTAATCCATGTTATCAGTTTCAGTATCAGTCATGAAAGTTATCAATAAACCATTTATTAGCTTATAGGTCATGCTATCATGTATTCACGATCCCAGTTTCTATATATTTGTGTTTGTACTCCGCCGTTTATATTATTCAGTCAGTGTTGTTCATGCATGAAACCCTTTATGTTCAGCCTACCTTTCTCGTATACTGTAACATCCCGTATCTTGCTTGTACTTATTCTAATTATATGGAACCTGGTATGGCCTTATGGTAGTAACGGATGAGATTTGTTATGCAATTATTAATGGTGTAGATGGAATTATAGAAGCTGCCCGTATAGTTTAGTGTGATGCGACTAAGTTAATGTTAAGTTAACTATTTAAACTTGGAATCGCAAGCTAGTATTTGAATCTAAAGTTTAAAGTGACCAAGTGTGCATAAGTTGAAGGTTAGACTAAAGGGGTTAGAAGCTGAAAATGGAGCAAAATATTGAGGTGCTTGCTTGACTTATTTAAGCTAGTAGGTGAGTCACCTACTTAAGTTGTTTGAACCAAATTAATGGACCCATGGCTATGGATCAGATTTGGGTCTATGCTAATATACTCATTTGGGCCAAATTGAACAAACAAAAAGAAAGAAAATGGATAAGTGACCCAACACACCAATCTGCCAAGGCCCAAATATAATTGAGCCCAACAAGAAATTATGCAAGTAGGTGCATCACCTACTTTGAAGTTTTAGCAGCTTAGAACCTTAAGTAGGTGCATCACCTACTTGGACCAATTTGACCAATTTAATGGTCCAAAATGCAGCTCGGCCCCAGCCAGCCGCCGCCGCCGCAGCTCTGCCTTCACCCGCCAGCTGCTCGGTCGCCAACAACTGCAGCACCCGGACGCCGACCAGACGCCGCCGACCAGTTCAGCCGGCCTCCAGCAGCCGTAGCTCCATCTCAACACCGAAACTCACCGGAACCCGGTCAACGCTGGGTTCGGGTTTTCCGGCTTGGTCTACAAGCGTGACCCGGTGATCTCTAACCTTTGATATTTCATTTCTCACTATTTCATTTTATTCCCCGTTTCCTGCTAGTTTTATCTGATTTGCAGTTGATTTACTGATATTGTCCGTATCTGTTATTGTTGTTGCTGTGGCTGTGGTTGTTTTCTTGCACTGCTTTTGTTTGGGTATCTGCTTGTGATTTGTTGATATTATCTGCTGTTTATTGTTGCTATTGTCTGTTGTTTGTTGTTGCTGTGACTGTTGTCTGTTGTTGCTGCTGTTGTGGTCGTTTCTTTCCTTTTAGTATATTTTCTTATATTTTTCTATATAGTGGCTGTGAGCGGTAATGGTTGGATAGGGTCATGTCTGAGGGGGTTGGGGTGTGGGGCAATTGTGGGGGCGGGGGATGCGGTAAGGGCGGGAGTGGGAGGGAGGCCAAGGTATGGATGCGGGGGCGGTAGGGGAGGGCGGGGGGATAGTGTTGGTAGGCTGAGGGTTGGTTCTTTGAATATAGGGACCCTTCAGGGTAAGTCTATAGAGCTTGTGAAGATTCTTAAGAAAAGGAGGATCAATATCGCGTGTATTCAAGAGACCAAGTGGGTAGGGTCGAAGGCTAGGGATGTGGATGGTTATAAGCTGTGGTACTCTGGGAGCGAGAGGCGGAGGAATGGAGTTGGCATCTTAGTAGATGAAGAGCTTAGAGGCCAGGTAGTAGAGGTTAAGAGGATCAACATAGGTTGATGACTATTAAGTTGGTCATTCGGGGGTTTACCCTGAATGTGTGTAGCGCTTATGCGTCGCAAGTGGGCTCCGAGGGGGAGGAGAAGTTGCGGTTTTGGGAGGCTTTGGAGGAGGTGCTGAGAGGCATGCCTAGCTCGGAGAAGATTGTTGTAGCAGGAGATTTCAACGGGCTCATCGGCGCATTACCGGGAGGCTTTGGTGATGTGCATGGTGGTTTTGGTTTTGGGTTGAGAAATGAAGAGGGGGCTACCCTTTTGGAGTTCGCAAGGTCCTTTGGGCTGGTGGTGGTGAACTCGGGCTTCCCGAAGAAGGACGATCACCTCATCACCTTTCGAAGCGCGATGGCTAGGACCCAGATTGACTTTATGTTGATCAGGAAAGGGGATAGGGTGTTGTGTAGGGACTGTAAGGTCATCCCGAGTGAGAACCTTTCGACCCAGCATAGGCTCTTGGTCATGGACTTGGGTATAAAGACGAATAGTAAGAGGAGGAGTAAGGAGTGTAGACCTAGAATTAAGTGGGGCGGTTTGACGCCAGTGAATGCGTGGGAGATAGAGGAGAAGTTGGCGGGAATGGGGGTGTGGAAGTATAGGGGGGACGTGGATAGTATGTGGGATAGGGCGGCTAGGTGCATCAGGGAGAAGGCAAGTGAGGTGTTGGGTGTTTCTAGGGGCTGGGCCGGGCACCATCAGGGGGATTGGTGGTGGAATAAAGAGGTGGAGAAGAAAGTATGGTCCAAGAAAGAGGCGTATGCTAAGTTGGTGGAGAGCAGGGACGAAGAAAAGAAACGGGTAAACAGGAAAGAGTACAAGCTAGCTCGGAATGAGGCTAAGTCAGTAGTCACGGCAGCTAAGACGGCCGCGTTTGAGAGCCTGTATGCGGGGTTACAGGGGAAAGGAGGGGAGAAAAAGTTGTTTAGACTCGCTAAGGCTAGGGAGAGGAAGGGCCGTGACCTCGATCAGGTGAGGTGCATTAAGGGGGAGGATGGCAGAGTGTTGATGGAGGACAGACATATTAAGAATAGATGGAAGTCGTACTTTCATAGGCTCTTGAATGACGAAGGGGATAGATCTATTGTGTTAGGGGAACTGGAGCATTCAGAGGAGTGTCGGGAGTTTAGTTATTGTAGACGTTTTAGGGTAGAAGAGGTTAGAGAGGTTGTTCGCAGGATGCGAAGGGGTAGGGCGACGGGGCCAGATGAGATACCGGTGGAGTTTTGGAAGTACGTTGGAGAGGCTGGGGTAAGGTGGTTGACTGGTCTATTTAACAAAATCTTCAAGACGGCAAAGATGCCCGAGGCTTGGAGGTGGAGTACCATGATCCCTCTTTATAAGAATAAGGGTGACATCCAGTGTTGCAATAACTATCGGGGGATTAAGTTATTGAGTCACTCTATGAAGATTTGGGAGAGAGTGGTCGAGGGGAGGCTGAGACGGATAGTGTCTATTTCGGAAAATCAGTTTGGATTTATGCCTGGGCGCTCGATGACTGAGGCAATTCACCTGGTACGGAGGTTGGTGGAACAGTATAGGGAAAGGAAGAAGGATCTGCACATGGTGTTTATCGACCTAGAGAAGGCTTACGACAAAGTTCCCAGGGAGGTGCTTTGGAGATGCTTGGAGGTGAGTCGAGTCCCGATGGCTTATATCAGAGCAGTTAAAGATATGTATGATGGAGCAAAAACTTAGGTAAGGACGGCGGGAGGAGACTCAGAGCATTTCACTGTCTTGACAGGATTGCATCAGGGATCTACTCTTAGTCCTTTTTTGTTTGCTTTGGTGATGGAGTATTGACGCGGCGTATTCAAGGGGAGGTGCCTTGGTGTATGATTTTTGCAGACGATGTAGTTCTGATTGACGAGACCCGAAAGGGTGTGAATGACAAATTGGAGGTGTGGAGACAAACTCTTGAGTCTAAAGGGTTCAGGTTGAGCAGAAGCAAGACAGAGTATTTGGAATGCAAGTTTAATGACGTGAGGTTGGAGGACGAGGTGGTCGTGAAGCTGGATTCGCAGGAGGTATGTAAGAGGGATAGTTTCAAGTATCTCGGGTCCGTTATACAGGGTAACGGTGAGATTGACGAGGATGTCTCGCACCGTATCGGGGCGGGATGGTTGAAGTGGAAGCTCGCGTCGGGGGTGTTGTGTGATAAGAAGGTGCCGCCCAAGCTTAAAGGCAAATTCTACAGGATGGTAGTCCGTCCGGCCATGTTGTATGGAGCAGAGTGTTGGCCAGTTAAGAACTCCCACATCCAAAAAATGAAGGTGGTGCAAATGCGGATGTTGCGCTGGATGTGTGGGATGACTCGAGGGGATAGAGTTAGGAATGAGACTATCAGGGAGAAGGTTGGTGTGGCTCCAGTGGAGTGCAAGATGCGGGAAGTCCGATTGAGTTGGTTTGGACACGTGAAGAGGAGGGACACGGATGCCCCGGTCCGTAGGTGTGAGAGGCTAGCAATGGATGGTTTTAGGCGGGGGAGGGGGAGGCCGAAGAAGTACTGGGGTGAGGTGATTAGGCGGGATATGAAGCAGCTACAACTCACCGAGGACATGACCCTAGATAGGAAGGTCTGGAGGGCGCGAATTAGGGCAGAAAACTAGGGTCAGTTTGGGGCGTTAGGGTAGGGAAGTATTTGGTGGGTGTTTTATTCCTGTTATTCTTCCTATTCTTATTTTTATTCCTATTTTCTATTCTTCTTCTTGTTATGCTTTCGGTGTTCCATGTTTTATTACGAATCTGGGTGCTTTTCGATGTTTCCTACTACTTATGGGTGCCGTATTTACGTTATGAAATCCTGTTCTGTGCGTTACTTTATATTTGTGTGGTGTCTCGTGTCTTGAGCCGGGGGTCTATCGGAAACAACCTTTCTACTTCTTCAGAGGTAGAGGCATGGACTGCGTACATCTTACCCCCCTAGACCCCACTAGGTGGGAATACACTGGGTTTGTTGTTGTTGTTGTGGTTCTTGAAGAAACCCTCCCCTTTGCAGCCCAAGGTAAGTGAAAAACACTTAAGATTTTGTTTCATTATCTCATGGGAGATTAGGGAAACAAGTTATAAGTGTTTGACTATAAGTATATGGCTGATTATAGAACAAGCTGGTTGTTCATGTTTCCTTGTTATTGAGGAACTTTTTTCTTCTTCTTTGGTTTAAGTGTGAAGGAAAGTTCAAGCTCTTGAAGAGTTCAATTAAAAGGATAAGTTGCTGAATTGAGGTACGGTGACTGCCCCATTTTATTTTTCTTATATATGAATTTGAGAGGGGATTATGGATGTCTTGTTATTGAGAACTCAAGAGATGATGAGATCAATAATTGATTGCTACAATAAAAGGGGTTTGGGACTGTTTTGTGGACTGTTTTGTATGTATATGTTATGGGCTGCCAGGTTGAAGTTGGATAAAGGGGTGATGAGTTTGTAATGAATTATAGAAGAAAGATGTGGTGATACACCACCGAACTAATGCTTGCTGTCCAATCTATTTTGCGTATTGTTTGGAATGTATAATGAAGTCGAGGTGGTTTTGGTGAACCTTATAAGGACTTATCTGGTATGTGGGTGTAATTGGAGGAAAAAAAGGGTTAAAATAACACCCTTGTTGGATAGAGAAATAGTTGCTGCCCGGTTACTGTTTTGGGTGAAATTAAGTACCTTAAATGTGTTGATTGGTTACTAATACTAGTTTACCATATATTCTATTGTAGATAAGTAATCTAAAAGGCGAGAAGTCAAGTTGGGTTAGTTTCGGAATCAAATAACCAGGTATGTAAGGCATACTCTATTTCACACTCTTTGGCATGAAATCGTACAATTGTTCCATCAAGCAATTTTCTGAGGTTATCCTATAACAAAGTGATACATAATGGCAGCACATTACCCTCCATGTATCCAATGACCTTGTTCCCACTCTCTAACGCATTAGAACATCTCAATACGTGCTTATTATTAAATCTGCGCGTCTATCTTCACTAGAAAATTTCAGGAGTTCTCCGTTTGTTCAAATAAGACCCATGTGTTATTTCAGCTCCTAAACACTTTATTTGTGTGCCAACAGCTCCCTAGCTCATTGTTGTTGCGTTAAGTGTCTATTTACATGTCTCTTATTAGTGTATTAGTGGTTCAAGGTATCATAATGTGATGACCACCAAGGTAACAATCTCAAAGGCTAATAAACTAAGTATTGCAATCTGTAAAATGACGAGTGGCAGCTCAGGGGCACTTGTTTAGCATGGGCCAATGTCGATACCTTTATTTGTGGGTGGCAGCTCAGGGGCATAAGCCTAGCATGGGCCGATCCAAATCTTTTTATAGGTGGCAGCTCAGGGGCGTAAGCCTAGCATGGGCCGATCCTAATTTATATTTTTTTTACCACTGATCAGTTGGTCATTTGCGTTATATGGATTACAAAGATTATGAAGTTAGAAGGTAAAGTGAAGAAAGAATGTAATGTACATTGTCCCACAAGTATTTATAAAGGTGGTCTACTAGTACTCCTTATACACTTGTATCGGATTTCTATTGAGCATTTGTATCAAGTGTGTTGCTACTTTCTGCCTTACATATTCAGGTTATATTTTCGTACTGATGTCCCTCAAGGGGGACCTGCATTTCATGCTGCAGGCAGAGGCACTTCAGCTCATACAACTCACTAGTAGGAGCGCAGGTTATTCAGGGACTATTGGTGAGCTCCAGGTTGATTCAGGGCTTTCCGAGTCTGCTCTACATATTTTGGTATTGTACAATAAGTCTAGAGTAGGGCGGGGGTTTGTCCCGACCCTGACAAAGTCTATGTATCTTTTAGAGGCTTTGTAGACTAATGTAAAGTTATGGTAGTGTCCTGATTTTAGACATGGTGGCCCCACCGGCCAAGTGTTGTACATATCAGATTTGGGAGTGTATGTGTACTCAATTTCATCGATGCATAATATTATGTCGTCAGAACATTTGGTTGTTACAGTTACATGCATGGGAAGTATAAGGTTATGAATTGGTTATCTCGGGCCTTTACGGCTACGGGTGCCTGTCCGCCCTAATAGGATTTGAGGCGTGAAAAGGTGGTATCAGAGAGGTCGTCCTAGGCTGTTTACAAAGCCGTGTCTATATAGAGTCCTGTTTATGGGCGTGTTGTGCACCACATCTATAAATAGGAGGCTATGTGACATTTAGGGGTTTTCTCTTTTCTTCATATCTTAGATCGTGCAATAGAGCCTATGTTGTAGGTTGTCATATTTAACCATTGAACCTATTTATTTTTTCCCTCTTATTATAGTAAAGATGCCGGTTACAAGAAGGAGTAAGAATACAGGTAGGCGGATAGACGACGCTGCTGGGGAGGGGACCAGCAAGTCACCACCTAGACTGATACGGTTAAGGCAGCCTCCACAGGTACACGGCCTTTCACACGAAGCCAAGCTCGGGAATTACAAACACTCCAAGCATTGTTATCTATCTTGTTGTTCTTGTGTTGTGGGCTGAAAAACCGAAACTTAAACTTGTTGTTCTTGTGTTGTTGGACTGAAATCCGAGCCTACTTGAAGCTCTTGGTGTTGTTGGTTTGATTTTGTATCACCCATTATGTGGGAATACACTGGGTTTGTTGTTGTTGTAGGTACATAGTTTGAAGAAAAACATAGGACAATTTTCATGATTCATTTGGGTGAAAAATGAGGAATTTTGTTTCTATCTCCTTTCTATGGTTTTCCAACCATTTTTGTACTTTATTTTTCTTATTTACACATGGAAATGGGTATAATAAAGTTATTGAATAGTCCCTTAGTTTAATGTGTAATTGAAATATCTTTTACCTACTTTTTTTTGTCAAGCAGGAAAAATAAAGGGGTGAAGTCAAAGAGAAGCTGGACAAGTGTGTTAAGGAAAAGTTGTTGGATTTTTGTGATGTCCTCAATATTCTAGTGAGCAAAACTTTTGAAAATAAGGCATGTTCTACAAATGGATGCTTTTGTTGATAGTTGATAAGTTTTAACCATTATTTTTTGATCGTCATGTCACCTATATCAATTTTTAGGAAAAGCTTTAGGGATGTTGTAACCTTTTGTGCTCTTTCTGATGTTAGATGGGTATGAAGCAAAATAGAAAGAACTCATCAAGAAAAATCATAGGTTCCTCGGATAATTTAGTGAAGGTTGTTACTCTACCTCATTCTTCTCTACTTAAGGTAATCATTCTTATTGGCATACTCAACTAATAACAATGTTTGAATAGCTAGAACTTGTGTTAGTGATACTTTTGTTCTGCAATTAATTTCTCTGAGCTTCAAATCAGTAAAAATTTAAATAAGCCATAATTTTCTTTGATAAAGAGTGGAAATGAAATAAGATATTTGTTAAAGTGTAATTCTTACTAGTGCCACCAAGTGTTGGTTAAGTTTATTATGGTGAATTTTTGCACATATATAGCCGACTATATATAGCACTGCTAACTAGTACAACATTTAATTTTTATGGTGCCATAGTTGTTGTAAAGTCATGCTATAATAGTACTGGTGTCATGGCTTGGATTATTTTTTGAATCTGTATTGATGTAGGCAGTTTTAGTATTGAAACCCCAACTGTGAGTATGTCTCTAGATCATCCTGTCTTTGTTTTGATGTAATGGGGGATTTTTGGACTTACTTTCTATATTATTGCCAGTCAATATAGACTTAATAACTCTATCATGCAATACGAGATGGTAAATGCTAGTTACTGACTAGATTAAACTTTGCTTGATCATCCTTTTCTTCTGACTTGAGCAAGTTGGAAAACAATATATGATGATCCTTATAGTGAGATAGTTGGTCTAACTTATATGAGATCTTACCTACCTTGACAACGATCATAAATGACCCCTTTTATTTTTTTAACCAAGTTATGTTGTATGCCTCATAGAGTTGTAAACTCACTTGGTCTAAACTTTACTTTAATCATGTCCCCAACCTTATAATTTATGAGATAATTTGTGTTTTCTACTAACGTTCTAATCTTTTTGGTTCCTTTTCCAAGTAGGACTTAGAAGTATACATTCACTCCTCAAATAAGCCCCTAAACTCTTCCTTTTGAATATAGTTGGTATATAATATAGATATTTTGCCTACTGGCCTGTGAGTAACTCAAATTATGTTTGCCTTGTAGACTCATTGTATTACATGTTATATAAGAATTTAGATATGACTAAGACCCCGACCTAATCCTCCTGATGTGAACTCAAAAAATGCTAGAAGTAGAACTCCAATGAGGCATTGACACATTATATCATGTTGTAGTGTGATTCTAATATTTTTATGTTGTCATTTAAGTGCTAATTTATATTATTTGTTCTCTTTTTATAGGTTTTCAAAATAAAGAAAGAGATGAAGAAAGTGATGAAGACATTGACCTTACTTGAGAAGATTTTTGGGTTGTGGATATATGCTCTAATATCAATAGTTTTGTGTTCCATATCTTGAATTATGAGATTAATAATGAATCATTTTGTTTTGTGATGTGTATATATTGTGTTATAATTTATTATATATGTAAATAAAAATTTACATTAATACCAGTGACTATTTATATAAATTATTTCAATTTAATAGTATGTGGCACCAATTGCTGCAATAGATCAAAAAATCATTGCAATAGGTAGTCAAAAAACATTGCAATAGAATAATAAACCCGTTGCAATAAATGCTATTGCGATGGTCTATTGTCATTGAAATAGAATATATTGCAATGATTTGTAACCATTGTAATAGATGAAAATAAGCATCCTAATAAGTAATGAAATAGTTGTAATAGGTACTCAAAAAGCATTGCAACAGAATAACGAAAGCATCTCAATAGATGTGATTGCAACAATTTAATGTCATTGCAATAGAATATATTGCAGTAGTTAGTAAGCATTGTAATAGATAAAAATAGCCATCTCAATAAGTCAAAAAATTACCGTCACCTAATCTTAACCTATGGCTATGGTTTCAGACAACCATCGCATAAACTGTTGCCATAGAACTATTGCAATGCCCACATATAGGACATTTGCTGAACCATTGCGCTTCAGGTATGGCAACCATTTTGTTATCTATTGCAACAGTTTTGCAACCATCACCATAGTGGTAATTCCTGTAGTGGTTATAATAATAGAAACCAATAGACACATGCAGAAACCAATAGACACATGCAAAAACCAGACAGACTTAAAAAAAAGGTAAAAGCTAAGGATGAATTGCCTGCCAGTGATTGTCATTTGACAACAAAGAACTTATAATCATCGGATAACTAGATCACGTTATTGAGACCCATTGCCTTAAAGTAAAAAAAATCTATGGGATCATCATACTCTTAAGAGTTAAAGGAAAGCAAATGAACTTTATATTCTATAAATTCTCAAGTACTGGTAAGCAAACTGAAGGCAAATAACACCTAAAAATTAGTTACAGACCCTCCAACTAAACTCCAGGCATATACGAGTAAGTGGGGATGTAGATGAGGTGTGTTTAAGAAATTTCGTTTTCGATAGAGAACTTGATTTCTATACTTACTCTAAGGAAGTTACCTTTCACATTTTAAGGAACTCCTTTTCTTAGTGTTTTTTGAAAATTTTGACTAACGGAACATGAAAAAATTGAAAAAAATATTCTAGAAAGTGTTTTCCTCTATAGCTAACACACCGTGAGTATTTATAGAACATAAAAGGTACTTTCAATTCAATGAAGTCCATTGAACACATTGCACATCAAAATTTTTTACTAACTTTATCGTTACATCAACCTCTTGTTAAACTTAATACATAAACCAACAACTATTCTGTCTCTTTATTTTTTCAATTTATCATTAACAACTTCATTACATAAACATTACAAGCTAAGTGCAGACGTACAGTAAAACAGATAACTAATTAAGAACATATGACTTTTTTTTCATTAATCTTATGCTCGATAAATCTAAGATTAGCGACCAAATTCACTGTTATAACAGTAGAAACCAGTTGACACTTTGAAAAACCAGGGAGACTTAAAAGAAATTGTAAAAGCCAACAATGAATTGCCTATCGGTGACTGTCATTGACCGTTAAAGAACTTATAATCACCGAACAACTGAAGCACATTGTTGAGTCCCATTTTCTTAAAGTAAAATACAAAAATCTAAGGGATCATCACACTCTTAAGAGTGAAAGGAATGCAAATGAACTTTAGATTCTGGAAATACTCTAGTAAAGTTAATCAAACTAAAGTCAAATAACACCTAAATATCAGTTAAAGACTCTCCATCTGAACTACAGGCATATACGAGAGACTGGGGATGAAGATGAGGTGTGTTTAAGAAATGTTGATATCTATAGTGAACTTGTTTTCTATACTTCCACTAAGGAAGTTACCTTCACATTTTTAAGGAAGTCATTTTCTTAGTGTTTTTTGAATATTTTGGCTAACGAAACCTGAAAAAATTGGAAATTGTTTTCCTCTATAGCTAACACACCCTGAATATTTATAGATCATAAAAGGTACATTCAATAAAATGAAGTCCACTGAACACATTGCATATCAACTATTTTGAGTTAATTTAGCATTGGATCAACCTCTTATTTTACTTAATACATAAACCAGCAACTTCTGTCTCTTTTTCTTTAAAGTTTATCATTAACAACTTCACTGCATAACCATTACATGCAAAGTGCAGATGTGCAGTAAAATAGATAACTAATTCAAAACATAAGACTTTCTTTTCATCAATCTACCATTCGATAACTCTAGGATTAGCAACCAAATTCACCATTATAATAGTAGAAACCAGTTGACACTTGCAAAAACCAGAGAGACTTAAAAGAAAAGGTAAAAGCCAAGGATGAATTGCCTGCAGTGACTATCACCGATAGTTAAAGAAGTTATAATCACTGATCATCTGGAGCACATTGTTATGTCCCATTGCCATGAAGCAAAAAAAAGATAAGGGATCATCATACTCTTAAGAGTGAAAGGAAAATAAAAGAACTTTAGATTCTGGAAATGATCAAGTAGAGGTAAGTAAACTGAAGGCAAATAACACCTAAAAATTAGTTGGAGACTAGATAGTGAATGCATGTTCATTTAATATTTCAATGCTTACGTTTAGAATAAGAGTACATAGTGTTTCATCTATCAAGAAAAAAAATAAAATGACACATAACTTTATCTAAAATGAATATTCCCAATTGGGCCCTTATGCTACAGGCTGTTTGGGCAAAGTAACTTAAAGTGGTTGTGATTTTTATTAGTATAATAAGCCAGTCACTTTTGAGTATAGGTAACCAAGCAAAGACACTCTATTAGTCTATGTGAGAATTAAAAAACCAACAATTCAAAGTGAGATGTTTTTGTGCGTTACTAGTATAAAAAATTCATCTTGTGGTACAGATGCAACCAATAAAAAATAAGAAAAAGGGATGAGAAGGATAAGAAGAACAAATAGAGACTGGCCTTGATTGTTACTACCAATAAATGGATGATTTATTGGTTGAATAGCAGTCTCTTCTCCCAATAAATAAACATTGCATCTTAGAATATTAGGATCAAGTGTATATCCTTGATTTAAATGCAACAGTTGTGCAATAATGTTTATTGTAACATCTCATTCAATGACATCTCTTTGAGCATTGAATTTTTTTTCCATTCTTTATTGCATCTGCTCTTTCAAATCACCCAATCTCTTCTCTAACAGTTCATCAATAATATTTTAAGAGGGTTCAAAATCGCTTGCTTTTTGTTTCAAAAGAGACTTTGTAACCCCGCATCCGAATAGTTTTACTCGACCACGATGATCATGACCCGTAACAGTTGTGAATGCATCAGTTGATTGACTTTCATCTTTAATTTGTTGAGTTTCTACTCTCTCCATTTCAATCTACAAGTCAGATTCAAGAGAAAGTAAATTTAGTTGTTTCAATATTTAAGAAAGAACAAATGATCTTGATCAATTTAGAATAAGAAACATCAAATATTTTCACGTAAAGTCAACAAGTTCATAATTAAAATATGACAAAACGTCAAACCTCGCAGATTAGAGCAAACTTTTTTTGCTAAAAGTTTAAGGGTACTTAAAACTTTTTTTGATTCTCTTTGTTAGTGATGGACTTAACCTACAAGACAATATTTACAAATAATTTTTCAATAAAAATATTGAGACAGTGACAGATTAATTACACAAAAATTATTGCCTTATATCGAAAGAAAGAAAACGTAAAAAGGAAGTTCAGGCATGATGAATTCAATGATAAATTCATACTAACAATAATAAAATAGTTGTCCATATAGATATCATACCTCAATTTCTATGGAATTTCAATACATAAAGATATCTGCAAATACAAGTTTTGAAAAAGTGTTAGGCCTATTTGCCCTTTGAAGATCATCATTGGCATAGGCACAAGAGTGTTATTTCTTAAACCTTGACTTATAACCTATAAATGCAGCATCAATTGATCTCATAGCCCAATCTTTTCTATTATTAGAAATGTCATATTTCTCCTATAATTTTATTCAATTGGGTTAGTGCAAAAATTGTGAAATACTTTTAGTAAAAATCAAAATACTAAGAACTTAGAACCTGGATATAGCTCCACATATTATCGTGTGTCTTTATCGTTTTCCAAGTAAATGCCAAGAAAGCTGCCAAACTCAATGACCGTTGCTTTAGTTGGACCAATAGGCTGGTTCAACTCATTTAGAACTATCTATCAATGATCCGTCCGTCTTTGTACTCCTTGCATTTGTGTAGCACCTCTTATTTTTAATTGAAGAGACTATAATAATATGAATAATAAAATTACTGAAATACAGATAATTTTTAAAATAGTATGAACTAAAATATATATATTTTTGCCTTCTCAAGATTGTTCATTTGCTTTAAAAATAGAAAGTTGTGAGTGAGCTTGCTGCACTTGTTCAACTACTGGTTGTGATGCACCAGTGGTGGAGTTTGCCAATTTTTGTTGCAGTTGATCCTCTACTAGTTCTGCTGGTACTGTAGGAAGGATAGAATGATGAGAAACATGTTGGACATTTTCTGCTACTTTAGATATAGATGGAATGTTGTTTGACTTGTCCTTTTGCTTTTGATTTTTTTTCCTTTGCATTTATATAGCTTGCATTCTTCTTCTTCTTCTTCTTGTGTTCTAGTATCTGTTTATTTTGTAAAATATTTATTGATCCAACTGAAATAAAGTTCTTAACTATTTGATGATTTCTTGAACACCCTTCTTGTTTCATGATTATTCTAGTCACTATAAGTTCAATAAATAAAATATCAAATAGGTTAACATCAAGTTCAAATAAAAAAATTTTTCTACAAAACAACAGTAACCAAAATCAATATTTTCAAAACAAAATTTCTACATGTAATGACCTACTAAGGTTTAATAACAAAAGGGGGAAACAATATTCGGGGACATGATCAAGTAACCAAGATATGACGAAACAAAAGTACAACATTATCAAATGTGCAACATTAGAAACATAAACAACAATGAAGATAATATATGTCCCAACATATTTGTGGCTCCCATTACAGTGGAGTTCATAACTGAATAACTACCTGAACATGATATATTCAAAAGCTATGATCTTTTTAGGAAATCACTGCCAGCACAAGAAGTACAACTAGTAGGGTAGTCATAGTTTTATCGATCCTATTAACACAACAATAACAACATACTAATATAGTCATACAAAGTGGGGTCAGGGAGGGTAGGTTGTATCCAAACCTTACCTCTACCTCAGAGGTAGAGAGTCCATTTTTGATAGACTCTCATCACAAGAAAAATAGTCTAAAGCAATCTAGGAAATGAAATAATGAAAGTAGAAAAAAATATATAGTAATTAAAACAAGAGATCGTAACAAAATAGTACAATAAATCAAAGATACATTGCATATTCTTTTGAGTACATAGAACAATAACATGTGGAATCTTACGGTTATTGCATAAAATTATTATACCCGTTGATCAAAGAAAGACTCCAATAATCTGTACATTGCAGAAGTATTCACCTTATTGATAATGTGCAAGGCTTGAGATAAAATAAATGCATTGTCATTATACCTGCATATTACAATATGTATTTTCAAATGTCTTCATGAGGCACACCTATATCAAGTAGAACAGTATAGATGGTCAAGATGAAAGTTTGAAGGTTCAAACCAAATTAAAGAATTATATTACTATTCATATTGAGTTTAACCTCCTTATCAAAAATTGGCTCGACAAAGATAGGGACAACATCACCATCCTTGTTATGTGGGAACCTAATATGGAAAACTTTTTCATGGTTAACATAGATAATGGTGTTGTCCAATCACCACCGGGACTGGAAGGACTTGGAGGAGTGATGAGTAATCAGTAAGGGGATTGGAATATAGGATTCATAGCCAAATTATTGAAACTAGAGAAGATAGATCAAGATGTCGATGCTTCTAAGACAATAGGAGTCTTTGTTGATGACACTGGCTATTGTGGTACATATTTCTATACTACACCAAAAATAGAGAAAAGGTGTCCAAAGATTAATGAGAAGGTCAGAATTTTTTTACAGTCAGTAAGGTTTGATTGATCTTAACATAAAGATCTCCTTGGATACTAGTTTATTTCTGACTCAATAGTCCTCAGCTTGATATGTACATCTCATGTGTTGTTTTCTTTGAGTTGTGGTATCCTTTTGACACTATAATAGAGCGACATATTATTCTATTTGATTAAAACAAAAAGGAGAGGTGTCCGGTTGAACACCTTTAACATAATAATGCAGAAACATGAACTAAAAGGCCATAAGTTTCAATACTAAACAAATATCTAATAACACAATGTCTAAAAACGGTATAACAATACCAAAATAAATCTAAAATAACTGCCTGACATCCTGTAGTCTGAAAGCCTGTAAATTGTCTAAATAAGAAGTTGATAGGACATGTCCCCAACTAACTCCATCCACTAAAGTAAACTAGAACTGAAATAGTAATGTAATTATTATTTCCTCGAAAGATGAGGACTTACTTCTAACTCTGACTGCTGAGACTGGAATCCACTGCTGATATAGAGCTCGTACTTGTAAACCTATGGTATAAGACACCATAGAATGAATGCGTATGTACTTTGAATGTACTAGTATGAAAGTGAGGTAGGCTAAATGCATAGGGTTCATATGCATGAAAAAATATAAATGACTGACTAATATGAACGTGAGAATAAATTCATAACTATGTAACTGTAACTGAGATCGTGTTATGACTAAATATTATAATACTGAATATTGAGGGACTGATACTATGTTATTGATACATGGATAACTGTGTCTAACAGTTCTAATTATCAAGAACTGGTCTGGTTGACTGTATCTGATAGTCCTAAAGCTGAAGATTGAGTATATATATTCTTATAACTAATAACATAAGTGATGGTGTATAACACTCCTGAATCTAATAGAACTAGCTGAGTTCTATACTGTGTCTGAGTAACTGACTCTGAGATCAGTCCTATCTTGTGGGGGATCTATGAGTATATTGATAATAAAGAAGGTTTGACTTAGTCTGAGATCAGTCCTACCTAGCGGGTGATCTCTGAATCTGATTATACTGCTACTTATTGACCATAGTTGAGATCATTCCTATCTAATGGGTGATCTTGTAGTCTATTTATAATGACAAGTATTGACTGTATCTGATAGTTCTAAATCTGTATTACTGAGCTGAATTGACTGATATGACAGTCTTGGCTTCTGTAACTTAAACTGTGGGATGTATTCATCTAACAGACATGCCCCATACTAAAATAACTAGGGTCCAACCTGTAACCCTAGCTGGAAGGATGTCAGTACCACACCACTGGTAAAGAGAACTGTTGTGGAGTCAGTCCTAATCTAGCCGGTGACCCCTAGGATTAGTCCTATACATTTAAATGTGCTAACATGTGATCCCTGAGTATGTCAGTGCTATCTATCAGGTGACATCTCATACCAATGCTGGCTACGTAGTTATGGAACTTAGGTATTTCTTCTAGGGATCTCAGTCCTATCTAGCGGGTAAGTCCCCATCCCTAGGCTCGTTCGGTGCTGAATCCTACTAGCATCTGAAAGACACTAAACTAAACTGATACTCATGGTATTGTCTAGCAGATCTAAACTCAATTTATTGAGTTTTGTTGACTGACAGAATGTACTGAGTTTTGAGGACTTACTAAGGATACTAAATTTACTGAGTTTTGACTTGGAATACTGATATTACTAAGATTACTGAGTACTGAGATCAGTAAGATACTGAACTACTAAGATTGCTGAGATTTTTGGGCTTTCCTAAGTCACATGACTGACTGAGTTCTATCGATCATGGCTTGACTGAGAGTATCATGAAAACATCACATGGCTTTAGACACACAACTAATGTTTCGGGTACAAGTACCCCCCGGACAC
Source organism: Capsicum baccatum var. pendulum (assembly GCA_030864225.1). NCBI lineage: Eukaryota > Viridiplantae > Streptophyta > Magnoliopsida > Solanales > Solanaceae > Capsicum > Capsicum baccatum. The sequence goes on along the minus strand of CM061552.1, from coordinate 164,351,512 downwards.
GATGAGAAGAAACTGGCATAAAATGACTTATGTGAACACAAGATCAACAACACAATTCATAATTCATATATTGAAGCATTTTGTCAAACATGTGATATGCATAAACTTATACATTATTGGGGATTTCATGATATCATACTAGTTAGGCATGTTTTCTTCATCTAGGCATTTAATCAATCACATAATAGGCATAGAATGTGTAAACAACATTATACAACAATCAAACATCATGATTCATCTCTAATTTCATCATCCAAGGGTTTTAATCCTAGGTTTACATGAATCTACATCATTACTTATCGATTACATATGCAATTTATCACCAAACATGGATTAGAATTCAATTAGTCATTATCAACATGAACAAGAACTATCCAATCATGAAATTCATAAATAAAATCCATAACTTGAATTTAGAAAAGAGATTCTTGTACTTTATGGACGAAAGGAGTCCATGAATAAACACTATGCATACCTTAGCTTGTGATTCTATGAAGGTTGACGGAGAGATTCTTGAAATTTGACGATGAATTCCCTTGAAATTGAACTTTCTATGAAAAACCTAGGGCTTGTCTTTAAATAGGGTGGGAAATTAACCCTTTTAACCCTAGGTCATGTCTTTAATTTATGAGAAAATTTCCTGGTTTTCATCATTGTCGTGACACACCACTATCGCACCAAGTAACTTGAAAGAGACAAATGGGAAATGGAATGGTGGCGCGATGCGGAGCAATCATATTGCCACCTTGTCTGCAACCTGGAAGTTTAGCGCGATACACCACTATTGGGGAACAACAATGGATATTGACAATTTCTATTTGAGCTATCTCTGTGATGTGTTGAAGGCTCTACCCTCTTCGCCCGAGTGTCAGATTTGGGCAAATTTAGTATCGATGGGAAACTTATTAAATATCTCACATTACAAAAAGTGAAAATCTTGAAAATACCACCTTTATAAGAGTGGATTCATCTTTCAAAGAAATCTTCTAACATTCTTGAAAAAAAAATTCAAGCTAGGAAAAGTATGGGTATTACAAATATAAGGTTCAATAACTCTTGGATTAGAGACCAAATTAACCGTTGTAATAGTAGAAACTAATTGACACACCCAAAAACTAGAGAAACTTAAAAGAAAAGGTAAAATCCAAGGGTGAATTATTTTTCGGTGACTGTCACTAATAGTTAAAGAAGTTATAATCACCGGACAACTATTGGACGTTGTTCATTCCCATTTCAATGAAGTAAGACAAAAAATATAAGGGATAATCATACTCTTAAGAGTGAAAGGAAAGCAAATAAACTTTAGATACTTGAAATTCTCAAGTAGATGTAAGCAAACTGAAGGCAAATAATACTTTAAAATTAGTTAGAGACTAGATTGTGAATGCATGTTCGTTTAATAACTCAATGCTTGAGTATCGGAATAAGATTACATAGTGTTTTAGCTATCAAGAAAAAGAATAAAATGACACACAACTTTATCTAAAATGAATATTCCCAATGGGGCCCTTGTGCTATAGGCTGATTGGGCCAAGTAACTTAAAGTGGTTGCGATTTCTCTTAGTGTAATAAGCCAGTCAGTTCTGAGTATAGGTAACCCATAAAAGACACTCAATAAGTCTATGTGAGAGTTACAAAACCAATAAGACAAAGTGAGACGTTTTTGTACATCACTATCCTAAGAAATTCATCTAGTGGCACAGATGCAACCAATAAAAACGAAGAAAAAAGGATGAGAAGAATAAGAAGAAGAAATGAAGATTGACTTTGATTGTTACTATCTATAAACGACTGATTTATTGGTTGAATAGTAGCCTCTTCTCCCTATGAATGAACATTGCATCTTAGCATATTAGGATCAAGTGTTAATCCTGTATTTAAATGTTGGAATTATGTAATGATGTTCATTATAACATCTAATTCAATGATGTCTCTTTAAGCATTGAATTTTTCCTGCATTCTTTGTTGCATTAGATCTTCCTATTGATCAAATCTATTCTCTACTAGTTCATCAGAAATATTTGAAGATGGTCTAGAATCACTTTTTTTTTTCAAAAGAGACTTGGTAACCCCGGTATGAATAATTTTACTTGACCAGGATTATCAGCCCCCATAACAGTTGTGAATACATTAGTTGATTGACTTTCATCTTCAATTTCTTGTTTTTCTACTATCTTCATTTCAACCTATAAGTCAGATTCAAGAGCAAGTAAATTTAGTTGATTAAATATTTAAGAGAGAACAAATGATCTTGATCAATGTTGAATTAGAAAATTTCATACAATTTTATTTGGAATATCTTCAGATGAGTGCTTATATACTCGGTCAGGTTTTCTTATTCTAGTAGCCACAAAGAATTCCTTATTTGCTAAATCTCCAGAATTTTTCTTCTTTTTTCCTAGTTACATGCAAGTCAACATTAAAATATTTACAGGTAAAGTCAACAAGTTCATAATAATAATAATATGAAAAAATCGCCAGAATTATCCTTTTTTTTCCTAGTTATATACAAGTCAACATTAAAATATTTCCAAATAAAGTCAACAAGTTCATAATAACAATATGACAAAACATCAAACCTCGTGGATTAGAGAAAAACTTGTTTTGCTAACAATCTGTGGATACTTAAACTTTCTCCGATTCTCTTTGTTAGTGATGGACGTATCTTGCAAGACAATATTTACAAATAATTTCTTAATAAAATGATTGAGACAGTGAAACATTAAACACAAATAATTTAATGCCTTATATCAAAAGAAAGAACAATGCAAAAAGGAAGTTAAAGCGTGATGAATTCAATGATAAATGACTGCTAACAATAATGTAACAATTGTCCATATTGACATCATACCTTAGCTTCTTCGAAATTCCAATACTTAAGGATATCCTCCAATACAGGTTCTGAAATAGTGTTAGGCCTATTTTCCCATCGAAGTTCATCATTAGCATTGGCAAAAAAATGTTGTTTCTTATACCTTGACTTATACCCTCTAAACACAGTATAAATTGATCTCATACACCAATCTTTTGCATTATTGAGAATGTCATATTTCTCCTCTAATTTGGTTCAATTGAGTTAGTGCAAAAATTGTGAAAAACTTTCAAGTAAAAATTAAAATTTTGAGAACTTAGAAACTGGATATAGCTCCACATATCACCGTATGTCTTCATCTTTTTCTAAGTAAGATTATGAGGACAATATGTCCCATTCCTTTCCAATGTGCCAAGAAAGTTGCCAGACTCAGTGACCGCTATTTTAGTTGGACCAATATACTAGTTCAACCCATTTAGAAATATTAATTGACGATCACTCCGTCCATGTACTGTTTGCATTTGTGTAGCACCTATTTTTATTTTTTTAATTTAAGGGCCTACAATAATATGAACAATAAAATTACTGAAGTGTAGATAATTTTTAGAATAGTATGAAATAAAATATATATATATATATATATATATATATATTCTTTCCTTCGCAAGATTGTTCGTTCGCTTCAAAATTAGGAAGTTGTGACTGATCTTCCTGCACTTATTCAACTACTAGTTGTGATGCACGAGTCATGAATTTTGCCAATTCTCATTGTAGTTGATCCTCTACTAGTTCTACTGGTGCTGCAGGAAGGATAGAATCATGAAACATATGTTGCACTTGTTCTGCTACTTGAGATATAGTTGGAATGTTGTTTGACTTCTACTTTCGATTTTGATTTTTTTTCTTTGCATTTATGTAGCTTGTAATCTTTTTCTTCTTGCGTTCTAGTATCTATTTTTTACGTAAACCTGCTACTGATCCAGCTGAAACAAAGTTCTTAACTTTTTGGTGATTTCTTGAAACACCTTCTTTATTCATAATGGTTCAAGTCATTGTAAGTTCAAAAAATAAAATATCAAATAGGTTAACCGTAAGTCCAAATAACAAGTTTTCACTGCAGAACAACAGACAAAAAAAATGATATTTACGGAAGAGAATTTCTACATGTAATGACATCCTAAAGTTTAACACCAAAAGGGGAAAACAACATTAAAGGACATGATCAAGTAACACAGTTATGACGGAACAAAGGTACTAGCAGAAAAAAGTACAAAATTAGCAAAAGTACAACACTACCAACCTAAACAACAATGAAGATAATATATGTCCCTGCATATTACAGTAGAGTTCATCACTGAATAATTACCTAGACATGATATATTCAGAAGTCGTGATCTTTTCATGAAACCACTGCCAGAACAAGAACTACTACTAGCAGGGAAGACATAGTTTTACTGATACTATTAACACAACAATAACATACTAAATATTATCCTATAAAGTGTGGTCAGGGAGAGTAGGTTGTATCCATACCTTACCTACACCTCAGAGGTAGAGTATCCATTTTTGATAGACCCTTGGCTTAAGAATAACAGTCTAAAGCAATCCAGAAAATGAAATTATGAATTTAGAAAAAAATATATAGTACTTAAAACAAGAAATCGTAACAAAATAGTACAACGAATAAAAGATACATTTCATATTCTTTTGAGTAAATAGAACAATAACATGTGGAACTTTACTATTTTTGTAGAAGATTACTGTACCTGTTGATCAAAGAAAAACTCCAATAATCTGTACGTTGCATAAATATTCAACTTTTTGATAGTCTGCAACACTTGTGATAAAATAAATGCATTGTCATAATACATACATATTACAATAGGTATTTTCAAATGTGTTCACGTGGTACAACTATATCAACTTAAAGATTACAGATGGTCAAGATGAAAGTTAGAATGTTCAACTACGACTAGAAATCAAATTAAAATATTATATTATTATTCTTATTGAGTTTAACATCCTTATGAAAAATAGGCTGGACAAAGATAGAGACATCATCACCATCCATGTTAAGTGGAACCCAATGAGCAAAACTATTACATGGCTAACATGGATTGATGGTGCTATACAATTAGCACCGGTACCGGAAGAGCCTGGAGAAGTGACAGCCAAGTTCTTTAAACTGGAGCAGCTAGATCAAGATGTGGATGCTTCTGAGACAATAAGAGTCTTTGTTAAGGGCACTGGCCAAGTTGGTACATATTTCTATACTACACCGAAAATAGAGAAAAGGTGACCAATTATTCATGAGAAGGTAAGAATTTTTTTACTGTTAGCATGTTTTTCTTGATCTTAACAAGAAAATATCCTTGGATACTAGTTTGCTTCTGACTCAGTAGTCCTCTGTCTGATATGTACAGCTTAGGAGTCGTTTTCTTTGAGTTGTGGCATCCTTTTAACACTACAATGGAGCGACATATCATTTTATTTGATTTAAAACAAAAAGGAGAGGTGTCTAGTTGAACACCTTTAACCAAATTCCAAGCTTCTCCATTGATAGACGGGGGAATTTTTACTAGATAGAAGACACAAGTATAAGTAGTTGCACGAGACACTGAACTAGCTAGTTTCTTTTTATGTTTTAGGAAACTATCTGATCACTGATTATTAGTGATACCTTTTTTCCAAAGGGACTTATTTAGTTCTTCTTCGGAGAAAAATAATCTAGAGCCTAATCAAAATGAACTTTGATCCTCATTTGGCTAATATTAGATGCCGAATAATGGAAAATTGTAAATATCTTTAAATTTTTTCAATTCCAAAATCAAAGAGAGTCGAGACTAGAATGAATAGATGGTGCTTTGATCCAGCATTAGTAAAAAAAATGAGTATATAAACGTCAACTTCATAAAAATGGACATAAGAATTGTGAAAATGGCATTAGTTGATTGAAATGGCATTCATTCAATATAAACAAAAATCCACTAACATCTGGAAAGAAGTCATTAGGGAAATATAATTTTTTTGACATTGGCATTACATTCATGTCAACAGAAGTTATAAAACCAAGAGTTAATGGTGAAAATTTTTACCGATGAGGCCACGATTCTCTTATATAATTCACTAGGTTTCTTTGAATCAGTCTTTGAAATTCTACAAAATTATAGTATATTAGAATAAAATTATAATTGAAAATGGTTAAACTATATAAACAACCATGGATATAAAATATGTATGAAAAAAAATTTATCACTCCCAAAAAAATAAAACTAATGATGAACATATATTTAAAAGAACTTTCTTGTCTCATTATCTGCCTCCACCCAATCCCAATTAGTATCATCAAATTATCCTTCTCATATGATATAATTACAACTATATCTTCTGAATGTTCTTCAGTAGATAAAATATCAATATCAACTGCTCTAGCTTCTCTTTACCATCTAAAGTTATCCTAATCTAATCTAATAAAGGGATAAATTTAATCATTAGGCTCTCTCTAAAATGCTTCTCCAATACTAAGGAAATTCTCTTCCTCTAGATCATACAAATCAACAACGACTTTATTCATTGCATAATAAACATCTTTCTCAATTGGATCTACAACATAAAAAACTTGATAAACTTGCAATGCCAACACAAAAGGATCATCTTTACTACATAACTTGTTAAAGTATACCCGAGTTAGCCCATACCATATTAGGCCCTCTAGCTAGCCATTTTAAAAGATGGGATACTTCAACTGTTTTAACTTTCTCTTAAAATCAATTTCTAAATTCACGACTATGACTCCTTGCTCAAACCCATGCATTCAATGTAGTATGATTACTCATTGAATTTTTATGTTCACTACAATAAATTATATTACAAATATAATTACTAGGCCTTTATAAATAGATGTTTATGTACCTTATCATAAGAAAATAAATGAAGTTTAATATGTAAATATCTTACGCGAAGAACATTTACACTTCTTCATTTCCTATGTTAAAAAGAGCATATCAATTTGCTTCATAACGTAACTTTGGATCGATAAAAAAAGTGTAAATTTTTTTTCTCACTTCCAATTGGATTACTATTCTTAAGGAATACAGATGACACATTTTGAATGGATTCCTTATCTTTAGTTTAGTACCTACTAAATCGTGTCTTTATACCATCATGTAGGCATCTTGAACAAAACGTCAAACACTCTACAACTAAATAACCTTCTGTTATTGATACTTATGGACAAGATCGATTAGAAATGAGCCTCTTAAGGTTACATAGGTACCTCTCAATAAAATACATCCAATGAAGATTTGTCGAAACCCCCAGCTTAATTTTATTCACTAAATGAACAGGAAAATGTTGCATTATTTCAAAAAATACTGGATGAAAAGTCATTTCGAGGTTAGATATAATTTCATAAATTTCATACTGTAGTTTTTCAAGATCTCTCAGCCTAATTAGATTACTATATATGGTTCTATAGAAATTACCCAACCTAATCAATGTCAATGAAACATTCTTAGGTACCACATTTCTAACAGTAACTTGTTGCAAATAATGTAAAATAAAATGAGCATCATGACTCTTGTACCCTAATATCTTCATCTCTTTTATATGCACACGACCTGATATATTTAAAGCACACCCTTTAGGTAATTTGACATTGTTCAAGACACTGCAAAATAATCTTTTCTGTTCTGGTTCCACGAAGAAAGAAGATTAAGCAAAAATTACATTTTTGTTGCTATCTTGTACTGGTTGTTGCTCCTCCCTATTCTAATATCTTTTAAGTCATACCAAGAATTTACATGATCTTTTAAATTTCCATCTATCTCTAATAAATTCCCAAGCAAACCATCAGATATATTCTTTTCTATATATATTTGATAAATATTAAGACTTAATCTGTTATGCGGCTAATATGGCAATTGAAATAAGATAGATCTTTTCTTCTAAGGACCTTTATTATCTTAAGACCTTTTCTTTTTGCTCTTTCAAAAAATATTATTGAATTCATGATGTTGGGCGTATTTATACCCCTAAGAACCATAATTTACCCATATTCTAGCTAAGTTTGGAGGATAAAATATATAATGCCTGCACTTTTAGTCCATTTTCCTTTAAGTGAGCTAAGCTATGTGATTAGCATGTTTTTCAGGTATTAATGATGAAGATTTCAGCACTTTGTGGACCTGTGGGCAGCAAAGGAAAACTTCACACATGAGGGAAGGCAGCTTTTGGAAGCTTGTGGACTGAATGTGATGCATGGAGAATTTGTTCCGGGCAAAAATCAGTATTTCTAAATACTTAGGGATGCAGCAGTAACTTAGTGGACAAGGATATTATAAAAACCTTATTGCTGAATTTTTCAGCATCATTCAATTATCATTATTATTCATCATTCATCATTATTCATTATCCAATTTTCAGATTTTGTAATATTTTAGAACAGAGAAAACGGCTCACGTGAGGCACGGAGAGAGAAAAGAACGTCATTCTCTTATTGACGCCAAATCATCCCAATCGTGAGATTGTTCTAGTTTTGCTATGATGATGATGTCTACTTTGATTTTCGTTGTATCCATGAGTAGCTAAACTTCTCTGTTAGGATTATGAAAACCTTGTAAGATACTATCTATTAACTATGAGTTTGTGAATTATTGACATGTCATGCTACTTATATCATTCCTCTCTTCATTTTGATTGAATTCTCATGGTTGCAAACATAGAGAACACGCCATTATTGCATCAACTTGTTCGAGAGAAAAGTTACATGTTTGGAAAAGAGAGTGTGACAAGGAAATAGGGCTTCCAACCTCTATTTACACGTTAATGCCTTAACCGGATTAACTTCTTGTAGAATTTGTACAATTTGTTATACACTTTAGGCTTGAGAGAGCTATAGTGAAATAAATCCTTGATGGTTGAGAAACACTTGGATTTAGAATTAGAATACGATTATAAGTGCATGCATGTCTAAATTCCGCGTTACTCATAGTTAATAGAGAAGTAGAAACTACAAGGTGGACATAACCCTAACTTATTACTCTCTGTGATTAAATCTTACTACGTATATCATCTCATTCATTATTTTGATACTATTAGTTCACGCATAAATCAAACCCCCCTTTCCTTGGAATTTTTGACCAACAGTCTACTAATAATTGCAACACTTAGTGACCAGAGTATTCCTTGTGGGATTCGACACCCAACCTAATTGGGTTCTATATTTGACAGCGACCTCTTACACTTTAACAAATTTTGGCGTCGTTGCCGGGGAATACGGTTGTCAACTAAGTTTGTGATAGTTAATAGACCCTTTGGTCAAAGATTCTCGAATTTTACTTTTTGTTTTGTTCAGGTTTGGTAGAGTGTATGCCAAATACACGAAGTTCTGGTCAGCCATTATTACCTCTAAATCCTGAACCACATCTTATTGGCAGAATGGATGCACAATGAGACATTGAAAGAAGGGCTGCTCAATAGGAGCATGCCAGATTAGCTGCATTGGCAGCCGCTCAAGTGCAACAATAGAATATTGATAACCCAGGTAGGGCAACAAATCCTGATGAAGAAGACCTGGGTGATGATGAGTTACTAAATCCTAGGCGTGCAGATGAGGTAGCAGCACCTATGCACAGGAGAGATCATCAAGCTAGAATGAGACCTGAACGCCGAGCTGTTCAGGCTTCTTTTGATGATGATGATGACGATCTGGATGGGGCTGGTGCCACAGGGGCTATTATTCCTCCACCCTTGCCACGTGGAGCCAAGTTCAATAACACTAGCACCATGATTCAGTTATTGCAGCTCAAGGGGTTATTTGGTGGACTTGCAGGCGACGATCCGAATATGCATCTGATCAATTTTATCTCAACATATAAGTCGTTTGACAATCCAGGAGTTGGACAGAATGCAATTCGACTGCGCTTATTTCTATTGTCTCTATCTAGAGAGGCAACTTTATGGTTGAACGGGCTAACTCCTGACTCTATTACTAATTGGAGGCAACTGAAAGACGCTTTCCTAGAAAGATTCTTTTCGCCATCTAAGAGAGCACAATTAAGAGATGAGATCAACAATTTTTGATAGCTTCCAACTGAAGCTCTCCACGAAACATGGGAGAGGTTAAAAAAGAAGCTTATGCGGTGCCCAAATCATCAGATGACCAATATCCACTTGATGGAAATATTATATAAGGCTTTGAACTCGGTGACTAAGCCAGTGGTTGATAATGCTGCAGGTGGGTCATTCATGGACCTTACTTTTATAGAGGCAAGTGATATGCTGGATCGTATGACAAAGCAGAGTAGAGCTTGGCAAACCAGGGATTATGAGGTAGCAAGCTCTACTGTATCTATTGGCTTGATGGCAGAACACAGGCGAAGAGAAGAGGAACGTGACCAGGATATGGCTCACATGAAAACGCAGATGGATCTTCTAATCAAGCATTTATTATCAGGGAAGACTGAAAAATTCAAGGTTGTTGTATCACAGGGAAGAGATGACTCCGATTCTGAAGAGGAAGCAAATTACTTGAATAATCAGGGGGTTTCCGAGGCAATGACCAAGTAAACCAAGGTCGAAGCTATTATGATAAATTTGGATACAAGGACCGCGATCAAGGGAGTTGGAAGAATAAGTCTGACAGGAGTGGTTTGTATGTTCCTCCTGGAAATCGTGAGGCTGCGGTGTCTGGCTTTGGAAAGATGTCCATGGAAGACATGCTGGCTAAGCTATTGAAAGGAGTGGAGGCAACCAACATGGGAGTATCTGAGGTAAAAAATGATTTGTCCTCAATAAAGCAATTGGTTGACTCGCATTCCACTGTAATAAAACAGCTGGAACAATAAATAAGTCAACTATCGGTGGCATTCAATCAATGAAAAACTGGCACTTTACCTAGTGACACTGTGCAAAATCCATGGAAAGATGGATCATGTTTGGCTATTATCACCAGGAGTGGTAAGGTGCTAGAAAATCCATCCAAAGGCAAGCCGGTGGTTGATAATATAGAAAAGAATGTTATTGAAGCAGGCTGTGATGATTCTGTAGAAGCTGAAAATCAGAATGGGAACGTTCATGATACTACACTTAGATGTCAGCAGTATGAGAAGATTGATAATCGGAAGAAAGATAAAAAGGAAGTGGTGGAGAAAACTCTCCCAACTCCACCACCACGTTTTCCTCAGAGACTGAAGAAAAAGGTTGATGACACCAGGTTTAGTAAATTCATGACCATGTTGAAGCAGCTGACTATTAATGTGCCTTTGGTGGAGGCACTGGAGCAAATGCCAGGGTACGCCAAATTCATGAAGGACCTTTTGACAAAGAAGAGGGCAGCAAGCTACGAACTGACAGATAATATTCATCATTGCAGTGCAATTGCAACAAGGTTGGATCTTTAGATTTCGCTAAGGCATTGTGCGATTTGGGAGCTAGCATCAATTTGATGCGGCTCGTGATGGCAGATAGGTCGGTAAAATGACCTGTTAGTATCTTGCATGATGAATTAGTGAAGGTTTCTACCTTTATTTTTCCTGTAGACTTTGTTATTCTGGACTACAAGGTGGATTGTGAGGTGCCCATAATCTTGGGTCGACCTTTCCTCGCAACAGGAAGTGTGATTGTTGATTTACGAGCAAATGAGCTTTTATTTGGGATGAATGACAAAGTGGTACGTTTTGATGTAAGCAAATCAATAAAGCAGCCCAAAGATATGAATGTGTTTTCTATAGCTGATGTTTATTATGAGGATGAGAAAGAATTATCGTTAGAGAAGCAGCTTACTATCGAGCCATTGGCTGCTGTGCTTTTGAACTTTGAGCGTGAGGATGTTGAAGAGAACGAAGAAACTATCTGTGTTTTGACAGGAATGGGGTCGTATTCATATGCCCACAAGAAGCTGGACCTCGACATTAAGAATCGACCTTCACCACCGGCGAAGCCACCAGATATCTTGATGAAGTCTGAGTAATCGAGATAACTAAGTCGTGCTGCGACAATAAATCAAGCGCTACTTGGGAGGCAACCCATCATTTTTAATCATTTTATTTCACTAGGATTTTGTTTTTGATAAATAAAAGTTCAAAAAGAAGAGTCAATCCATGACCAAAACTAAGGCGCTCGGTGGGAGGCAACCCATTTTTCTAATCATTTTTATTGTTTTTGATTAAGTGTAGGTGCAAGACGTAAAAAGGAGGAGATTAGTCCCAAATTTTGATTTGAAAGTGAGCCATGCTAAAGGTGGTAAGTTAGGAATGATGGAGCAAAGGCTATAGGCTAGGCATTGCCTATGCCAATCTAGGCAACGAACAAGGCAATGCCTATGCCATTACTGATACGGTTAGGGCAGCCTCCACAGGTACACGACCTTTCACATGAAGCCAAGCTTGGGAATTACAAAAACTCCAAGCTTTGTTCATGCAAATGGCCGTGTGTGAGTTGGTGATTGAACCAACCAAGGACCTAAACGTTTTTATGTGTGAAGAGAGGTCCTAATGTGTAAATAACTACTCTCCAAGGTTGGCACAAGAAGCAAGGGCCGATGGGTCATTTTACCCCTTTGTTTGTAGTATAAATAGAACATGTTAGAGAGAGTTATAGTTAGTTTTTTGCATGCTGAAACTTGTAACCTAAAATCACAAAAACCTTTCCTCTCTCTTCACTCTTTGAAGCCGCCCCTAGTATCTCACAAGTAGAGGGATACTTGTGTTGTCTCTTTGGCTAGAAACAAGGTTTTTGAGGTCGTTGAGTGCCTCTTGGTCCTCGTAAGAACTTGGTGTTTATAGTCATTAGACTTAGGGTCCTCTCTTGAAGTTAGGGTTCTTAGTTTCTTGAATGTTATATGTCAAGTTATCTATCGTTCTTTATCTTGTTGTTGTTGTTGCTTATCTTGTTATCTTAAAGTCTAGTGAAGCCGTGTGGGGCTCTTTTCGATTCACTAGCATCATTATCTATCCTGTTGTTCTTCTGTTGTAAGTTGAAAAACCGGAACTTAAAACTTGTTGTTCTTGTGTTGTTGGACTGAAATCCGAGCCTACTTGAAGCTCTCGGTGTTGTTGGTTTGATCTTGTATCATTTGGTATCAAGGCAAGATCGGTTGTGTTCCAACATAACCCATCTTGCGCTAGTTTACGGCTTAAACAAACTACACCTAAAAGAAATTCTGAAAATCTGTCCATTAAAAGTTGAAAACCAAGAATGATGTTGCATGTTTAGATCTAGGTGTTATTTTGTTTGTTTAGTGAGTTTCTAGTGTTGGTTTCTTTCTCACCAACACTAAGGTGTCTAGATCCGAAAGTTGAGCTTGAAAAACTTGAACATTGTGTAGTGACTTGAAGTGGCCGAAAGTTGTATGTTGTTGATAACCACTAAAAAAAAAAATAGGAAAATCGGTGGTTGTGTGTTTATGTGCTAAAGAAGTTGATGAAGTTTGTTGAAGTGTTCATCTTTTGAACTTATTCATCTTGTTCATCTTGTTGTGTGTTCAAGTGAAGGACAAGCTATAAAGTTGTTGTGAAAGATTTGCACCCATCACCCTTTAGTCTTGTCAATCAGTTTCCCTAATTCAAGGAGCCTTGTTTTGTGGGATTTGTCAACCAAACCCCACTTTTCTTGAGTTTGATCGTTGGTTTCCCTTACTTGGTCCTAGAACTAATTAACAAACTAGTACTTTCCTACTAGGTTGTCAACTAGTTCCTTGAACCGTTTGTTCGTGTCAACGATTATTTGAGTGCTTTTATTCGTTTGAACGAATTGTTGATTTTTGACTCTAGTCCGGCAAGAATTCTTTGAGTCTTCAAACAAGAATCCATTCCGGATAAGAGCTTACTCATACCTTAACATCTCACGGTTACTAGCCAATTATACAACACTTGTGGAACACGAACTTGTGGTGAACTAAAGCGGCTAATACCTTGACAATGGAAGGAGCTACGTCTCATAATGTGGATACTAATGCCCTTGATTCTATGAGGGTCACTCTTGAGGCCGTTACCCGGACACTTGAAAGGTTGAATTCGGAATTTGGGGCCGTGAGAGGGGACTTGGCAGCAATAAGGGGGGAAGTGTCGACTATTAGTGGGAGATTAGAACAAGTGGAGAGTCAAAGGAACTCTCGTCCTTCTACTCCTCTACATGTATCTACCAATGGTCATGATAGGGCCTCCTCCGCAACCATCACCCCCGAAGCAGTCCACCAAATGCTAAATGCACCCCAAGCTCCACTAAATACCGCAAGCCAAACTACCTATTTTCCTCCAAACCGAGACTCCACTAGACCAATACATTTCCAAGCCCCTCCAATTCCACAAGAGGGATTTGGACGCCAAGTACCTCCACTAAATCCGAACCCTCCATTCCAAGCTCCATTAAACCAAAGACCGCAAATTCCAAATCCTCCGAATCAAAACGGCCAAGGCCGGCCAGCCCACTTTGAAGGATACGGTAGAGAGGAGTATGAAGGAGGTGGAGCCTTTGATGATGCTTATATGAGGGAGGAGGAGTTAAGAGGGGGTCGAGGAGAACCTAGGGGATACCGAGGGTATGGAGATAGGGGAAACCGACACCAAGAGAGAGACGTAGGCATCAACACCATCAAGTTGAGCCTACCCATCTTTAAGGGTGAAAGTGACCCCGAGACCTGCTTAACTTCGGAATTGGCTTGTGACAAAGTTTTCCAAGTTAATGACATCTCGGAAGAAAAGAAGAGTTGCTACGCTATAGCTCACCTCGAGGGCTATGCTAACCCTTGTTGGGAATATGTTAAACGATTTGGTAATGAATTAGTGGATGGGCAGCCACCACCGTGGCATCGGTTGAGGTATTTGATGAGACAACGATACCTTCCCGAGAGATATCGTCATGAGTTGCTCGCTAGATTATATGTCTTGCGGCAAGGAGGCAAGAGTGTGATGGCCTATTTTGACGAGTTCCAACAACTCATGTTGAAACTTGATCATCGTGGGGAGCAAATAAGTCATGACATCATCCGGTTCAAGTGTGGGTTGAACAAAGAGATTGCCACTCATTTGACACTTCACCGGTTTGAAACCATTGACGGTATATTCCAAGCGTCCCTAGAGATTGAAAGGGAACTTAAGGAGAGATCATCCATCAAGGCAAGGGTACAAACCCCCTCGGGTTGGCCCAAAAACAAGGACCAACCCGCCCTTACGAAGCTGATCGAGTCCAAAACAGTCCCAAAATTCCCTCCGAAACCGGAGGCTCACAAATATCCCAACCCAAAGGGGTTCCAATGCTTCAAGTGCCAAGGTTGGGGTCATAAGGACAATGAATGTCTGAACCGGCGCAATGTGATCCTACGAGAAGGGAAGGTGTACTACCTTGGTGAGGAGGTGGTTTCCGAAAGGGGGGAGGATGAGGCCGAGCCTCAAGATGGAGAGGAAGCTGAAAATGGACCGAATGATGATGGATTAGATGATAGTGAAGATGTATAACCACAAGAAGGGGAGTGTGTGGTTCCAAACTTTGTGGTTAGACGTGTCATGATTAGTAAGGCGGTAGATGACCCGAGTCAAAGGGAAAATCTATTCCATACTAAGTGTCTTGTAAAGGGGAGTGTGTGCACCTTGGTAATTGATAGTGGTAGTTGTACAAATGTTGCGAGCCATGCTATGGTCAATTTCTTGAAGCTACCAACTACTCCACATACTAGTCCTTACAAGCTACAATGGTTGAACGATTGTGGTGAATTAAAGGTCACGAGGCAATGTGTGATTCGGTTTAAAGTGGGAAACTACCACGATGAAGTGCTTTGTGACGTGATCCCAATGCAAGCATGTCACTTGTTGTTAGGTAGTCCATGGCAATATGATAGGTCTACTAAACACGATGGGAGGTCCAACCGGTATACGCTTGAGAAGGATGGCCGAAAGGTCACACTTCACCCTCTTTCACCCTCCCAAGTAAATGAGTGGCATCAAAAGATGAGAGAGTTAAAGGGAAAGGGGAAGGAATCCGGGAAGGGAGAAAAGGAGGGGGATGCCGTAGGTGAGGATGTAGGGACATCCGAGGCTATCCCAACGACAAGGGAGATGGAAAACGTAGTGATGTTGGCTAGGAAGAAAGAACTCTTCGTGGACCATGATGAAAACAAGCCGATGTTACTTTTGGCCCATTGTTTTAATACTAACCCCACTAATTCTTCCATTTCCCCTTTGATTTCTTGTGTGTTGCAGGAGTATGAAGATGTATTTCCTCAAGAACTTCCGCAAGGATTGCCCCCACTTCGGGGAATTGAACACCAAATTGATTTGGTGCCGGGTTCACAACTTCCAAACAAACCGGCCTATAGGAGAAATCCCATGGACACCAAGGAGCTTGAAAGACAAGTTGAGGAGCTTCTCAACAAGGGATACATAAAGGAAAGCATGAGTCCGTGTGCTGTTCCGGTACTTTTGGTACCAAAGAAGGACGGAACTTGGCGCATGTGCGTCGATTGTAGAGCCATCAACAAAATCACTATAAGGTATCATCATCCAATCCCTAGACTAGATGATATGTTAGATGAGCTCCACGGATCTTGTTTGTTTTCTAAAGTGGACCTTAGGAGCGGCTATCACCAAATTCGCATGCAACCCGGTGATGAGTGGAAGACCGCATTCAAGACCAAATTCGGTCTATATGAGTGGCTGGTCATGCCCTTCGGCCTTACCAATGCTCCTAGCACATTTATGAGGCTAATGAATCATGTAATGAAGCCTTATATTGGAAAGTTTGTGGTGGTTTACTTTGATGATGTGTTGGTGTATAGTAAGTCTATTGATGATCATGTAATGCATTTGAGATGTGTGTTTGATGTGCTCCAAAAGGAGAAGTTGTATGCCAACATGGAGAAGTGTTCTTTTGGTGTTGATAAAGTTATATTCTTGGGTTTTGTCGTGAGCTCAAGGGGTGTGGAAGTGGACGATTCCAAGATAGACTCTATACGAAGTTGGCCGACCCCTAAAACTATTGGCGAAATCCGAAGTTTCCACGGGTTGGCAAGCTTTTATAGGAGGTTTGTCAAAGGATTTAGTTCCATAGCAGCCCCCTTGACCGAGGTAATTAGAAAGGACGGACCCTTTAAATGGGGTGATGAGCAGGCTAGGGCTTTTGAGGCCTTGAAAGCTACGCTCATCTCGGCGCCTTTATTGCAATTGCCCGATTTTGATAAGATGTTTAAAATAGAGTGTGATGCTAGTAAGGTTGGCATCGGGGCTGTTTTGATGCAAGAAGGTAAGCCCGTTGCTTATTTCAGTGAAAATCTCAAAGGGGCAACTCTTAATTACTCAACTTATGATTTGGAGTTGTACACCCTTGTTAGAGCCTTGGGAAATTGGCAACATTATTTGTGGCCTAAGGAGTTTGTGATACGAATGGATCATGAGTCGTTGAAACACCTTAAGAGCCAAGACAAGCTGAATAGGCATCATGCTAAGTGGATTGAGTTCATCGAGACTTTCCCTTATGTAATTCATTACAAAAGGGGAAAGGAAAATGTTGTTGCCGATGCCTTGTCTAGGAAGCATGTGCTTGTTGCTACCTTGTCTTCGAAGTTGATGGGTTTTGAGAGCTTGCGGATGTTGTATCCCGAGGATCCTACCTTTGCTCCTATTTTTAGGGAATGCGAAGAGTGGGGAAGGGACCGTTGGCTTAAGGAGAGTGACCATTCCTCCAACTCTCAGTTCGATGGGTATTTGTTCAAGGGGAGGAGGTTGTGTGTTCCTTCTAGTTCTTGGAGGGAATTATTCGTGAGGGAAGCCCATGACGGAGGCCTCATGGGTCACTTTGGGGTAGACAAGACCCTCGGAATCTTAGAGGAGAACTTCTATTGGCCCAAAATGCGCAAAGACGTCACTAAAATTTGTAGTCAATGCGTGGCCTGCCGGAGTGAGAAATCTCGTCTCCTACCTCAAGGATTATACACCCCACTCCCTACTCCCCTTAGGCCTTGGTTGGACATTTCGATGGATTTTGTTTTGGGGCTGCCAAGGACTAGAAAGGGCCGAGATAGCATTTTTGTTATTGTTGATAGATTCTCTAAAATGGCTCATTTTATTCCATGTGCTAAAACCGAGGATGCTCGTAGTGTAGCTTCATTATTTGTTGCACATGTTGTAAAGCTACACGGGGTACCGAGGACTATTGTGAGCGATAGGGACTCCAAGTTCCTAAGTCTCTTTTGGAAGTCCATGTGGGGTAGGCTTGGAACGAAGTTACTTTTCTCCACGTCTTTTCACCCACAAACCGATGGCCAAACAGAGGTAGTAAATAGAACCTTGGGGTCTATGCTACGTTCTATGGTTAAAAGTAAACTGACTTCATGGGAAGATCACCTACCCTTGGTGGAATTTGCATACAACCAGGTAATACATTCGAGCACGGGAATGACTCCCTTTGAATGTGTTTACGGCCTGAATCCCCTTACCCCTTTAGATCTCACTCCTTTGTCTAGTGATCTCATGACCAACTTAGATGGAAATAAAAGAGCCGAGGCAATGAAGAAAATGCATGAGACGGTGCAGATCAAGCTTGAAAAGAAGAACCAAGAGATTGCAAAAAGGGTAAACAAAGGCAGAAGAAGGCTTGTGCTTGAACCCGGAGATTGGGTGTGGGTGCATCTTCGAAAGGATCGGTTTCCAGCTCAAAGGAAGTCCAAATTGCTGCAAAGGGGTGATGGTCCTTTCCAAGTACTTGAGAGAATCAATGACAACGCCTACAAGATTGACCTTCCACCGGAATATCAAGTGCACAACACTTTCAATGTTGGTGATCTCTCCCTTGTGGATGCGGTTGAAGATGACCAAACGCTGAATTTGAGGTCAAATTCCTCTCAAGATGGAGAGGATGATACGGTTAGGTCAGCCTCCACAGGTACACGGCCTTTCACACGAAGCCAAGCTCGGGAATTACAAAAACTCCAAGCTTTGTTCATGCAAATGGCCGTGTGTGAGTTGGTGATTGAACCAACCAAGGACCTAAACGTTTTTATGTGTGAAGAGAGGTCCTAATGTGTAAATAACTACTCTCCAAGGTTGGCACAAGAAGCAAGGGCCGATGGGTCATTTTACCCCTTTGTTTGTAGTATAAATAGAACATGTTAGAGAGAGTTATAGTTAGTTTTTTGCATGCTGAAACTTGTAACCTAAAAACACAAAAACCTTTCCTCTCTCTTCACTCTTTGAAGCCGCCCCTAGTATCTCACAAGTAGAGGGATACTTGTGTTGTCTCTTTGGCTAGAAACAAGGGTTTTGAGGTCGTTGAGTGCCTCGGTCCTCGTAAGAACTTGGTGTTTATATTCATTAGACTTAGGGTCCTCTCTTGAAGTTAGGGTTCTTAGTTTCTTGAATGTTATATGTCAAGTTATCTATCTTTCTTTATCTTGTTGTTGTTGTTGATCTTGTTATCTTAAAGTCTAGTGAAGCCGTGTGGGGCTCTTTTCGATTCACTAGCATCATTATCTATCTTGTTGTTCTTGTGTTGTAAGTTGAAAAACCGGAACTTAAAACTTGTTGTTCTTGTGTTGTTGGACTGAAATCCGAGCCTACTTGAAGCTCTCGGTGTTGTTGGTTTGATCTTGTATCAATTACCTATGCTCACTGCCTCACATAGGCAATGGACAAGGCAAGGCCTATACCAATGTAGGCAATGCTATAGGCGCCGCCTATGCCATTGTCTATGCTCACTGCCTCACATAGGCAATGCCATAGGCGCTGCCTATGCCAATATAGGCGATAGGCAAGGCGCCACCTATGCCAATGTAGGCGATAGGCAAGGTGCCGTCTATGCCTATGTAGGCAAAGCAAAAGGCGCTGCCTGATACGGTTAAGGCAATCCCCACAGGTACACGGCCTTTCACACGAAGCCAAGCTCGGGAATTGCAAACACTCCAAGCTTTGTTCATGCAAATGGCCGTGTCTGAGTTGTTGACCGAACCAACCTTGGACCTATACATTTTTATGTGTGAAGAGGGGTCCTAAAGTGTAATAAACTAATCCCCAAGGATGCCACAAGAAAGCAAGGGCGGATGGGTCTTTTAACACCTTTTGTTGTATTATACATAGAACATCATAGTGAGATATCCCTTAGTTCATTTTGAAATCTGAAATTGTAACCTAAAAACTCCAAAATATCTTCTCTCTTCTTCTCCAAGAAGCCGTCCCTAGATCTCACAAGTAGAGGAATACTTGTGTTGTCTCTTTGGCTAGAAACAAGGGTTTTGAGGTTGTTGAGTGCCTCTTGGTCCTTGTAAGAACTTGGTGTTTATATTCATTAGACTTAGGGTCCTCTCTTGATGTTAGGGTTCTTAGTTTCTTGAATATTATATGTCAAGTTATCTATCTTTCATTATCTTGTTGTTGTTGTGTTGCTTTTGTTTATCTTGAAAGTCTAGTGAAGCCGTGTGGGGCTTGTTTCGATTCACTAGCATTGTTGTATCTCTTGTTGTTCTCGGATTGTGGCTTAAAAACCGAAACTATCTCTTGTGTTGTAATCTAAAAACCAAAACTTAAAACTTGTTGTTCTTGTGTTGTTGGACTGAAATCCGAACTCTTGTTGTTGTTGGTTTTGATCTTGTATCATTTGGTATCAAAGCAAGACCGGTTGTGTTCCAACATAACCCATCTTGGGCTAGTTCACGGATTAAACAAACTACAAAAAAAAAATTTCTGAAATCTGTCCACTAAAAGTTGGAAACCGAGAATGATGTTGTATGCCTAGATCTAGGTGTTATTTTGCTTGTGTAGTGAGTTTCTAGTGTTGGTTTCTTTCTCACCAACACTAAGGTGTCTAGATCCGAAAGTTGAGCTTGAAAGGTTGAATATTGTGTAGTGACTTGAAGTGGCCGAAAGTTGAATGTTGTTGATGACCAAAAGAAAAATCGGTGGTTGTGTGATTATGTGCTAAGGAAGTGTTGAAGTTTGTGGAGTGTTCATCTTTTGAACTTGTGCATATTGTTCCTCTTGTTGAAGTGTTCATCTTGTTGTGTGCTCAAGTACTAAACTTATAAAGTTGATTGTGAAAGACTTGCACCCATCACCTTGTAGCCTTGTCAATCACTTCCCCTAAATCAAGGAACCTTGTTTTGTGGGAATTGTCAACCAAACCCACTTTCTTGAGTTTGAAAAAGAAGTTAAGACTTCAAAATTTTAGTTTTCCCACCAAAACACTTTTCCATTTATCACAAGTTGTGTGAATATTAAATCAAGACAAAAAAAAAAATATATATATATATAAATCCGAAGAGAAGAAGAACGTGTGAGGGCCATTGCATGCTACCATGTCACTATAAGCTCAACTTAGGATATTCTTTGGTTGCTAATTGTTGATTCTTGGTTTCCCTTATTTGGTCTTAGAACTAATTAACAAACTAGTATTCTTTCTACTAGGTTGTCAACTAGTTCCTTGAGCCGTTTATTCGCGTCAACGATTATTTGTGTGCTTTTTTTCGTTTGAATGAGTTGCTGATTTTGATTCTAGTCCGGCAAGAATTCTTTGAGTCTTCAAACAAGAATCCATTCCGGCTAAGAGCTTACTCAAACCTTGTAAATCTCACGGTTACTAGCCAATTATACAACACTTGTGGAACACGGACTTGTGGTGACTAAAGCGGCTAATACCTTGACGATGGAAGGAACAACTTCTCATAATGCGGATACTAATGCTCTT